>VWPU01005214.1:0-309150 GCA_013398955.1 Callaeas wilsoni | reverse complement strand
CAGACATCTGTCTCTCAAACTGAAACAGTTAAATAAAAAAGGAAGGTCAAAGAAGGTAACCCTCCTGATAACCAATGCTGGAAAACTAGAAAAAACAGATGAGGAGAAGGCTGAGGTACTCAACAGCCTTTTTGATTCAGTCTTCTGTGACAACCTCTTTCCACACCTCTCAAGTGCATGGACAGCAGGACAGGGACTCAGGAAGCAAAAACCTTCAATGTAGTTTTTGGAACGATTCTGAGCACCAAAAGGGCATCGACCTGTTGGAGCAAGTGCAGAGGAGGTACACCAAGTTGATTTGAGGGATGGCGCAGCTCTACTGTGAGGAACGGCTAAGAGAATTGGGATTGCTCAGCCTGGAAAAGAGAAGGTGACCTAATTGTGGCCTTCCATTATCTAATGGGAGTCTACAAGGAAGATGGATAGGGACTTTTTACAAGAGTGTGGAGTGACAGGACACGTGAGAATGGCTTTAAACTGAAAGAGAGTAGGTTTAGATTAGCTATGAGGAAAAAAATATTTACTGTGAGGATGGTGAGGCACTGAAACAGCTTGCCCAGACAAGTTACGGCTGTCTTGTCCCTGAAGGTGTGCAGATTAGATGGAGCTCTGAACAACCTGGTCTAGTGGAAGGTATCTCTGCCCATGGAAGGGAGGTCGGAACTAGATATCCATTTAATGTCCCTTCCAACCCAAACATTTCTATGATCCTATGAAGCACAGTAGATCTAGTTTTGGATCTGCATGTGTAGTTTTGTCAGGTCAACAGTTCTCATTAGGAACCAACCTGAAGTCTGTTCCAAGTGCAAGTCCCATGTTTTTTCATGTGGAACATAAGCCAGACTGTAATATGAGAAGAGAATAGTTTGAGCAAGCTTCCAGGAAGTGTCCTGGGTGAAGTTGTCCAAAGCGTGTGAGATTTGGAATGAGCACCAAAGGCAGTGATATGTATTTGTGGTCTGTTCCAAAATATGCTGGGAAGTAAATGCTAAAGGTATAGTGTCTGTGTAGATGATGGATATGAGGCCCAGAGAAATCAGGGAGAGTAATCTCTTTCTGCTTTTCATTTTTATCCTTGAACTAATATCCTCCTATTTTTTTTTCTTTTTTAGGAGCATTTAAAATGATTTGAAGATAAGACGTACTTCAAAGGATTATCACAGCGAAATGAAACACTGTACCTTTAAGTATTTGATCTCTGCTAAACATTGCTATAACTCCTCTGGTTTTATTTCTGCAGCACTCAGGAGAACGTTTGAAACTCTAAGCACTTTGCAGTTATTGCTCATGATTAAAATTTAAAACAATGAGTGTTCTAAGATAAATATGTATATATTTGTGTATAGATAGGCACACACAAAGACATGCTCACACTCTAACAAAAGTAGAATAACTCATTTATAAAGTCAAGAAACTGCAAATGGGGTACATTTTCTATAAACTGAACTAGCTTATAGTTATATATATAAAAAAATATACAGCCAGGGCCTATTCAATGAAACCATAGATGAAGTTAACTTATGTCATCAGTCTTTGAATTTTGTACATTTTGAACACTATCCAAAAATTATAATCCACTGTTTGTAATACTATATCAGTGGAGACAGAGAAATGATCTCCCCATTACAAACTCATAGCCTAAAACATTCACATCCTGCTGTAAATATACCACATACTGTATCATGTTGCTTATGGAAAAATTACTTTATTTTTCATTTAGTTTGCTGACCCTTTTGCTGTAGATTAATATTTGGCAAAATAAGGGCTGTAATTATTCCTTTCCATTTTACTCCACAGGAAAATTGTCTCCCTATTTTATATTTCCATATTCATGATGATCTGTACTTGTCAAATAATGAAATTCAATGCACCCTGTGGATGATGTGACTCTATGTGTGCTTGTGGTCGCTTAGTCTCTGAACTACAGTATTTTTGTTTTGTGTGCTGTTGTATTTCATGATCTTTACAGGTAGAATGCACTTCTTGGATGGCTCCTAAGTATGTTATGTCTAAAAGCATAATAATAACAAAATATATACCAGAAGGTCAGACTACCTTAAATATGAGGATAACAAGACTAAGTAATTCAACATAAGAAAAAAACCTCTCATGATAGAAACAAGCAAGTTTGCTTCTGGGTACGTTGTGTTTGTAGAGTGTAAGCAAAGAAACACTAACCACCTTCAGGATGGGATCCTCAAGCATCTGGGGCCCAGTTTCCAAAGTAAAACACAATATTAGGTCATTATTAGATTCCGGGACATTTTTGAAATATGAAATCAAAGCCTTTAAGCTTTTCTTTCTTTATATTCTAGCAAATTGCAACAAGACTGTTCATCTATAGCATCTATAGCACTTTCATTAGCAGAGCTTTTGTTTCATTTCCTACTTCAAGCACTTTTTTCAACAAGTATCTTTTTTTATTGGGAATTTTTCAGTGTGGAAACAAAGCAGCTTACAAAGTATTTACTCACTATTGAGCATGGCATGAGAGAAAAGGTTCATAATGGCTGTTCTCGTTAGAAGACTTCTACGTTATGGTGCATTTCTTTACACTTATGACTGGTCAGAAATGTAATTCTCGTTCTGTACATTTTGGGTAGCATCATCTCTCTGATTTATTAGTTGTATATTCTCTTACTATTGTTTGCATTCCTTTTACAATATTAAAATTTAGTGTTTCTCTCTCAGTGCCTGTGACATTACATCAGCACCTAGTAGTTGTCACATTTCATATCATCACAAGAAGTGGAATGGAGGAGAGTGTTCCATATAAACAAACAGGTAGTCTGGCAGCAAAACAAGAGAACACAAACAGGACATAAAAATTTCAAAGCCAGAATCTCTGCAAGCCAAGATATATAGAATAGTAGTTGTGGTTTCAACTGGGGCAAAGCCAAAATGAAGAAAATTGTACTACTTCAGATTTGTACATTAATTGAAGTGACATCTGAAATTAAAAGGTTTTTTTGCAACTGTTCACCGTGCATAAATAAAACCTGAAATGTAATGTGCATTAATACTGCATACATTTATTTTCCCTGGTATTCAGAGGTGATTCTGTTCTCAGATATGAATGGGATTCCGGCTTTTTTTTCCTACAAGTGTTGCAGTCAAGAGGAATGAAAAGTAGATGCCTGTAGAGAAAAGTCTGTCCATGTTCGAACAAAAACTTTCTCTACTATAAACTTTTACAGAAAGTTCTCAAGCAAGCCACAGTTCTATCAAGTTGGCTACTGGACCTCTATCCCAAAGTAAATTTTATGATTTGGAGCACATTTTTTTTGGCCCCAAATACTGTAATCTCTTCATGTTCTGTTTCCCTCCATGTCTACCTTCTTTCTTGGCTAGCCACATGTACCCAAATTTGCTCACTTCTTGGGGACACAGCAATGTGTTTCATCTCACTGTAAGCTTCTTCTTACAAAACTTTGGGCTGAGTATAAGTGAAGCACCTAAGACACAGTAAACAGCTCTTCTCGGCTATGATATGAAGGCATTTTTTCTGTCCGGTCTCTGAGTAGAGAAAAAACCCAGACTTACATATAGAAGACAGAATATCAGGATCAACTACAAAAATAACTGTACAGTTATTGGTAGGTAATACACTATAGCTGAGGGCAGTGTACTGGCCTGTGCAAAGAGTTCTTAAAAATAAAGATGCTACTTAGCTCTCATTAGCTGCTAAAACAGGCTTAGAACTAGTGGTAGGTTTTGCATGCAACCATTTACATTTTTCCTGGCCGGACCAGAAAAAAAAAAAAAGTTCAAAAATCTTAACCTTAACATATTAATGCTAAGGCTATAGATTTATTATTTTCAAGGATTTTCACAGTAAAAGGGCCTAGGCTGTAATTCTAGCACACTTTTTTCTCTTTTTCCCCGCAATAGTCAGTGAGTTGACTCCTAGATCCTTCTTGTTGTTCACAAGAGAGATACTGCTTAATTCTTTGGCTCACTAGTTGTATTTTGAACAGTTGTTTCTCAGGGCTTTCAAATTATTTTGAAATTTCAGGAGGTCATTGGCCCACAAAGAGAACATACATGACTGCTAACTGGTGTTTCAACAGTTCAACACCTCTTTGCTTATCTAAGTAGAACAAAAAGCTGTCTAAACCTACTCTTTTTTTTTTCTGTTTTTGGGGAAAGAGTTGTCTATGTCGAAGGAAAGAAAAACATTTATTTTTTGAATTTGGATGGAAAGTGGAATGTATCACTGTACTGTGTACTTTTTTTGCTCATTTTTGATTGTAATTTATAAATCACAGCACCATTTCAGGTATGGTTCCAGTCTTCCCCCAGAACCTGGGTGTTCAGTTTTTGTTCTTTTCATGAATTCTTACAAAGCACGTTTGATCAGTAAATCAGATATTTTTACGAAGGAGTAGTGATCCTAATTTTACAGATGATAATAAGAAACAGTGTCACTCAGTGTCAGTACTCTGATCACCTGGCTGTCAGAAGGAACCACCTATCATTACAGAGACGTGAAACTCTGCAAGTTTAGGTGTTTGGTTTGGATAAAACCCTCAAACTCTGAATACAAATCTCACTGAGCCTGATCTATAACACTAATAAAATTGCTTGTTTTCTGAGGGAAAGTGGAACACTGAGTTGTGAGAAAACACAGATGCATTGTAAAATTAATTAATTTAATCAGGTTTTGATGGATACATATTCTACATATTGAAATTTTATCTAAAAAGGAAATATTCCCAAGGCAAGTATTTTTTCCAGTTCTACTAGCATGTTTGTAAACAGAATATTTTAATTATTCTCCAACAGTTCTCCAATTTTCCCTGCCTAATCTAACTTCAGCATTGCAATGAAGGCAATTTCT
This sequence comes from Callaeas wilsoni, assembly GCA_013398955.1. Taxonomy (NCBI): domain Eukaryota; kingdom Metazoa; phylum Chordata; class Aves; order Passeriformes; family Callaeidae; genus Callaeas; species Callaeas wilsoni. The sequence continues at coordinate 304,310 of VWPU01005214.1, read as the reverse complement.
TGCATTCTTGCATTACAATGAATGCCCTTCATCCCTTTGGAAGACCCAGGAATACAACAATATTATTCTACGTATTGCCCAGTTTTCTAAGAAATGCTATCTTGTAAGTGAACTGGCACAGCATTTCAATTGACTTTGCATTCTAAGACAGATGTATAGTCATTCAAAATGATAAAGGTTTCAAATCAAAAACCATGTTAAACATTTTTGATTTTTATTGACATTCTCTTTAACTAAAAAGGAGTTACTTTTCTGTAGATTCAGTAATTTCTAAATAAAACCAGGAACAGATACAGACACTTTTCTTTACATGGAATACCTGCAGGACAGCAGACTTGTGTTAGTAGCAAGTAGGCAGGACAAAGGTAATGCCTTTATTCAATTACTCCATGCCAAACACGCATTTTTCATTCCAGTGTATCTAAAATGGCTGCTCAGATAGGGCTCTTGATGGGTGATGATAATGAGAGACAGGCCTCTACTAAGGATGCTAATATGAGCTATAAAGGACAATTACCAAAAAACCCTAAAAAAACAAAAAACCAAAACCCAACAAACAAACAAAAAGTGCCAACCACCTTTTTCTCAGTAGGGACTTTTACAGCATCGATTTTATTAATACATTCAGTATCATAAATCACTGGAAATCCTTTCTTTTCAGAAATATAACCTTATGCAGGGCTGAAATTATGGCCATAAAAAGCTATATTAGCAGGACCTACTGGTTCATTTTAGAAAAAAACCTGGTGGTCATTCACAAACATTTAATAACAGAATGAGAACAAAAACAGGCTGAAAAACACTCCTACTCACTCCACATGCTTATTCTCTGTGTCAGAGATTTGTGTTTGTTGGCAAAAGTAATGATTTTCGAAACTGTGACAGCTAGACTATATTTGTCTTGTAAATACTTACTTACGTCTATTTTTTCAACGAATTAATACTTTCAGATGAAGGTATCAAATTCAAACTGCTCAAGGAGTGTGAAATTTCAAAGACGTTTTACCTGCTTGTATACCTTGTCCAGAGCATAAAATTTTAAGCCATCCATACATTATATATTTTGTGGGAATAAAGATTGAGATACATGCAAGTAAAGATAGATCAGGTCTATCTTCTTAATATTGATATAATTAATTCAAACTCAGAGCAATCAAGAAATGATCCTGCTCAGAAGACTGAGCAGCATTGGCAAGGTGCGTATTTATGTCTTAGATGTGAGTTGAGTTTTCAAGAAAAAAAAGAGATAAAAACTGAACAGCAATAGCAATTGTCTTCCTAAATTTAACCAGTTATCTTAGAAATAGTAGTATAAACAATAAAATAATATTTGAATGAAACATTCACTGATGTCAAAACATATCAATAGGCTTTCTAAAATAAGTTGCCAATTAAAATCATGCAGTATTTTCTTTGGCATAATAACAGCTCCTTATATGTAATTATTAGCCTAATTTTCTTTGCTAAAATTTTGCATAATTAGCGTACACACTGCAGTCTAAGAAGAAACCAAGACATTACTTTGTAGTTTAACTGCAGATGGATTTGAGTCAAAAATTTGGAGAAAGTTCCAAACTTTTTCAAAGCTTGGGAATGTTTGGATCTGGTTTTGTGGTAGTTTTGTACTCTAGTGCATCCTGTGGAAGCATTCTTGTGGAGTTACACAGGAGTTGGATCAGACCCTCAGAATATATTGTAAATGGACAGTACCATAAATTTCTGTATTACAAGAGCATGAACTGTAGGATTTTGTGAGGGGAAAAAAGAAATAGAATTGATATTGTTCTTAAAGTGTAGTCAGATTTCCAGCTGAAGAGTTCTGTTTATATCTTTTACTATGAAGGCAACTACAAAATTGTCATTGTCAAAACAGTGGAAGAGTTTAGACTTGCTCTACTTGTTCACCAGCTGAATACAAAATAAAATGTGGGAAAAAAAGGAGTTAATTTGCATGGTCATTAGATGAATTTGTTCTTTGTAATAAATACATCAGTCACAGAAACTTCAGCTTTCTTAAGATCCTGTAACAATTCTTACTTCTTAATGAGGTTTTTTTCTAGCCAGGGGGGAAAAAATAATAGTGTCATATTCAAAATCTGTCTAGAATAAAATGGTTTTGGTTTTTCTGTCGCTAAGAAAACTGTTCAAATCAATTTCAATCATTTTTTATTCAACAGAAACCAGACAGCACACCAGTTTCTGAGGATAAATTCTCTTTGACCAAAATTTAAATAGCAGTGAGACTAGAGACCAATTAATAAATTCACTCACCTAGAATTTTATAGTAGAAAAATTGAATCATTTTTGTGTATGTGTATAGAGTAGGAATATTAACCAGCTGCACGTAACTAGATACCTAGTAATTACATACTCTGCATCAGATTTTCACTTTGAGTTTCCATAGACATGCATGTCAGCAGTAGATCTGTGATGTCATTTTCCTGTCTATTCTGTGTGTCACAGACATTTGGCCATCTATTTTTTTGTCTGAGTCCAGTGTTTATGCAGCAAACAATGCCAGCTCTGAGTATACCACAAGTTTACTTCTCAGTGGTTGTAGTGCAACATTTGCAGTTCTCGGCATGCTACTAAGAGACCGTCATATAGAATTGGCTCTAGTAGTTTTGAAAAGAAAATTACTTCCAGAAGGGAAAGGTTGGTTAAAGAAATGGAGGATGTGTTGAAGAAAACATGTAACTTCATGGAAATGAGTAAAAGAACCATCTCCTACCATTTAGAGACTTACCTCATGGAAATAGTAAGATTCAAAGAAACCAGCCATTAAGTTCTCATTTGATTGAATGCAACCTGCAAAAAACACTGAAACATGCTGAGATGCAAGTATTGGGTCGTAAATACATGCAGGTTCATATTAATATTCAACTAAAATATTCCATATTTTTATTATTTTGCAAAATTTCTAAGAATTTCCCATTTATTGCTTTTGAATTTTGAAAATTTCAGAGAGAACTGTTCTGTAAAGGTCCTCTATCTAGGATTCATAAAGCTGTCTGTAGATATGATGTGTCAAAGAAACCAAGAGCTAAATTTACAGAGTACACACATGCTGGTCAAAGGCTAGGCTCTGCTGTGGTCATCATTTAACACTAAAACCAGATAAAAACTGTCTATTAACCTTTGCATGGAGGGGGAGAAAAGGCGTATAAGCTCTCTGACCTCAGTAATTGCCCACAGTTATTGGGCAGAGAGAAAGAGAGGTAAATTTGCACCACTGCAAGTTTAAAAATACCTGTCATTCTTTAAAGAAGTTAGAAAATTCAGCACTGAGACTTCCAGTCTGCCACATATCCATAGACTGAGTATAGCATGGGTATGACAATGTCAGAGCACCGTCATGTGTTTTATGGAGCTCACTTTATATGGAGCATTTACAGAGAAATGGCACTTCACTCGCCAAGATCTTTCAGCTCTGTCTTTCTAAAGGAGAAGACTGACATCTGAAGGTGTGATTTTGTGACAAGTAAATTATCCTTTGGAAAGAGGACAAAACCCAAGAGCCTATTTAATGAGTGATAGTGAGAGGACAATCATCTACTTTTGGTCGCTATTTTCACTGAATGGGTTTTAAATCCAAAGCCTGGAAGGCAAAGAAACCCTTCTGAATCTCAGAAAGCAGAGATTGGGATGGCACCATAAGGAGCTGGGGATACTGACACATGAGCACAAGGATCCCAGCCAGCAGTCAGTGATAGGGTTTGATTCCTCCAGCCAAAGCAGCCTGAGGATAAGAGTGTAGAGGGGGATATACAGGAGTCTCTGCCTGTCCAGGTCCCATAGCTTACCTCAAGGAGAATATCTCCCCAGCTCCCACTCACAGCAATTAACTTGGCTGAGGTGTGTTGCAGCCAAGTAAGCATCTGGATATTCATATAAATTTGGAGGCCACAAAACTATTGGCACAGTGGATTGGACATTGCTTCTGTCCCAAAAGGATAACACAAAGAGTATTGTGTGGCAGGGTGCTGGTGCAGATGCCTCACTACAGTACTGCCTCTGCAGTGGCCTGGGCATGAATGTTGTTCTAGTGGCATTTCCCAACACAGCAGAAGCATGATCCTCCTCCCCACCTGCATCCCTACTCTTAGGGTGTGGGATGAGGTTGGGTGGTGCCCAGCTCCATGGGCTTTTCCTCTATGGGTGGTAAGTAGAAGAAATTGTGGCTGGGCTCCCCCAAGGGCTCTGGTGCTCTCTTGCATGCCATCAGGTACCTCTCCAAAGTGACAGACAGGTTCAGGAGTTCTCACAAGCTCCATGGGTCTCTACCCTGGCCATCTGGAAGTTGAAACTCTCAGTGATAGCATGTAGTGGGCTACAAGGACTTACTCCCTCCTAGCCAGTTCTCATAACCAGCTCCATGAGCCAGACATTGCAACTGATGACTAATTGGCCACTCTACTGGAGCTGTAGCAAGGGAGTCTCATCAATGGCTGGGAGACTGCTGTTTCCAATGTGCTGTTCCAGAGCAGTGAACAGTGAGCCTGGGGCCTGGAGCCTGGGGCCTGGGGCCTGGGGCAGGGGTCTTTGCCCCCTGCCTGAGGGGACACCCAGCTGTCCATACTGGAGAGGCAGGAAATTAAAGCTGAGGATGGGCTAGTGTCCATCATGCAGGTAAGGTGTTATGCAGCACTGAAGATTAGGCTTGCCTGACTGATTAAACCTGGCTCCCTTCAGCAGATCCTCATTAAAGCGTTTGCTGAACTGAGGGGCAGGGGTTGCTCTGGGTGCAATAGGTTAAGGTCAGCCCATGGGGCTGTGACCTGCTGCTGTGTCCTGGACCTTTTTGGACAAAGTCCCTGACAAATGAGCTCCATGGGACACAATGGTGGGTGAAGCCACACTGGCTGTGGGGCCAGGACCCATGGTGTCTGACTGTGGGGGCAGCCCCTGGCGAAGCCGTGAGGCCTGTCCCCCAGCCACAGCTAAGCTTCCATAAGGGTTAGTCCCAGGACCATCAGCAGGAGGTGGGGATGGCCCTGAACAGACCTCATAGCTCTGGGCCCAGGGTGGTGGTCATACTGACTTGTGTGCCAGCAGACACTGAGGGAAGGACACATACAGATACATTTCTGTTTATTTGTGTGAATGGATAATTTCAACAAGGTTTCCATGTTTCCGCTCCGTCCTCAAGCAAAGAGAATTTTTTTTTGATTGGATATTACTACAGCATGTGTAGTGGATGTGAAATCACTTCTTTCTTACATTAAAAAAAAAATTTCCAGAAGTCATTGAAGTGTTGGTAGATTGTTCCAGGACTGTGTTGCCAAACTTCAGCCAATTAAAAAAAAAAAGTGAAATGCAGAGAACAGAGCCAACATTCAGATTTACATAATGAATATACAACTGTTAATAGATAGTTAGAAATTCAGGTGCAATGAAAAGTGAGATATTAGTAATAAAATGTTTGCTGCCTGTGAGGACTCACATACCTAGCAAACTCCTCCATCACTCTTGGAAGAAAACGCTTGTTTATTTCCACAGATGGATTATTCTAGTCATCATTCTCTTTAATATCTTTAATAACACTAATATTTTAGGGACAGAGTATACCTGAAAGGGCGTATCCTGTTCTTCCAGTGCACTGAGTTATCATTTGGGAAAGTGTTATCAATGAGGACACAACTCACTGAAAGCCCATGTTGACTCTTAATCCTTTGTTAGTATAATTTTGACATTGTAACTACTGAGTAGTTTCTGGCCTCTGCAACAGGGAAATTCTGTGGCTTCTTTAATAAATCTGCATCAGAGATAGTCCACTTGCAAATCCATGCACAAATGTTGTATATGTCTGAATTATTTCTGATCTTTCAGTTAGGTATTTAAAGGTGTTTTTGTCACACTAGATGTAAATATCTCTGCATTATCGTCTCAGACTGAAGGAAAAATAAAATAATTTTTACTATAGCTCTGTTACCTTCACCCTCAACCTTGACACTTTGGTATTCTGTCTGCATTATGCTAAAAGCAAGTCATTGACCTAAGTATAAAAACTATAAATTTTTGTATCCTGCAATTTCTTAAATTTCATACACTGGACCACTTAAAAACTTGCAAGAAACAGATTTTCTATAGCAACTGTCAACATGAGGGGATGATTGTCTGATTTATAACTAGAAATAAAGGGTAAAGTTTCAGGGTTGCCAAACTGCTCTCTTGAAAAAAACAGTAACTACAGTAGGGAAAGAAATGGAAGAAGTTCTTAGTGTTTACAATCATTCCCCAATGGAAAAATTCTTTGCCGATTTCTGTTAACCCCTTCCATAGGCTACTCTCCCTATAGAAAAGGAGGAACTATTTATTGTTGGAGGAGCTATCACATATTGACTGTGAGTCACTCGCTGTCAAGACTTATCCTCACTGAAGAAAAATTATGTAAAAAAATACCTTAGGAGATGCCAGTTGTTAAATACCTTGTGTCCTCTATGACCGCTTCTGTTATTGTGTAGCAGTCCTTATGTCTTTGAGGGACTGTGAAGCTATTGCTTTTGAAGTTAGCTAATAACTCATGAAAAATATGGACTTCATCCAAATTAAAATTATTGCTAAAAGGTAAATTACATAGTGATGTTATATAGCCTGTAGACAGCTCCATCTGAGAGGGCTGGGATGGGTGAAGACTTACCTCCCGCTCACCTTCCCACTAGAGGTGAGTCAGACAAACAGAGTGTCTGGCAAGAAGCTCTTCTTTATTCAGAAAACCTAGTCCACTAGGGAAACAGTGATCTAGGTGCCTGGATGAGAAATAGTCAATAGATGAGTCCAGGTAAAAGCTTTCGTGGGAAAAAAAGTCTTCGTAATAGAGCGGCAGCAAAGGTATAGAGCTCTTTAAGAGCAATAAATACAACATTGCTGGTGAAATACAAGTAATTGCTAGCCAAAACACAAAGGAATAATTGTTCCAAAACCACAACTGGAATAGAAAATTAATCATAGATGCTAGACTGGAACAGGAATTTTTCATAACACCAGAGTGAAATTTGGTCTGGTGGAAAAGAATAAAGACGACTTCTATTAGTTTCAGGATGGCCTGAGAGTTTGCATTTAGCTAGTCTATGGTCTTCATGAAGCTACACCATAGCTCTTGTTACCCAGGTTACAACTATTTCAGAAATAAAAATACCAGTCTTTTTGAGTTGGCATCACCCTAACTCAAACTCATTTGTACATTATCCCTCTCCCTCCCATCCCATGTGACTGCAGCTCTGTAGAGGGAGCAGAGCTGCATAGTCCTCAGTGGGATCTGTTCTGTAACTTTCTGCCTTGCTTTGTGTTTCCTGTGTTTCAATCACATTTTCTGATTGCATGTCTGTAAGGACATTCGCTGTCTCTAGCTGATCCATACTTCTTTTTTCGTGTTGTTAGACTCTGTAAGACTTTGATGTTGTGGTTAGGACTGCAAATCCCCCAGTCTTTAATGACAAACCCAGTGTTCTTCTTTTGAGACAAATTCTACTTAGAAGCATATGCCAGTTTTGCGTATGTTTGTTCAAAACATAAAAACATCTTGTGGCAATTTTTCCCCTGGCCCCACCTTGGTTTTCCATGCCCTCAGCAAAATGATGCTCTCATTGAAATTGTAGGTTTATTTACCTATAAAAACTGAGTTCTCCTTTCGTGAAATGGGAGTTGGCTGCAAGCTGAGATTCACGGAACATCACAAATATTTTGCTTTATCTTCAGAATAATAAAATGTGAGGTGGGAGAGGTGGGAGGTGGAAATGAAGCTATGCAAATATGAGTCCTCCAGGTGACACAGACATGACAAGTGCTCTAAGGTATATCGTAGATGGTAAAGGATGAGATATAAAACTACCAGGAACTCAAGCAGAAACGCTCAAAATGACCCAGAGCTTCTGTGTTTATTTTCATAGTGTTCATAGGTAACACGTAGATGCTGTTCTCCAGGATACATACTGTATCTCTGCTTTTGGGCAAGCGGGATAGCTAATGCACAGAAAAAGAAGGACAAAAACCAGTAATAAAACCAGTAGTTGTGAATTTTGCTAATTTGGCTTTTGTTGCAAGGCATATCTAATATATCTAATTTTTCACATCAACTTCCTTCCATTACAAAATGAATAAATTAGAAATGGTTATGAATCTTTACAGGGTTAAGGTAGGCATGGCCTATGTGTCATTTTAAGACCAGTGAGTAAAAGTTCTTAGATGTACAGAGACTGATCTGCTGTTGTTTCACATTTTCTGAATGCAGACTTTGCAGTCCAAAAAAAAAAAAAAAAAATTGGACACTGAAGGTACAGTAAAACACCTTTTAATAAAAGCTGTGAAATCCAGCCATGGATATTCTCCAGGTACCAGATGAATCCTAACGTAGCTCCTGACAGATCAGTAAGTCAGGTGGGCCATAGCCGTTTCAATTCCTATTCTTGCACTAGTACAGAGAGTGAACTCCAGAAGCTAACTTCTCCACAACAAAGCAAATCTAGTACTCTGTCTTAGCTTCACATCTAAAATTATTCTCATTTGTCCATCTGGTCCTAAACTTAATGATGATTCTATATCTAACAGACTCATATCCTAAAGCACACCTGTTTCTTGTCACCTCTCTCCTAACTGTAGCCTGGCATCCTCTGTCTGATCCAGTTCCTGCTGTGGCTTACCGGCAAACTCCAAGCTTGATGCTCTAGCCTGGTGCCTGTTCTTGTTCCAGATCACTGACTTTCTGCTCAGCTGAAACTGTCTGGGCCCAATTCATCATATTTGGCTGAAGACCTCTTCTGATGTTAGTCCTTCAAATGTAAGTTGTAAACTAAGGCTTTTACATCTTTTTTTTCAAAACTATGGAGCTAATTTCATGTTCCTATCTGGTTTTATTCCTCTTCTTTAACACAATTTAAAGAAGACCTAGTGTGCAGTGCTCACAGAGTCTGGCAGATATAATCTTCTCTTAGAGATCTAATTTTAAAATGTTATCAGCTAAGGAAGGACTCTGTAGGAAATAAGTTCGGAATATGGAGCAGACTGGAATATCTACTTTGTATTCCACTGGTTTATGACTGACCTTACACAGACAGTTATATTGGACTAACCGTTTTACTGTTACAGAGGGACATGACATGCCTATTTCAAAGATATCATTCTTTATGCTTCATGTTTGGTCTCATTTAATCAATCAGACTAACCCTTTTAAGTATAAATATTCATCTTATGACTTCATGTAGTGTGGCAGAGATGTTTATCTGTGCTTTTGTTTAGATCGAAATCTGATTTCTTTATAAAAGTGCATTGAAATGCACTTTATAGGTATTCAGGATTCCTGTTTGTGTCTTTTTGTTATTGTTGCAGTGATTAAGCTGATGTTGGAATGGATGAGTGGAAATCAAATCCCATTGCACTAGCAGGGGTTTAAGGCAATGCATAATATTTCTTGAAATAGGAATTTTAGGTCAACTTGCCTCAACACTTATTTGCCACACACTCTTGCACTGATGTATTTTTACTCTTATCTTATTTTTACTCTTATTCAATAACATCAGTAGAAGTAGTTTCCCATTTTTCTTTTTAAGGTCTTAGCAGTTACTACTTGCAAGCTGCCACTGGGGAATAATTTCAGCAATGAAGCCTATCAGTATTCTTTTACTAGGGTCCTAAGTTTTCTGCTCCCTATTAGACCAATAATTGTAAAGCTCAAAGATTTTTGCTGTTGTATATGAGAAATAGCATATAAATAATGTGGTATAATATGTGGCTTTTCATTACAATCCCTTATAAAGCAGAGAAAAGATGATCAGAGATGATTTCACAACTGTTTACATGGGAAGGATGACTTAAGAGTGTGGCTCTTACCTGCAGTAGACTGTAACCTGTTACTCTTTGCAGTTCTATGAGTGGCTACTGCTGTGGAATCATATGCTAAAACAAGAAGCCATAGGATATTTTCCAAAGTACAACCTGTACTCCTCTCTCTGTGTTCATGTTGTGTGTGTGTGTGTACATATGGATTTAGACATGCAAATACAGATAGGTATAGATATAGATATAGATATAGATATAGATATAGATAGATAGATATGTACCTTCTATGTTCATCTTCAGAGGTTTGCTTGATTCTTTCTTGGTAGCTCATTTTAAGGTTGTCTTGGATGGGAAACATAAAGTCCTGGGAGAAGAAGAGCCATGGAAGAATGCAATAGGCCTTTGCCTCTGGACACAAAGAACTTGCAGGATTACGGTTTGTAGGAAGGCTTGCCCTTCTCAGCTGAAGTGTCTGCAAATATTTTACTACACTGTAAGCCCTTAGAATGGTGCTAACTGTTGTAATGCAAAGAGTTATTTATCCAGCGTTTGGAAATCATTGTCTGCAATTTTTTTCAAAACTATTACAAGCTTACAAGATTGGATGATATCTCTAATGCTGGTGAAATACCCGTCTAGATAAAGCTGTTAGAACATGGCCTTCAGAAAGTGTCAGCACTTCCAATTTGTGGTTACAGTTTATACCAAACAGAATGTGATTTTCATACTAATTTTTATAAAGAATTGTTTGGAAAAATGTTAGAATAAAGTCCACGCATATTGGAAGTTTGTCAGTTATTCCAACATGAACAAATATTGGAGTATTGGTAATTGTTAATTTTTCCATATTAATTTATGTATATTTTTACTCTTCTCAAATTACACATGATTTTAATAATGCAGTAAGCAGTATGTTTGAGATTTTATCACAGAAAAGAATAAGCCAACTCCCTTGCCTATTACCCAGCAACTAAGCTTATCTACCGATTCCCTCAACATTTTCTGGTTTTACATCGCAGTAGAACTGGTTTGGAAATTGTCCACTAGTTGTGATCCAGACACATAGCTGAGCTGTTTATGAGGTGGACATGATTTGAATTCCCACGTCTCCTTTTATCAGGTAAATATCTCCTTTTATCAGGTAAATGTCCAGCCCATCTAACTCTTGTTTTCCACTGGGGATATTTGAGTTACTTTCCCTTTTATTTAAAGAGCAAACACCATCCTGTATTTGCAATTTCACTAAGACAGGCACATTCTTGTGGAAAAGTTTTTTTTGTTTAGTTTTTTTGAATTGTGTCTGCCTATAAAAGATGGGTCTGTCAAAAACTAGAAAACTTATTCCTGCATCAGCAACATCTGCATTTGCACAAGTGAAAATTTCTGTTTTCAAACTATAATGTAACCAGACTCAAGTGTTTGTCTTAGTAGCACTTAATCATAGCCAGAATATCTCTGCCTAAATTCTACCTATTGTAGCAGTTTTAGTTTTCATTTACTGTGCCCTAAACCATGTTACCAGGAGTTTTACATTATAAATCTGCTTAAGGAATGATCAGGACATAATTTTTGATTTCCACATATAGCAAATATTGCTTAAAAAAAGCAATAATTGATTATTGAAGAGAAAATGCCCCAGTCACTATGAGATAAAGCAGTGAAGGGGCTAAGGAAGAAAGGAAAATCAAGAAAAGTCAGCATAAATGAGCTCCAAATTGCCAGTAAAACTTCTGCAACATCTGAGGGCAGAAGGGATTTGGAAAACTCCTGATCATGAGAAATAATTTTTAGACAAAAAATGAATAGTTGGTCATATGCTAAATGGAACAAGACCTGTTCCTGGAGCAAAATTACATGAAGGAATGGTGCTCAGATTTCTTGGAGCACTGAATCACGCACAAAGCAGGCAGCAAACAGGCCACAGTGTTGTCCTCACAGATCTCAGGTGACGTGTTGCTTAATCTTGATCAAGACTTCTTTGCTGCCACATCAGATAGTATGTGATAGTACATGTGATGAAGAACTCAAGGTCTGTTTTGTCAGATCATATTAATTTCCCAAATAGTCTTGTTCGTTAAGCAAAATTGCTTATGCTACAAAAACATTGAAATATTTATTTACCTGCTATACAACTGCCAGAATCATCTGCTCTTGCTGCTTATCAGCAATTTAAAACCTTGTTGTATGTTTGGGATATCTCTTCATCCCAGGAATATCAGAGAATTTCTCTTTATGCAACATATTATATAGCTTCAAAGGAATTTCCCTCCAATTGTGTTGTATACATTTTATGAAGAGATCTTTCTACTTCATTTTTTTTGTTTAGAAAGTCCTAAAGACAATGATAAAATATTTTCTTTTCCTTTTCAATCTGAAAAAAGCATTTAACTAAGATAAAAGCAATTTAATTTCTAAACCTACTCTCTGGTTAATTACCACTGTCACTTCCTGCTTCATTCCCTGCTGCTTTTTAGACACTAAAACACAATTCTTGCATTTTTCCTTCTTCACCCCTTTTTATTTCTCACTATGATATTTTAAGCCACATTTGCTACTTAAAACGCTCATTGTCATGTGCTAAATCCATAAAATCATGTTTAAAATGTCAATAACTTCTTTAAAGGGGTTAATTTTTATCACAAAGGCATTTGAGTGAGTAGTACTGCTAATAGAATCACATAGAAATTGTATTTTCTCCCAGGCCTAGGTGGGGCACTGGGTATTGACTTCACCTGCAAGAAAAAGAGATGAAAAACAGAGACAGTTTGTGCTTTCTAGCATTACCTGGCAGCCTAAGTGTTGGTATTTTATGGTGGAGCAAAGTGAAACCACATTATCTTGTCTAATGGGACACAGCACAGGAATCAAGTGTGTTAGGAATGCTTGTTCACAAGCACAGCGGTTGCCAGCTAGCTAAATTTGGGGAAAAGAAAAGAACAGAAACTGCCTACTTGCTGTGGAAAAAAGTAATACTGCTCCATCTGTTCCCACTTTCCCACACCTTCTCCACTTAGTGGGGAGAGACCTGTGAAGGTTGTTCTTCCTTGTGGAAAGAAAACTGTGATACAGTCTCTCATGTGTTGGTGGAGCAGTGAACCCAGCATTGTACGTAAGCCAGTCTTCCCTCTGCTGCCCTAGGAGGCAACAAATCCTTCCCTCAGAAGAACAGCACATACCTTTGCCTAGGTTTGTTCCAAACACAAGGGAAAGGTAGTTGAACTTCGGAGCAGAGGTTGGAAAAAAAGTGATCATTCCTGACACTGAGACAGGGAAAACACATCCCAAATTCTCCTTTCTTCAGGTCCTATCTAGCCTCCTTACCTAATTGGAAGAATGACAAGCTTCAGTATTCTGGGATGTCCTCCTTACAGGATCATAAGAGCTTCCTTGCAAGTCTGCTGATTTTAGGGTTTTCTGTTTTCCAGGAGTCAAGGAACTGCCGTCTACTATTGGACACATTTCTGTGGTTCTACTAAGAAGCTTTTTCTGTCGTGGTTATTGGCTCATTAGCTCTAGAGAAGCTAGAGCTGGAAATTCAAGCACTGGAATGCAAGAGAAATATCCTCCTGCCAGCTGGTGGAGGAGAGGTGGGGACAGGCGATCAAGAAGGACTGGTTTATCGAAGAAAATCCAGGGTTCAATTAAAAGGGAGGGGGTAGAGAGAGAGGTAAAAGAACTGGCAATTGTGGTTTTCTGGTTAGAAAGAGATACAGTGAAATGAACAAGAAAACAGGAAGAGAGGAGAGGCTGTGAAAAAAAACAACTGGAGGCAGCAGAAAAAGTGATAGGAAAGATATATTGTGTGTTAGAGATTGGCCAGGATTACAAAAAGTCAAGAGCCAAGGGAACAACAAAGGTGGCGTCTGATTTTCAAGAAGGAAGGAGAGGAAGAGCATTAAAATAGGGGAATTTTAAAAGGGAAAATTTGTGATGGTGGTGGAAGTGGGAGTGGGGAGAAATATTAGAACAGACATGAAAAGAGAGAGGAAGAAAACTCCATATTTTACTCTGGTTTGAATATCTCAGTAATTACAATTGGGTGGTACTAATTTGGAGCCCTTTTCATTTAGAATGGAGTATGTCAATGAAGGACAAATTAAACATCTGATATCTGGAATCTTGCAAGTGGTAAATTATAAAGTTAAATACATCTTGTGCAACCTCCATGGGTTTTCACTTGTAATACCACACCAATTACACAGATCTTTCTATTCATAAAACACACTTGTGTAAGCATTACCATCATAAATGACCCATTCTTGGAAGATGACAAAGAATACATTGTAAGGACTTTATAAAACAATTATAACAGGTGAAAAACTTCTGCATTCCTTTCTCCTTATGACTTAGGCACTACTGGGAACAAGAAAGGTACTGAGTTCCTTATATACTTAACCAGTGCCATGCAATTTTGAGCCTGACAAGCTAGCTCGACCTCAGCTAAGCTAAGGGAAAATAAAGTCCTTGTTGTTAAGCCAGAAAAAAACCCCAAACTTGCAGCTGCTGCTATATATGTAGGTAAATACATGGAAAATGGAGATGATTATATGTGCCATGAAAACTGCTAGCTTATGCATCCTACCATTTCTAGGTCACATCAAACCGCACATGGTGTGAAGAAGTGCGGATTTCAATTTAGGTAATGTATATGCAATTGGAGTAGAGCAGGGGACCATGACCATGACAATCTATCTCCTGCAGATTAATGTCTGGTGCAGGCAGGTATGTCATAAACTATAGCTTAATATGGAGAACCTCTCAGTTTTTCCCTCATTTTCACTAATGCATTGTGTGTGCTTGTAAGAGATTCACAGTAGATGTAGGGCTGTTGCTTTTAAATGTTGCCTCTGACCCAGATAATGTCAAAATGTCTGAATACTCTATGCTCTTTTTAGAAAGAGCATCTCTAATGTAATGCAAATGCACATTGTGGGGAAATTCCAGCTGAGAAAATGAGGCCTTATATTTCTAAAACTATATACATGTCAATAGCCCATTATTCTCAAGTTTTAAACGTAATTGCAGCCCAGCTTGGAACGAATTCCTGAAATAATAAAATACACTGAGTAGCAGTTACTGTGTCTTCAAGTTATTTTATGCTCCCCCCTGCCCTGCAAAATGAAAAAAAAAAGAAAAAGAAAAAAGTGAAGTGAAAAAAGTGGAGGAGAATGGAGCGAGGAAGGGAGATAGAAGATAAAAGTGAAAGTCCTCTCCTTTTCTGTAATTTGTTATTGGAACACTCTGTGCAAAAATATGCTGGGCTCCTAAAAGGCATTACAACATCAACGCATCTGAAGCTTTTTTACAAATGTATCTCAGTCCAATTTTGTATGACAAATTATTTCCAGGCAATTAAGAATATTTATAATTGTTTTCTTTGGTTGGAGCTTTCTTCTATTTCCAAATTTCTTTTAAGCTAATGTTTCCTATAAAGCCTGAACAGCCGTCATTTTGAAAGAATTCTCTCCTAGTCATGTGAACTGCTGCTTGCAACCATCTTTTTCTGATAAATTTAACATGTGCATAGTACAGCCTTTATCTTCAGTATTGGTAGATTTTAAGGTATCATTATTTCATTGTGGAGTTTCCCCCCTGCTCCCCTTTCCTGGAAGTACTCCAAGAAACGGTTTCTATGATTAAAAACAATATAGATTAATATTAAGGTTGTGCTGAGCTGCAGTATTTCTTTCCTTTCCTTGCTGTTTTACTTCCCTCACAGATTTCCCTTCTTAGCATGAAACCCTATACTTCTCAGTAAATGAAATGTAAGTGGTTCAATTGCCTAATCACATTTCTAGGGTAGAGAACATACATATAGATTTCCTGAAAAAAAAGTATTTTAGCAACTGCTTAGGAAGCTGAAGGATAATTATTCAGTGAATCCATGTCAAATATTTCTTTGGAATACTAAATTTGAGATACAAATTTGTGTTTACTGTAAATGCCTTCTGAAGACTTAAAAATGTGAATTTAGTTTGCCAGAGGAGGTAGTTTTGTGGAAATGAACAATCACACTAAGAACCAACTTTCCTTCTCAATTTCACAGAAAGCAAAAGGTAGCTGCAGATAGCACTCAGCATGCTTTATTCCCCTTTCAGTCCTTTTTTTCCCCTTTACTTAAGGGAGTCTGGGGTCTTTCTATCTGACTTACAGAGGTGCTGTTAATTATTTAAACCTTTCATCTTTATTTAATTTATGTCATAGTGTAAGCATAATTTCTAATTTTTATCTGCTTCTCATCAAGCTGCATTTCTGTCATTGTTTGTAAGCCTGAGGATAGAAAAAACTGTAAAATTAACTGTGTTTCAGTCTTTGAAAGGGAAAAAAACAGATAAAAACCAGTCTCCTCAGGACTTAGTGCCTCTGGTAGTTGATTAGTCCCTGCAGTAGGGAAAATTAAATTTTGTGGTTGAGACCCAGCATGCTTGGATGGTTTAATAATGCTGTGGCCATCATCCAATGGCTGACAACCAAGAACTGAGGTACTTTCTGTTCTTTACTCCCTCATGCAACACCTGAAAATCCCGGGGCAAATCAAGCAGCAAATTAAAGCTCAAAAAAACCCCTCACCTGCAAAGCATATATAAGGAACTCATTTTAATGCTTTCAAGCTGAAGTCATTGGGACAGGAGCCCAAAAACCAGCGACAAAGGTATCTTGGTAAGTTCTGAAAGCAACTTTTTCAATTTTTTGTAGCTCCAACTGGGCTTGCTGTTTTAATGTATTTCTGCTTGCAGTGCCATTAAAGCCAAGTAGCTACTAAAAGCAATCAAGTCACACGAAGCATTTCAAAAAGCCAAATCAGTGATTATGACTATAGATACAAATGGAGACTGTGGCTTCTCAGACATAGCTAATGTAAGGCATTCCCTCCCAACACCCAAGCCCAGTCTAGCATCCAGTGTGCACTCAAGTGGTGCCTCTGGATTAAGTGCCCAGGACGGGGCTTTGCATGACACACATCTCCTGTGCATTGGGGCAGTCCCTGAAGATGAGTCTGTTGTGACCATGTCTGCCAAGCAAAAATGACTTTGTTACCTAGCAATGAAAAGTCAGCTGTAATGATATAGGCTCTGTTATTCCATGGATAAAAAGCAAAAGTGTGACCTTGGATCTGGATTATACTATGTATGAAATATCCTCAAAAAAGAAGTAATATGAATGTGTGTCTTTTTTAGCCTCCAAGATTTTTGCTACTTTATTTTTAGTAAAACAAAACAAAAACCACAGGAAATTCAAATGGAAGGAAAACAGCCGTTTTATGCTTCAGTGCTGAGAACATGGTGGATATTTTTCTTCCTAAGGCAAATACCTTTACTCTCACAATTTTGGCAAGTTCAGCTGGAATTTTGCTACATTTCTGCTTTAACGCAACATTTGCTGACAAGAAAAGTGGCGTTTTCTTTTGGATCAGATATATTGTTAGAATGATCTTGAAGAAACAGCTGTCAGTTTTGTTCTGATTTAGACAGAGGTTTCAGTCAAAAAGACAGCAATTTCTTCTTTAAACATTCACTGCAGTAGTATCAGAAAGCTGTATTACAAGTGCTGACTTCAGAACTGTATCCTAATACAGTTTCTCTAGTGCTTTGCTTGAGCAGGATTGGGTGGAAGAGAGAAATGAGACCAGGCACTTTATTGGTAGTTCTTTTAGTCAGATCACAATTATGACAATTATGGCTATTGAAATTCTTTCACTGCCTTTAAATTCTCTTTATCAAGAATGCTTTGATAAAAATGCTGCACAATCACATTGTTCTGTTTCTTGGTCTATCTTGGCTGTCAAATCTACCAGTTTTGCAGCCAGTGGTCAGCTTCAGAAAATTTGATAAAGACAGGAGATACTACGTTTTTATCAGCTTTTCCCTATGGAGGATAAACAATTGCAACTCATTTCCCTTTCTATACTGACAGGCTGCCCCATCAAAAAGTTTGCCCAGACAAGTCAGAGAGCACCCTGAGCGTGCTAAGTCTGTCTAACCAACCTGCAAACAGACATGGAGCAGAGCTGAGAAAACCATGCATATGGAACATTAGATAAAGATGCATAGAAGTTTGTATTTATGAATTTAAAACACAGACTTATAGAAGGGAGCTGGGGTTCTGGGATGTTGTCATTTGAAGGCATTTCTACACCATACAATTTGACAGCCATGCATTAGAATGTAACTGAAACCTGAACTGAATCCATAGGCTGTTGCTCAACCTAGGTCCCTAGGTTTAAAATGTTAAAAGTCCCAGTATGGAGATGAAATTTGTAGTTTAATACTATTTATTACTTGCTTAGATAGGTATTTATCTTACTCTTTCCTTGTGGCAAGCCCTTTGCTCCAGCAAATATCCTCATATTTGGTGTTTTAGATATAGATGTAAGGCCTTCTTGTTTTGCAGGTGGTGACTCAAGAATGGGACACTGTAAGTGATCTTCTCAGGATTGCAAAAGTTACACATGACACAGGTTTAACTGTCTGCCCTGAATAAAAGTCAGCAACTTAATCTCATGTGCCAGTCTTCTATCCCAGTCAGATTTATCTTGTGTGATGACTTCTACACCCAGGAGTCTGGTAGAGCGATTAGAAACAAGGGACTCCCAAAGCAGAAGACATCATTTGCCAGGGAATTCAGTGTGTAAAGCCATGTTTCCTCCACATTACACCTGGACCAAAGTACACAACTTGAAAACCACACAGTTTCCGCCCCCCTCCCCCCCTCTTTTTTATCATGGTAAAGTGTTGGTGGTTTTAGTTTAATTCCTTTGTTGATTTCATTGCTAGTTTCTATAAGCAAGCAGTAAGATTTCAATATGCTGTTCTGACATGTTTTGCCCAGTTTAGACAATGTTCTTAAATCTTTACCCAGCCTTCTTTTCTTTGTTTAGTTTTTACCCTAATGGCAGCCCTGGTTTCTCTGCCACTCAGAATGGTTGATGTTGTACGCTCTCAAGGGCATTTGCTAGTGCAGTCATTCCTCGAACTCTCAGACCTATTGGCAACACTGTTTTCACAAGGGTGATTTGCATTCAGTATAGATTGAAGTCCAGTACGTGCCCACAACATAAAATGTGCTTGTTATGAATGAAGTATATGCAGAGCCTCTTAAGAATTCACCCAACATAATTAGATACACCCTGGTTCATCTAAATGTTATCCAAAGGCTAAATATCTGAAGCTTTAATTGAAAAAGCTCATTAACTTTAAATACAACTAAAGTTGTTGAAAAAATCTCAGTGGAAATAGTAGATTCTCCATGAAGACCAAAAATAAAAGCACATTTGAGTCTGAAGGTATTAATCATAAAGTTGACTTGCATATTTGTGCTACTTTTGAAGTAGGTCTGAGTGCTTAATTAAAAAAAAAAGGAAACTTGTGCATGCATGCTAACTACATTTTGCTATTTTGCTGAGTGTTTAGTGGATTTCAAGTACTTAAAGAGTGCAAAATAAAAAGAACTCCTTGATGTAGGAGCACAGTACACAGGTCCACAGTCAACTTGAAACAAGCTGATGATTATGTGTGATACTTGCCCACGATGTGTTAAACTAACAACTGTGTCTGTGGAATGTCACATCAGCAAACAAGCCACCCTCAGAAGAACATTCAACATGAGGATATGAAATATATGAAATTTGCTATCACACCCTACAGAATTTTGTACCCAGAGGTAGACGAGCCTTAGCAATGTAGGTAGTATAGTGTGCAATGCAGCAACCAGAGGAAGCTCTTATGACAGGGATTGTATTGACAGTAAGCTCCCTTCCAACAGGCATGAGAGGAGAATACCACTCAAAGGTGTGATACTAGTAGAGATGACAGACTTGCATAATATTTACATATGCTACAGAGTGACCAGGACTAGCTGACACTATCATTTCAATTTCAGAAATATTGCTGGGTGAAAAACCAGCCTGATTACTTCAGAAGAGTTTGGATGCAAATTTGATGTTGATGCAATTGACATGGAACAGAGGGTGTTATTTGTGAAATTTGTGAAATACAGTTTTCAGAGCTTCTTTGATATTCTTTTTTTCCTTCTCTTGGGAACTAAAGCAGACAATCTATTGCTGCTGTTACAGAAATGATTGTGAACATGGCATCAAGCCAGATTCAACACCACAGCTAGCTCTTTTTTTTGCTATTCAGGTACACATTAATTAGTCTGAAGCAAATACCAGAAGAAGTAAAGTATTAATGCTAGCAATACGGGTAAAGTGTAAATCTGCATTAAGTGTGTGACAAACCTGGATGGGAATTTCACAGGATTTTAAAAGACTTTCTTAACATCTGAGTGGTATTCTTCTACCAGCTTTTATTTGCAAAACCCCTAAAATATGTCAGTTTTCAGAATTCATCTGAAAATTACTCTCTCTTAACCTAAATGATCAAGAGTCATTACTTTCAAATGATTTCTGCTGGAAAAGAGATAATATAGAACCAGGCTTCAAACCACAGTTGTCCTTCCTAAAAGAAATAGCCCTTGACATTAAAATAAAAAGAATAAAATCAGAACCCAGTCTCCTTTCTCTCTTCCTTTCCCACAGAAGTATCTGTTAGAAATACATTTTGGAGATATATAGATATAGTAGATCATTGTAATGCACTGTTATATCATTAATTTAAAAAAAAAGCAAATTAAGAAAATTATTTTCGGGAATTTCAGCTTTAAAACCATAAAGATGCAGTGAAATCATAAAAAAACAATAGTACTAAAAGAGTGCCTTTCGTTTGCTGATTTTTACATAGTATTAATACCACAGAAGAAAAATTAATAGACATATTTTGACTATTGCTAAACTTCATTTCAGGCTTCATAAACAAAAAGAGAAATCATGACTTTAAAAAAGTCCTAATATAAAGTAATAAAATTGGAGACATATACAAAATATTATTTAAACAAATACAAATAAGGTATTTGCTCTTCAAGTAATTAAACCATTCTCACAATTTTTACAGGTGTAGGAGCTTGACTTATTAAGTCACTTATATGTGACTTAAGCTCACTATTCTGCTATTTCCTTTCATGTTACTAATTTTTACACATTCAGATTCCCAAGAAAATATTCTACCTATGTAAGGATAGTTAGATACAATTCATGACTTCTAAACAGTGCTTTTTTTTCACCTGATAGTCATGGTGTAAAAGTTAACAAGTTTTAAGACTGCTAAAAAATCGCTAAATAGATTCACTGGCTGTTGTTTAGTAGATATTTAGTAGACATGTAGTAATGAGTAGATATTTTAAGAACACGTAGCAATTAGTAGATATTTTAAGAACACGTAGCTGATACTGTATTTAATCTTTTACATAGAAACTGAGGGCAACATTTACGATTGTGAAAGCATACAGTTAACCTCTAAGAATTGTCCTGAACATGTGGAGGAATAATGTATTTCACACAAATTTTAGATGCTTGTAACATCTTTAATCAGGCTGTTATTTTACTGCCCAAACAACTAAATTAGTGCCTAATTAGAAATCTGCAAATTAAAAGAAAAGCAAACTGAGCTGCTATTTTCTGTAATGCTGAGGGAAGAATAAACAAATTTATAAATGGGATTGCTAAACCTAATATATGATTCAGAGAGTTGTCTTTTAGCTTCCTTCCAGCAGATTTTTGTTTAAGACTCATTAAACAAGTCCCATTCATGAAAATATATGAAGAAAAATCAAATGCAGGTATTTTCTGTTGGTTTTGTTGGAGTCCCTAGTTATATCAGCTAATGTTCGTACACCTATTTACTCTATTGGAATGTAACAAGAAAAGAGAATATAAAGTCTATTCGGCATTTTAATAAATATGGCTTATATCTTTCTCTTGTTGGGAAGGAAATCAAGTATTTTTCAGTCTGTCGCTGTATATAGATAAGTCTAAAACTCTTTCCTGTTTAAAATGCAGAAAAAAAGTTCAGATATCACAAATTTGCTTTAATGACTCTTTTCACTCTAAAGTGGGGTTTCATCTCTCTTGTCTTGGAAAAGGCTTTTCTTTAGTTGGTTGAGTTTTCTTTTTCCTTTTTTCTCTCCACTGTTTCTTCTTGTAAAATGCAAGCTCCTCAACTGGCAAGCAGAACTATACTTATTAGCATTCGACCAAACTAAATACTGCATTCAAGACCAAATGCTTGCAGAGGTGCTGGCCTTAAACCATGGAAACCGGTTTATCAAAACCCTTCAAGAATACATTTACAAAAGTTACAATTAAGGAGCACACTTCTACCATCACATTTAATTTGCAATCAAATGAGGAAACCCCCAAAATTTAATGACTACTTTGATTCAAGAGTGGTTTTATCCACATGTATTTAAAGTGAGACAATATTTGATGTAAGAATGGAAAGCTACATATATATAAGGTTCCCTGAAGATATTACTTTCAAGTAAACATCCAGCCCTCTTCCCACTTGAACGATGGTTTATTTCTTTTTCAGTTAATGCTCAGATTGCAAAGGAAATAGGTGTGATGTTTACACGCCTCAAGGTAAATATATTAATACATACCTAACCAGTTTTGTTGAAAGGTTAAGTCTTACCTAATCAAACCAGAAATCACACTCCCTGCAACGTGTGCTGGAGGCTTTTAAGACAGAAAATGTCCAGAAAACTCTTGCTTTAGACAAGGAAAAAGGCATTTCCTGGACACTTCGTAATTAGCATTAAAAAGTTCATGTTATTTTTTTAGAGAAGTGTTAGTATAACAAATGCTTAGAGCATTGCATGAAAAGGATTTTTCTCTACCGTCCTCCAGTTACCATGAGTTTGATTTTCTTGCTTGTTTGGGCTTTTTAAATGTTTTGTGAGGTTTCATGCACACTCTTCAATCAACAAATACCCTCCTTGAAACTATCATGCACACTCTTCAATCAACAAATAACCTTGAAACTATCTTTGGAAGCAGGATTGGAATAATATAAATCCAACAGGAATAAATTTTTCCTAATTTTAAAGTGAGTTTTGAGAAAATGCAAACCAACAAACAAAGTAATAGATGCTGAAGGTCTAAAATATGTTTGACACTCCAAACATTTTGCAGCTTTATACCAGAAAGACTATCACTTGCTACAGTTAGCACTGATAATAAGTTTAAGCTGTAGTCCTGGTTGATCTGCTATGCCTCTGTTCCAAGAAACCTTGCTAAAGGGAGTAATGATGGAAATAAAGTCAACTAGGAGAAAAATAAATATGAAAGAAGGTTGATGAACTAATAAGTAATCAAGCAGTATTAGATTTTTTCATGTAAGCTCATTCTATGAGTGTTGAACAGCAAGGAAATCTGTTTCAGATCAGATGTCCTTCTCAGCCAGTCTGAAATGCCTCTCTTGCCAAAGAAACAGGATGTGAATTTTGCACTGCAAATTGTATTGTTACAACAGAGCCATTGATTTTCCATACCATGGTTTTGGTTTAATGTTCTTATCTGAAGATACTGATGGGTAACAAGAATAAAATTAGTCTCTAGAGCTGGATTAAATTAATACACCAGGAACACTGTTGTTAGTCCAAGACACTGAAAAGAGTAATAAGAACATCCTAAAAAGTCCTCACTAAATTCTTCTAAAATACAGAGTTTGCTCTGAAAAGCAATATCGTGAATACTGTCCTTCTCCCATTTATAAATTAGACCTTTTCTCTCCTTCTTCCACATTTTTACCACTAAACACAAGGTAAGATTTTACTGTTTAATGCGTATGTGATTTCTAGCCAAACATAAAAGACACAACTGAAAAATCGTCTCTGGATATGAAAGAGAAATTGTAATGCAAGCTGGATTTTTTTTCTGACTAATTTAATTCCTTTTTCTGTATTAAATAATGATCTGCAACTGTAAACACTTAACAATTGTGTTGATAATGAATGAATCATGAAAGAAGCAGCTTATTGTCTCCTAGATGGATCAGTTTCTGTGAAATAAAGAGGAAAAAAAGGTCTATTTATGTCCAAAACACAAAGCATATGTAACTCAATGCAAACATGGTGCATTTCTATTGTATACACACCATTTCTACAGTTATTCTTCTGACCATAAACATAATTTAAGATGTAATTTATAGGCAAAGTGGTAAATTCCACTGTGTAATCAGTGAAACAAACAAAACAAAAGACAAAAGAAAACCTTCTTGTTAATTCACTGAGTCAAATTCTGCATAAGACACATGTACAATGGTAGGTGTTTCACCATCTGTGAAGATCAGACATGGCCTTTATGTACAGCTGATGATAACCAAAACCAGGTGAGAATTTCTTCTTTGGTGATCACATCTTCAAAATAACCTCTATTTTTCTGATTTTTCTGAAGCAACAGGGACACTGACACTAACGAATATCAGAAGGAAGAAATAGAAGAAAAGAACATAACATTGATACAGGGAAGAAGTGCTGTTAATCAGATGCATCAAGCACGTAGCCTTTGAAGCAGACAGGAAACATGGAGGCTAACTAGCTACCTTTTGCTTCATGTCGTGTTTTTAGGAAAGGTAGCTGAGACTACTTGGGGTCACACTACAGCAGCTAATGCAATTTTGATCATGACTGCCTTTGACTCTCTTAGTGTCTTTCACTATTAATTTCATACTGTGTCTGGTTGTCTTTTATTGCTTGAAAAAAGCTGCTGGAGATCCTAAATATTGGCTTGCTTTGGTACCTTAACTTTTGTTAGGGTCACATCTTTTATGCAGGAAAAAGTAGGTGTCTGGTAGGAGATACAGAAAGCAAATTGCTTTGGCATGATTAGTAAAATAGCTCTTGCTTACAATATGAACACAGAGAATTGAAAAGTGATACCCCTGGGACAATACTGGTCTGTTCTTTAAGGATACTTGGTCCCGGAACTGAAGATGTCTCTTTAAAAGAACTTGCGGTTTAGACATAAGTGAGGGTTCTTTAGCTATTGGTTTCACAGTTCTGACTGCTGGAGGATCTTTGATCAGTCAAAACATCACCCCTGGCCATGGGAAAAGGCATTGGCCCACATAATCTGCTGTGTACATTGCACTTATGGAATATCTCAGTCATAGCAGCTATGATTAAGTAGCTCATATAACTTGCTCCTGCATGACTTTATCTGCCATAGTCAATCTCATGTTTAGATCTCTCAATCCAATGCACAAGCAGTCCAGCAGCAAACAGTACCCACTTTTCTGTAGCATTTCATGGGACTTCTACACTCTTTTCTGATTACACAATTTGTGAAATGGTCATTCATCCTAAGTCCTCCTATAGTTAAATTGGAATAAATATTAGCATTGCACACTCCAGGATTTATATGAGATTTTAAACCAGAAAAATTAGAAAACCCCTTTAGACACACAAGGCAGAAGTTTTAATTCTCTCCACCAATTCTTCATAAAGCTATGAATTAACAACCTGAATGTGGCTAAACTTAGCAACCAACCAACCATGCAAAAACTCTCTGAAATATTAAAATGCAGTCTTCCAGTATAGCCAAATTGTTGACGTAAGATTCTGAAGACATCATAAAAATCCCATCATGTACCACACACGTGGGTTGATCTGAGGCAATTCACTTATTTTATACATCTTTGTCTTCAATGCTTCCCTACCTCAAGTGCATGTGGTGAAAATAAAAGTGGTTGATCATCCTTTTCGATATGGGCAATCAGACAGTCCAGTGAAATGAAATGAACTGAGCAAACTGCACAGGTAGATAAAGCAGCCTGAAAATACTTCTGAATTTCTACTTGCATAACCAGCTATATTTCCTTAAATTCTCTGTCTGTACCTAGAATTATTTTCTTACCTTTGACACTGATTCAGTGCAGAGCACTTTATAAGTGAGGGAAGTGGTCACTGCACCAGCCTGTCTGAGTTCAACAAGCATTTGGATAATGCTCTCAGGCACATAGTGTTTCTGAGATTCTTGGGGCTGTCCGGTGCAGGGCCAGGATTTGGACCCTATGATCCCTGTGAGTCCCTTCCAACTTGGCATATTCTATGATTCTAATACATTGTACTGCTTCTAATTTAATGTTGCCATCCTGAAGGTTTACATATGCTTCTGTGTACTTCCCACTGTACACAGTTTGTAAATGATACTCAGAAATGCTCAGTTTTATCCAGTACATATGTAAGGGATGGTAGACATAATAATACAAAGTAGGAACATTGCAAAGATTACAGAGACATTTGGATGGAACAGTTGTAATCCTTCGAGTAGGATCATGCATTTGCACCATCACAAAGAAATATTAAACCACTCAAATGAAGTCTGGGAATTACTGATAGCTGGGTTCAGAGAAAGAATTCACAATTACCTTTGTCCATCTCACAGTACTTGTGTGTTTTCCTGTTGACTCCTAGAAGAGACTTCTCTCTGTTCAAGGTACTGAAAGATGTATCCCCAATTCAAAACATGCATAGAACTTTCAGACTCTTACAATTCACTGGTATGAATGTATTTTAGTCACACTCAGAACACTTGTGTATTTCTTATCCAGTTAGGAAAAAAAAAGAAATCGATATTTCAGAGTGGATATTTAAATTGCAGAAATACATACGCTTTATTAAAAATATGTTTCTAGTCACCAGATGTGATTAATTTATATTTTTAGGCAACTGCACTGATGTAAAAAATAAAAAAAATCCTAAAAATTCTCATATATAATGTCTCTAACTGCTCTGAAATAGTAGCATAAGTGAACAATGGAAGAAGCTGCAAAATCATTCTGATGGTCTGATTCAGATTTCATTGCATTACAAATCAGAAATTACTCTGAGTATACTCAGAGTTGAATAGTTTTCAAAAAATATTTCTGTTTCTTTTGCTTCAGTTTTTGATTAAATGGAACTTTGGGGGGAAAAAAACCTTTTACTAATTTTTTTTTTTTTTATTTTACTTATACGTGAAGCAATTGTGTTGAAAAATATTGATTTCTAATTGGAAATACATGAGGGTTTATTAGATTATTTTAGGACACAAGGAAATGAGCAGAAGGAGAGGGAAAGAGTGATGGAACATGTTCAGACCAGCTCTAACGATGAAGTTACGCCAGTCAGAGAATGAGGACTCGTGTTTTCCTTGAACCAGAAAGCATGATCATACATAATGCTACTGTGCTAAGGACAGGTATGTTATTTTAGAGAATGGCCAATGAAAAAACATCCTTCACCATTCTCCAACCTAGAGATTTGGAAACCCACGTGTTGGTAGACATCTTATGAATGTGGAGAAAACAGACAGAATAGTTTTTTACTGATGAGTAGTAGCTACTATATCTTTTCTGATTGTACTGGGATGGAGCTGCTTCTGTTATTTAACCTCTGTTTACTCCAGGATTGGAAGCAATCAGTCAGTATGAGTTTGGCAGCTGCAGGATCCAGATGTGCAGCACTTGGAATGACTCTGTCTGGCAGTGGCAGCTGGCTGCCACTTTCCCTTTTCTGTTTTTCTCAGCAGATGTGATGTGATTGTGCATCACACCAGCATTATTCATTTTCACACCATCTTTTTTGTAATGATGGGGAACTGACTCACTGTTTTTGATGCCGAAGAGGAAAAAATTATGTACAGAGGTCCTGTTTCTCTTGCCTGTGTTTCTTTACCTTCTTTGACTCCACCTCTTTGAGTGGATTTAGCCTTGATTTAGAAAGAATGAGGAAAATAAGGCTTATAATACACGGTAATCCTTCACCAGCACAGACAAAATTCAGCCCTCCACTGTCTTTTAACTAGTGCAAAAGGCTCCATTCAACTTTCAGGAAAACTGAACTGGACAGTAAGCAGGACTGAGAATGAGATTCTTCTAACTGCTTAAACAGTTTTCCAGCAAACTTTAAACCACAGTGAAACTAATGAAAGTAACACTGGAAAGGAAACAACTGATTCAGTCATCCTGGGGAATATGGATGGGTATAAAATGGAACAGCCTGTGTAAAAATAAAGACATAGAAAATACAGAGCAATTTAAAATTTCTCTCCAGAACAATGAATTGGTAAGAAGTAACAGAAAGAGCAGAGCTCAGGAGAATAGTGAAGCCTGCTTATGTGGCACTAGGCACTGACTGGTTCAAATGAGATAACCGTGGATAACCCAGAGTTGACTGCACATATGTTTATTGTGGAGTCCTTTGTTCAAGCTTATTCCCTTCTTGGATTTCGATCAGTTCAGCCACATGCAAATGAGAAATTAATTCTCTTGGGTTGTCTAATTACAATCAAGCCTTAACTGAAATTTATTAGGGAAAGATAAAATCTCACCAGTCATTTTCTTTTAATGGCAGGGAATGCTATGAATTTCTGGGCTTTTCACTAACTGTTTCTATGACATATGCAATTAAATTAACAGGATTGTTTTCTGCAGTTTAAATTGGAGTGTGCATTAGTCACCTCTATCCCAACTGCTTCATCTAAAAAGTGGATGTAAAGGGGGAAAGCAAATGCATGGATTTTGTTGTAAATACTTTATCTTAGATCTAATGGGAATACTTGCCATCCATTTTTCTGGTGGTCAGTTTTGATTCACATAGAAATAGTTTTTCAATGCATCTTTTTGATTAGTCTAAGGAAGGAATATTCTCCTTTACCCTCTGTATCTGGAAAATTTTTTTTTTTTTTATGACTGACAATGATCAGGGAATGTCTGCCTGCATATAACTGACCCAAATTCATCCTTTTTTCCTGGCTAAGAAATTAATCTTGAAATACAGACTCTGTTTTTCTTCACGTCCTGTGACATAGCATGTTAGTAAAAGGAAAGATCATATATGACTATCTCTGATCCAGAAACATGAAACACCACTCTTGTGTCTCTCAGCGTTTCTTGAGAAGCAGTTTTTCTTCTGCATGGTATATGTAGCACTGCTGTCTTCATTTCCCAATTTCCTTTTACTTTATTCTTCCTCTGTCTTTTTGTTGGAGTCAAGTCCGTGGATTCCCAACTCTGCAAAGGGTTGGGTCCATATCTTGATAAATGTTCTAAGAGCATCCAGCTGTTGCTACACTTTGCAGAAGAGTCTGTTTGCAATGAATGCCCACCAAAAGCTTGAGAAAAATTGTTTACATAATGTTTTAGCATGTAGCTCTCTTCACTACAGGGAGTTACATCCCAGCAGGAAAATTTGAGCCATAAAATCAAATGGACAGTCAAAAAGCTTTCTTTTCCTCCCAAATTTTAGTTGTAAATTTAATTTGAGAGTGTTCTCATTTTGCAGTCTTGGACTAGCATGTCAGAGGTAGACTTCTGCTATGTAAAATTCTGGACTGTTGGATTTTCCCTTTTTATGCCAATGAGGTGCATAGAAAAAATCTAACCAGGCTTGTCCACTGGAATTGCTTCCAAAAGGATGCAGGCAGAAGTTAAGTGGTTCTGGCAACATTATACATTTTGAATGTACAGGGTGTCAAATGCAAAAAAAAAAGGGAGGATAGAAAGCTTAAGTATTCATTTTTATGCAACAGAAATCCTTTTCTATCTTTACACATTTTAAAAGAGAGGAGAAGGAAGGAATGGAAGACTCATTTACTTTGCTCTTGTTCAAATCTTTATTGCTCCAATATAAATGACCAATTATCTTTGTTTTCTCTTGCATTTAAT
This sequence comes from Callaeas wilsoni, assembly GCA_013398955.1. Classification (NCBI taxonomy): domain Eukaryota; kingdom Metazoa; phylum Chordata; class Aves; order Passeriformes; family Callaeidae; genus Callaeas; species Callaeas wilsoni. The sequence continues at coordinate 274,992 of VWPU01005214.1, read as the reverse complement.
TTTGTCTTATTTGAAGCACCACAAAATGTCTTCACCAGTTTGGCAGACTTTAAAAGATGTAATATAAAAATTCATTAAGAGGTCTAATTTTGTCAGATTAGTATTAGACATACATTATCTGAGCCAATCTAAGGTGGTGAATTCTGCTAAGGAAAGACAGTTCTCTTTAGAAAGAATATCTTTTCCCCTCCATTCACCAGTTCCCAACTCAGGTCTGATGCTCTAGAAAAATTGGAGTTGATTAGGGTAGGAGGGAACAGAAATACAGCTTGATGCCTTCATCTGCTTATTCTCAAAGGCCCACAAATAGCAAATTAGGCTTTTCTTTCTGTTCCGAGTTCTGTGAGTTAATCTTCCTTGTCTTCTATTTTTTTTTTTTTTAATTTTACCCACAAAACTTTTTCATCTGGAGCAAAAGAGAACCTCCTAATTCCATTCTTTCACCCTGAACAGGATTGTATTCTAAACACATATGGAGAGAGGCATGTTAGTAATAAGAGAGGGAAATAGGGTCACCTGAGGCTGTGAGAGACAGTCCAGAGGAGATTCAAACTGAGAATTGTAGTGATGATTTTGGAGAAGACTGGGTTATGAGATGAGAGTTGTGCAATGCAGAGTGTGATCTGGGCTTGAGTGAAAAATACCAAAATGCTTAGGTCCGAGCTGCAAGGTACAGTGTTTCTAAACATATATATGAAGAGAAGGCTGCTGCCTTGTCTTTTCTCCCCGATCAACACATTTTTTGAGTGATACTGCATGAGAACACACAAACTTTCCTAAAAGCTACCTGTATTTTTCATATAGTTTATTAGTTAATTCAGGAAAATGTATATTTTTAATGCATATGGTTGTAATTGTCTAGCAAAATGGTTTCAATCTAGAAACAACTGGCAGAGAATGCAGGAAAAAACTGGGAACAGAGAAAGCTCAAATAGAATTCCCAGAGGACAATACATTCAATAATAGGAAGATTAACATAGGAGAGTTAAAGGCACAAGCTACAATCACAGCTTTTTTAAGATCTATTATCAGTTTCTAGGATCTAAATTATTTTGGAAATTCATTTTATTTATTTATAAGCATGAGAACAATTGACAGTTTTAAATGATGGGTAGGTGTATGTCAGATTCTTGGCAAAAAGTCAGAGCTTGAGCTCTTGGGTGGTGTCAGGGAGGGAGGGAGGAACACAGTCCTGAGAAGACCTCATCACCACGAAAGTTCCAATTACAGCCCATTTCCCTAAGCATTTTTTAATGTCTCTATACTGTCTTTTTCTGAGCACGTAATTTTCAAAGGCTGCACACAGTGTTATATAGGCTGGCTAGCTCAACATTCTTGCCTCAGAAGGGTTTGTATGCTGTATTGTCTCTGCCACAAATTGTGATAATTCTCTCTCTCCTATTACAAGCCTGTTTCTTTATTTTTAATAGGAGAACAGATCTCTTTCCTTCTCTTTTTTATGATTGTGTAACAGTTAATCCAATTCCACAAATAAAAGTAGTCAAACAGATATGACAGTGTGCCTATCCAAATACTTGTCGATTGGACTGTCTCTCATTATTGACAAAATTTTCATTACAAGAGGATTCCAGTTATGTTTTATTGTAAGAGACAGACTGGGAGAGGGCAGGAAGTGTGCTGTATGGTCTCTGCTTGTTTTCCAAACGCAGTTCGGCTTAGGACATCACATGCACAGACAGTAAGCATCCAAACCAGACACACAGAAAGAGCCCAATCTCAGCACAGATAAGTTTAAAATAATAATATAATAAAAAGAACAAATAGCATTTTGCAGACTTCTAACACAGAGTAGTTTACCCTGGCATGAACCTCGGTGAAATGATGAAATTATATTTGGCAGTGCACTCAGCGACAATGACTGTACTGTAGCCTGTGTGGTTTATACATTTGCCTAGTCCTGTACTTGGGACAAAGAATTTAGAGACAGACAATGAAAAAAAAAAAGAGTGAGTTTAAGTTTACTGTAATATAAATACACATACACATTGCTGCAGATGTTATTCATTGGCAAGTGCTTCTGTCCAGTTACAATCTGAGCTTCATAATATTTTAATGAGCTTTTACCCTAAATAGACATGAAATGGAACAATAAAAATCTCTCAAAGAGTGAAACAGTGTGGGAAAAGGGAAAGTTTGTAGGTATTTTCTTTCGCGGAGGGCTAACTTTGGGAAAAAACAGATAACATACAGTGTAAAATATCACGATGGAAATAATGTCCAAGTTTAGTAAAGCCAAATCAACTCCAATATATCAGACTTCTGCAAAATTAAAGATTTGGGTTATTTACTCGTTTATTTATCTAATTTTTTAAGAAAGTACATTTATGCTAAAGAAACGTAAGGAAAGTAAGAACAGGTGCTTACTGTAATTCAAACTGGATTTGTTCTTTAATGTTGGTGAACTCATAATCGGCGCCTTGACAAGAGTGTTGTTAATAATCTGTGCCAATTAAGATTAAAAGAAGTAATTAATATTTATTGTAAATGCCATGGTGATTAAGGCATTGTTATACACAGATTAAAAATATTTGAGGATGCATGGCCAGGCAGCCTGTTTGAGTTATTTTTCTCCCAAAAAACCCACTACAACATACAAATCCAACTTGACTAGGAATAATTCCAGCAAAAAATGGTGAAATTAACCACTGTATTAATGCAAATTGCTTTAATTATAAGGATCTGTAAAGAAGACCTACATTCTCCCCTTGATTTGGCATGCCATTACCTACCTTGGCAAATGAAAAATAAAATAATGTCCACTCCTCTCACCCAAAGCCATCCAAATCCTCTTAGATTTTATTTCAGCATACCCCCCGCTATGAACGGTTTTCACAGACTCCTCTGTAACCCTGTACCTCATAAATGTTGAACTCAGAAGATCTGCTTTCTGTTTGAACCTGCCCTCAGTGGATTCATGGGATTCTTGCTGTTGATTGCACTGGAAGCCCTTTAAGGCCTTTCTTCTGCCAAGAAGTGGGATGAGCAGGCAGACAGCAGCTGAGTGGGCACAGTGTCTGTTTGCAACTGGTGTTTGCCAGCGACCCTCCCACCCCCAGCTATCTGCTGGCTACAGGGGAAGAGACCTGAGCTATCCTCCCTGAATATCTGTGGGAGGAAGCTGACGGGCCTATGGCCTTTATCTGCTGCAGCTGCTAGAAGTGCTCATGGTGGTTGAACAGAGGAATGAAATCCAAGTGGATTATTGCAATGCAAGACCATGATCTAGATTATTTTGGTTAAGCTGATTGAATCCTCAGTTTGCCTTGGGATAACCCATGTCTCTCCTCCCAGTTTTCTCTGTTCTGACTCTGCACCCAGTCAGAGAATAGCAGCACTGACTGTAGAGAGATCATCTGGCAAAGTCCTCCCCACCTCTTATTTTCGGAAATTATGACTGACTCGACTGGTGAGCAGGATTGTACTAATTTTGATTTATACATTTTCAAACTTCCCAGTTTGAAAGTGAAGTTCACAAACCACACATGGAATGCAGAACTGGTGTAATTTGACTCCTGAAATCTGTATTTCTACAGGAAAAATTTTAATATCTGCAGTTTCTTCCCTTCTATAGGGCACTTGCAAATACACTTAGATACGTAACAAAGAGGGAGAGATTTCCTGCACTGGAAGCTCTCTGACATACCTTATGTGCCATCAGGGAATCCAGATGTTCCCACACCTTTGGGTTATACGCATTCCAAAACTGGAGTATGGAAAAATGGCCTATCCTGTGCACCCCACAGGGAAACACATAAAAGGAAGATCTGACCTGCCATCATGAAAGGCCACTGGGAGAGAGGGAAAAATGGCCATAGGATATTTACCATTTCCATAACCAGAATTTGTACATCTCAAACACAGAATTTGACAAACTCATTTTATTTGTTCATAAATCCCAATCCATAGGCACAGGAGAATATATATCCTGAACAACAAGGTCAGAATTTGATTAACATGGGAGCCAAGGCTTGCCTGTACATTTCATCGGATTTATTAATAGAGGAAGAGGGGGTGGGTAAAGTGACTTGTAATAGAAGGTGAAGCAAAGGAGGAGTAGAGACATGGGAGAGAATGAAGATTACTAGATTAAGATGGTTTTCAAACACTGTTTCTGTTCATTACTAATTTTTTTTATTCACTCGGATCTTGAATAAATGCTTGTTTTTTTCCTGCTGAAATTCTGAGCTTTAAATTATGAAATGCATTATGAGGTGACAACCAAATTTAAATGAGATTTATCCAGCATAAATTTCTATAAATCAGTACAGAAAAGTACATGACTTTCAAAAGCTGGTAGAAATTAATCTTGGGATCCACCTCTTGGCACATTTTCATTCTTTGCATTAAACTACTAAGTCATTTAAAAATACACGTACATTAAATACTTTGTGAGGAAGCTGAATTGAATGGGCAGCCTTTCTACAATATACTCTGATGCTGAATTTTGATCAAGAATTCAAAGACAATCTGTCTAAAAAGAGCAATGTGAGCAGTACAGATAGCTGTTCTTTTACTGGGCAATTACTTTTGGTGATACATTTGAGAAAATGTTATCTTACCATATATCTACTCTGAAGGCCTTTACAACAAATGCAGTGATACAAATGACCTACATGGACAAATGTGCGCCAAAAGAGCAAAAGTCAGCAGAAGAAAGTATAAAAGCTGCAGAGGGGAGGGGAATGATGTGTTTCCTGTGAAGATGTGGTCTTCCCTGATGTCTGTTAGCCCAGCTCAGGGAATAGTGGATGTATGACAGGTATGGGTGTAGTTCTTCACTAAGCAATGGAAATAAGGGAAAATGTTCTGTCACGTCTGTGATGGCACTATGCGTTTTTAGTATTTTAAACTCTGTTTTTCCTCTTTATCTTCTGTTTCTTGTTTTCACTGAATGCAATATAGTGAATTGCATTCATAACCTTCAGGGGATGAAGCTGCTGTATGTGCTGTATGGATGTTTTTCATTTGGTTTTGGTTTACTTTTTTCCATTTTGATACATTTTAAAACTGCCAGCTTTGGAAAGAGAGTGTTTACAGAGTGTTTACAGCAATAATGGAGAGTATCTCAAGGTGATGGCAATGAAATTTGCATGCTGTCCTCCATACCTTTTTCAAACTAGAAAAGTTTGGAAACAAATGGAAAATGGGGAGTGGGTTGACAGAAACGAAATGGAGAAAAAAACTGAAATCACCGTGACTGCTTAAACATCCACCCTTGGAGTGTACTCAGTGACAACAGGACTAGATAATCACTGCCCATTTTAAAGTTTAACATTTTTTCAAAACATAATTTGTGAAGTTCTTCAGAAAGATGGAAGACTTATAAGGGTCCTTTAAAGGAAACTTTTACAAAAACTGGTTTGAATCTTGTAAGTCGACCTTAATAGAAGTGGCTTTAGATTTATCTACATCAGGACTGAATTTACAGTACTTATGGTTTGTATTTATCTTAAGGCTTTTATACACTTTTTAGAATTATGCAAGTTTTTAAACTTTGGTAGAATACTGCATGCTCTCTCCTCTCGCTCTCAGAAAGTATGTGTAGTATGATTCATAGTAGAGGCACATACTTGAGGAAGCTGCATTGCATGACAGAATCAATTATCCTAACACAGCTGCAAAAAGCACCCAGTTATTGAACTCACCTTCAGCTTGCCACAGTGTCATAAGCCCAAACTCACGGATGGGCAGGGGAGAATTTTTGGCTTTTTTATAAGGCACAGGAGAATAGTTGGACTATTAGTCAGATTATGCTTTATCAGTAGATATTAATTTATGTCTCTCAGGTCCCTACAAAGGATAAAAAGCTCTATTAACTACATAAAACATACGTATTGCTCTTTTATTAAAATGTTCTCCTTTGAATACTGCTGGATCAGTCCCTACTGAAAATTAAGCTTTTTGCCATTGTGGATGACTATGGATGAATTTATGACATCATAAAAAGTATTGTATAAATGGTGGACTCACCCTACACTTTACTGTTATTTTTTCTCTGAAATGCTAACTGTCTAGATTTATTGTTATTATTTTTACTACTATTCTTATTGCTGAATTAATGAAATTTGAAGAGATATAATCAACTTAAGTGTATAAGCCAGTGTGTACTGCCCTGATGATCACAGTGTACAAAAGTATGACATCAACTTCTCTATAGCACAGAGCATTACTGTAATACATTAGTCATGAGGGAATCATTGACTTCCAAAACAAAACACCCCTTCCCAGATCTTGGCTTGAATTTAGACATCACAGTCCACTGGGAAAAATACAGTTCTTTTCAATTTGTCCTCTTTAGAGCATATTGTGCCTGTTGTAATCTCTCTTGTATACTTTGGCTCCACAGTAGAAGCAAAGCAGTTAGAGGAGTAAGCAATGCTTTTCGGGGTAGGGATCATGTCTTTTTATGTTTACAGTGAGTCCAATATCTGTTACACCTTCTAAATAATAGTGGAGTACACATATTAAATGATCACAGAATAATAGAATGGTTTGGGTTGGAAGGGACCTTAACGATCATCTAGTTCCAAATCTCCCTGACATGATTAGGGATGCCACCCACCAGATCAGGTTCCTGAGGGCTCCATCCAACCTAGCCTAGAGTACTTCCAGGCATGAGACATCCACAACTTCTCTAGATGATCATTTACAGTGCCTCACTATACTCTGAGTAAAAAAACCTTCCTGATTCCTAATCTAAATTTCTCCTCTTTAATTTAAAATTGTTCCTCTTTGTCCTATCACTACCACTCCATATAAGAAGTTGTCCTCCATCTTTTTTTATAAGCCCCCTTTAACTACTGGCCACAATGAGGCCTTCCCCTCTCCAGGCTGAACGACCCCAACTCTCTCAGCCTGTCTCCACATGAGAGCTGCTCAGTCCTCTGACCACCTTCCTGCCCTTCTCTGGACCTGCTCTAACATGTGCTGAGCACTCCAGACCTACATATAGAACTAAAGGTGGGGTCTGATGAGGCCTGAGTGGAAGGGAAGAATCTTGACCTGCTAACCACATTCAAAGATGTGATGGAAGTTTGAATTCATGGTTGAGGAAGGAAGGAACATTCTCCTTCCTTCATCCTGCTCCATGGCATACAAATCAATTTTCATCTAATACCAAAAGATGGATATCCCACAACCACATTTTTCTTCATCCTGCTCTTGGGTGAAAAAGCATTTACAGTAGCCTTTACAAAGAAATTAAAACTCCACCTCATCATTTAATAAAAGCAATTAAGAGAAAATTAGAGACTCAGTTTCTGTCCAGTCAACAATCAAGTTTTGTTTTGCAAATAAATGAGGAGCTATATAATTTCCCAAGAGTCACCATTCCCCATTGGGGAGCATTTGCTGATTCAGTAGTAATTATCTTCTTGAGACAGCATGAATTTAAATAATGAAACTAAAAAATTCAACACGAGAAAAAGAAATTCTGTACTGTGGATTGCTCAGTGACAGAGGTATAAAAAGCCATTTCATCTATAGTTTAGGAAGGGAAAATGTTGCAGAAATCTTTTTTAGTCTTGCTAGACAGAGTGCTGTAAATGAAATTATACCATTTTAACTCTTAGCATGGCGTTTTTTTCAGCTTTACTATGTTTAATAAAGATTCATACTGATCTTTAATATGTGTTTGTACTATGGTAGATATCTAAATGATGAAAGCTTCTTTTACATGAATGATGTTTCTAATCCTCTCCTGAGATTTTACAAAAGTTGTGGGTTTATTATGGCAGACTTATCCACAAATACTATAGTGGTATTGTGCTTGCAAACTGGCATAAACAAAATAGTGGCTTTTAGGGCAAGTACTTATTTTCACACTTCCAGAGTGAAGAGTTTGTCAGAGGTACTAGAGCAGGAGTTATTTATCCTATTAATATGTACATGTTCAACTAAAACAGAATATATTACATTTTTACTGTCTTGTAGGGCACATGTGTCTACTGCAGACAGGAAGACAAGAATGGTAAAGAAAGTATCTTCATCAGTACTTTGTGTTATCCATATAGAATATCTCAGAGGCATGAATTTGGCAGGACATAGCTCTATATCAGCAGTATTAACCTCTGTTTATAACTTTAAACAACTCACTATAAATTGAACTTTATTCAGCAAAGAGTAATATTTGCTCTTCTATATACAAATTCAGTAGTTTAAGAAATCAGTCAGAAAGTGCTCCTATGTAAACAACATTAAATGCAGCAATTATAAGACAAGTACTGAAGTAATTTTCCCTTAACAGGGTGTGGATGTGAAGAGTAAAATTACTGTCTCATGGTTGTTGCAAGACTTGCTTCCATGCCAGTAAAGGTTTATTGTTGCTTATTATTAAATGCTATTAAAATGGCAGTTTTAAAATGGCACACACACTGCAATGTTGTGATTGTGTTGTACCAAGACACTAAGTTTTCCTTTATCACAAAGAAAGTGGCCTAATGTGAGCAAGAAGAATGATCTGTCTTCTCAAGATTTCTATAGAAATACTCCATCCTTAAAATGAAGTAATTTCTTGGATGTGGCAGGATGAATTAGAAGTGACTACAAAAGGAAAACTGGAAATAGCTGGAAATTAGGAGAACTTCCTCTAAAAAAAGGTGTAAATGCTCCATACAGAAGAAATCTAGAAGATAAAACGTATTTTATATTTCTACTGTATATTCAATACAGGATGTGTGCATCCATAGCGATTTGACCTACAATTTTTCAATCATGTCACTGAGCTGACACATCAGGTGCTGCAAAAATATGATGTATTTGGTCATGAGAAACACTATAGCAATACATTTTGAGTAGATATTTCAGGAGGCATAGCACCACAAATGCACCCGCATCTGTGGACTACAACAAAATAACACATTTGCCCTCTATTGGGAATCATGTTTTTATAAAACTTCATGACAGCACAGAAGTGCAGCCTCTTATTAGGAACTTTTCTCCTGCATAAATTCTGGGAAGTCTGAAATGGGAAGCTAAACTAAGCAAAGGCAGATTAGGTCATCCACACTTGGCAAGAGGAGCTAGAGCACAAACATGGCTCAGTTATGACAGCCTTTGGCTGAACATTTTCACTGCAGTTATTGTGAAGTGTTAATACATCTTGTAAGTTATAACATGGTCTTTCTGATTGTGACAGACTTGTGACAAAGAATCATGCTAGCATTTGGATAAACAAACATAAAGCATTCTTGGAAGGAGAAAATTGGTAGCTAAACCTTATTGAAACCTCTCTTCTCTGGAGCAACATTTTCAAAAATATTTCTTGCCTCCAGGAAATGGGGTTTGAGATTCATTTCAATGTACTGGTGTCCAGGTATTACTTTACTAAAATTCTACTGTTGCAGGTGTCTAAATTGTCTCTAATAACCAATATTTTACCTAACAGTTCATTATAAATTTAAGACTAAATTTGTTGTATTGCTGTCATGAGAAATTCTCTGGCAAATATTTTAAAATCCCTTGCATGTCTGTGTGTTCTGCTCTTAATCTAAATGTGGGGCTGCTCATGCTGATACTAAAAGAAAAACCCACCCAAACAATATTTTGGTTGTATTTGTTATTATCAAACGTCATGCTGAAATAACTTATCTTTTTTGATTCCAGTATGTAATTTTGGTATAAAATAAACATAATGAAGTTAATAAAAGTAGCAGTTACTTGAAGCTAGAATTTCCTGAACAGAAAAAAAGAAGATGTGGTCATTGTCCAAAGAAAAATGACTGGAATGAAAGGAAAGGAAAAGAGTTGAGAAAAATTATTTAATATTGTTTAGAAACCTGTAGAAGAGAAGAAGCTGACACACAATGACAACATTTTAGTACATAAATGGTTTTACAAAAAAGACTGTCATCAGTTGCTTTCTGTGGCTAACAGGGGAGGGGATGGAGGAGGGAGAGTTGAGAGACGGTTGAAAATTAGCGTGGATTATCAGTAAGAGCTTTCTTAAATATGAAGAGATGAACAAAACAGGGTATATATAAAAGTTGTAAAATAGGCTGCCTTTTAAAAATTAGTTGAATAAACATCTGTTGATAATGTCCTCAAAGTAGATATTCTGCCTGTGAAAGGAGCCGCTCCTAAAGGTATTGTGGTGGTTTTATAACCATGGCTGTCACAATTCCTACAGCTATTCAAACTTCTGGTTTCGATCTCCTTGTCCATGCATGTGGTGTTATTCAAAACTGCAGAAACTGTTCAGATGAAAAAGGAATTTTGGGAATCTCCTGTAATTCATTGCCCTTGGACTCACAGACAGATTTCCACATCTCTTAAAGAAAAAAAAAAAGAAAAGAACTAGTTTTCTGGTTAGGAATTAAGAAACATGTTGCTACCTATACAATAAAAATTGTGCCTGACTTCAGCTTGGGGAAAGGTCAAGGTGTGACTACCCAACTAGAGAAAAGAAGAGGAAGACAGATAGGAAAACATAAAAGGAGCGCATTTGAAATGCAATAATAAATAACGGCTATTTTCTCTCTTCACTCATTGCTCAGTCTCTCTGTGTTTGAGAATTCACAGGGTTCTAGAACTTCTTGTGTTCCACTGACAGAACCCAAAGGAATGGCATGAAGCTGTGTCAGGGGTGGTTTAACTTGGATGTTAGGAAAAGTTTCGTCCCCCAGAGGGTGGTTGGGCACTGGAACAGCTCCCCAGGTCAGCGGTCACAGCACCATCCTGAGTTCAAGAAGCATTTGAACAATGCCTTCAGGGACATGGTGTGGTTCTTGGGCCTGTCCTGTGTAAGGCCAGGAGTTGGACTTTGATGATCCTTATGGGTCCCATCCAACTCAGGACCTTCTGTGATTCTGTGATTCTTTCCCAATATAAAGAAGTACCTATAAATATGCTATAGCAGAACAGGGTAAGTCCCAGTCACTGATACCCATAATTAATTTTTTAAGTCATCACAGACATTGATTCCCTTCTTTTATGGGGATCTTGGTAAACATGGGATGACTGCCTCTGGCTATAGAATTTAACAATGTAGTGCATTTTTCAGCTCCTAGTAGTGACTGCAGTGAGCAACAGCCCTGTCTCTGGAGAATGTAGAATAATTATATTTTAGCCAGAGATGTTGAAGAGATGCCTTTTGGCTCAATAGAGCATCAAGATCTATGTTCCTTTATGCAAAATGGCATTTTGCAGTGAGGCATTTTTATAAGCAAGGAACTTAAAACTCACATTGCAGTACACTGCCAAGTGTGGTTTGTTTCCTTTAAGAGTATTTACCTTTCCTCTGGAATACTTCCAGCCACTTTGAAAACTCAACGTGTGTTTCATTATTAAGGTTCACAGCTATATATTGACTCAGATGTCAGAATTTCCATTAAATGCTTCAGTGACTGATTGTCAGGGATAGGCACAGAAGAGAGTTCTTGTACCTCCCTTCTTTATCCACTGAATGCCACCTCCATCATTAACATTAGGTGATTGTGGTTAACCTGCAAGTCAGACTGTAAAGAAAGCAATTATATAAGAACACACTACTTTGGCAAATTGCAAAGGAAGGTACATAACTACAAGGTGGTAAAGAGGCACTGTTTAAATCTTGGCAGAGCACAGAATGAATTGGAAATGGTTAACCACAAAGACTTCTTGCTTCAAAGTTGTTGCAGGAATAACACTTTCCCCTCCAGTGTTTATACTATGGAAATAACTATGTGACGTTGAAGTAGTACTAGTAATTAAGAAAAAACTTGGCTAGACTGCCTCATAGTATATTAAAAAAAAAAAAAGCTGTGCACATTCACTATCAATTTCATCCCAGTGGCATTACTTAGCATAGTTAGTATTAAGATTTGAAGCTATTTTGCATAAACAGGATGACAGCTCAACACAGTTGGGGGTGGTTTTATTGCCAATTTAAACGGTGTTAAATTAGTGAGCATTTAAGCTATACTAAAACAATTTAGGGTCCAATCCACAAAAGTCTTGGCTCCAGAATATTGTAATATGAATGGAAACCTCAGTTTTAGGCTTCTGTTCAACACATTGCTTTGCAACAGGCAATCACGTTCAGTTTAAGTACATTATTACCTTTCTGAGAACTATCCCATCTCACTGGGAATGCAGTCTCCAGTATGTGGTCTCTTCAATGGGACTAGGGATGCACGGTCCAGTTGAAAAGCATGCTGCCAGATTAAACGACACTAACTCATAATTATAGCAATAATAACTAATGCAAAGGATTCATTTAGGGCTTTCAGCACACAAAATATACCTACTGAAGTTGCCAATGATTATTACATGGAAACAAAAAGCATCAACTCTAAATTTGCTTCCCGCCTTAAAAAGAATTGCTATGCACTTACCCACTAGCAATGTACTATTTCTTCGGTGCTTTTTTCCCCAACATAAGGGAAGAATCATTCAGAAGGCCTGGTTTCATAGACCTGTTGTCTCTGCTGTTGAGGAGACAGCATGCTGCAGCACCAGGAGAGCCAGGCACTTTACTTGTAGAGCTGTGTGTTGTGCCTTCCAGAGGCTCATGTGCTTTTGGGTTAGTCGAGCAAGTACAGGGAGTTAATGCTACCATCAGCTGTGAAGGCAGCTATTTTACAGACCCTTTGTGCTAGAAGAAACATGCTGCAGTATTTTTTCTTCTTCTTCTTTTTTTTTTTCTCCTTACAATAGATTGGGAGTAAGAAGGAGCAAAGGAAAGATTAGGAGGATCAGAGAGAGATGAAAGTTTTACAGTTGGCCCTACTGTTCTTTTCCTTTCTTTTTTTATTTTATCCCCCCTCCTTGTTTGAAGATATAATGTAGCCACCAAATTGTTCATGAGTAATTTCATTCTGCTAACATATATATTTAAAGATTTTACTGGTGGATTTTAGAAACTATTCTTCAGTTATTGCTTTATTTACATACCTAATGGATTGATTCATGTGCCAGCATCCCCTAGGATGAGAAGCCTCATTTCTGTTTTTTCAAAAGAAATTAATTGCTAACAGACAGGAGTTTCATAAACATACTAAGTCAGATACTCCTTATTGTTCTGTGTTTTTAATAAGTTCCTGTTGACCCACATACAGTACCTGTCACTGCCTATCTGTTGAAACAGAGTCCCACACCAGACAGTTTTGAATTACAGCCGTCTCCGTACAAATAAAATACTGCAAAACACTGTGGAATGCAAGCAGTGTTTTTCACTGGCCTGGATGCTCAGAGGATGCTGTTCTTTCAGACAGCACTTTCCCAGAAGTAGCAGCACATTGCATAAGAATGGGAATTATTACAATCCCATTTGGTATTGCTTCTTTAAAATGAGAAATGTGTAGGCACAGTGGATTAAAGTGTGACTTACTAAAATGGAGACTTCACATTGCCTGCTGCTTCATGCAACTATCTATCTAGCTCATTTTAAGTTCGAGATGCATGTTCCCTTCTAAAAGAGGCAGCAGTAACTGGGAATAGGAAGTGTCAGGCAGATAGGAGCAGGTGCTTGCATTCGGTATCACATGGTCTTTCTTTGCTCCTCCACCCTTCCCATACTGACCATTCACTACTATTACCTCTTTTTACCTTTGTTTTTAATATTACCTTATTTCTTCTCCTGTCACCTTCTGGTGGATCATAATATATTTCAAAGCAGAAAGCCTTTGTAAAACCTGTATGGGACTGTACATGAGCAAATATTGAAGGTGAAGATTCAGCTGGCCCCATTTCTTTCTTTGTTTCCCAGGCAGGTTGTTCCAGCTCGCTGCACACCTCTGGAGGTTTGCTTCTGACCACAGGAAGAACTAAAGCCAAATTAAGGGTTGTGGTGGAAAATCAGAGCAAATCAGTTGGAGCATGGAGCTTGGATCAGAACCTTCTGCTTTCCCTCAGAGAAGCCTGGGACTGTTTTGCTGTTATTGCTGGGTTTTGATCTTCTAAGTGTTTTACAAATGTAACTAAGCAAGTCTCACAATCTGCTGCAAAACAGGTTGTAGGCCATTTCATAGAAGGGATATAATTGGGAAGTTAAGTTACAGCAACAGAAAAGGATAACATAAGACAAGGAAGAGATCCCAGATATACATTGGAACTGTTTGACCGTGCTTCCCTTGATTCAAGATAATGGAAGAATAAACAGCAGCACAGCGGATGGTGTGCACCAAAGTGCACATTATTTGGTTCAGTTCAGATTCTAACCAGCTGGTCCCCTGCAAATCAGAGAGAACATTTCAGTGCTCACAAATCAAAAACTGCTGCTTCTCATCAAACTGTCTCTATAGCTGGTTTGGCACCTTGCTGTACAGACAGGTATCACATTATTAGTATGGGACTGAATATACTAATAATGAGGTAATGTTCCTATGAAAGTATCTATGCTAACAGATGTGTTCATATGATTACTCAGCTGCTCAAATGGATGCTTTCTTTTTTTAACTTTTGGAATAATTGTACTTGAGAATCTCAGTTTTCATCAGAAATATTAAATACTTGCCTTATGGCTGCAAGGATAATAATTGAAATGTGAGTAGAGCAGAGGCCTGAGTCTGAAGTCATCCTGACACACAGATCTAAGACTGAACTGCTTTTGTTGCTGTCACTATTATTTTATTTCAGAACATGACTGGTAGATCTTTAATTGTTGATATTATTCAGAGACTTACTGATCGTTTAATAGAGCTACAAAGTATGTAGTTAACTGTGCTACTAGCATTGAGAAGGGGATGCTTGCTGGCTGATGCAGAATTCAACTTTTTTCCTCGAACATGAAAATCACTCAAAAAAGATTATCAACACCTTGAACTGAATCACTGGTCATGAATTCCTTTGTTCATATCTAGAAATTGAGTGCGGCTCCAAAGCCTTCCTGAAGACAAGGAACCCTGAAATTGCCCTGTGGCTTCTTTTACCATACCAGCACATGGCACATTTAAAACTAACTGTACACCCCAAACTCACTGACAAATAGAAATACACTGATAGAAATTAGCATTAAAAGTAATAATGTGAAACAGTAGCTATTTCACTGCTACAGCATGTGCAAGAAAGGCTCTGAGGATGAAATAGCAACAGAGGGGATATTCTCACGGCATTACAGAGTTCTTGCCAAATAATTCACATTAGTATACAAATCTGTGGCAAAAGGCCTCTGAGTATGCTCGTATTCATACAGAAGTGCTCTGAAGCCTTAACAATGCACAGCCAAAGAGTGCCAGGTAGTTACTAGAGAGTTTTCCCTCCTATTGCCTGGCTCACCATCATTTAGCAAGCATGACACCTTCTAAGAAATGGTATCAAAAAAAAGATGTAAGCATTATTCAATGAAAAACTTGGGTGGCAAAAGTTTGTATGCCATAAATAACCATATTTGTAATTTTGTATGTAAGGTTTGCCTTTTGGTATGTCAAATAAAATAAGCTAGAAGACTTCAAATATAAGATTTGAATGTTTGAAGACCCATAAATTGCAACTTGATATTAGTTTTGTACCTGGGGTATTTAATAGAGTAATTTAATGGATTTTTGAAGGATTACATGGTAATTATATTGCAATGAATGGTGACTTAGTGTGGATTGTGAATTACACAGAATAAGAAAACTTATTTCCTTATAAAGATAATGGAAATCTCTGAATTTTAAAAAGTCTAAAAATTGTTTTAGCAACCATTACAGCTATTAAGCATTCACTAAAAATAGTCAACATAATTGCTAATTCAAATTAAATAAAGCCTCCATTCACAGTACAGAGTGCATCTACACAACTTTTGAGTTCAGATTAAATTATTTTCACAAACATTGAATGTCAACAGGCCCTCATGGGACTTGATGGAAAACTACTTCACCTGGAGTTCAACAGACATTTACAATAGCCATTTTAAAATTATTAAGACTTAACTAATCTGTTCCCTGGTCAATATGTCATCAGAAAAAAAACAAAGTATGCAGGACAGCCTTGGTTACCACAAATGAATTCTGCTGCTTACAGATCCATTGCAAGAGACCCTGAAGTCCCCCACCTTGCTGCACTGACTACTGCACCATCCCTTGCCCACGTGCTCTGTCCCAGGCTACCAGCCATATCAAGGGCTACTTCTTCAGGAATTTCCCAAGGCGCTTACACCTTTCTTCTTGAGTGTTTATGACAGCTGTGTGAGGCAGTACACAATTAGGCCTCAGAAGAGCTTTTCCTGCAGCTGAGACAGCTGTATTTGCATGTGGAGCAGAAAACAGGGCAATAAAATCTGTGCTCAGACTGAAAGAAAGAAGAGGAAAAAAAAAGAAAGCGTGTACTTGTAACTTCATCAGTTTTTCCCTAAATACAATAACATTACACATGTGTAATGTAATTACATAAACTATAGTTAATTCAAAAACTTAACTCCCCCAGAAAACCATATGAAAATACATTCATGTTCCACTATGGTACACATTGTGCTGAAACTATAGACATGTGTGGCTGAACTTACAGCTATACTTTCAGAAAGAGCACCTTTTAAATGCCATCTTGATAAAGAGCATGCACATGATGGGACTCAAAATATTCGGGAATCCAGACCTGTTTCCAGTGTCCTGAGAGACTGGTTTCAGAGGAAGCATTGAGTATTGAGCCAAGCCCGACTCCAGCATCACCACTGCCACCGAGTCCAGCTAGTACCAGCTGAATTTAACAAATTGCACTGAACTGAGTCATGCTGATCCTCTGTCGTGACAGCCAGCCACATACAAGAGGGACAGGCTGCAAAGAGCACAGACTAAGCAGATGAACCAGCACTGTATTAGATGCTACTCTCACTTGTCACATCCTGTTTCAAAGATGAATATTGTCAGAGATGAATTTAAGTAACAAAAAGGCATGTGTGTGTGTCAAGCAAAGGTTGGAATACACATCTGAATATCAGCTTACCAGTATGGGAATGTATATATTTCCATTGCTTTGGATGGGAAGCAAGGCCATGAATTGTCCAGCTGAGCCTCTAAATATGTCCAATATGAAACAGACATTTCCAGAAGCTAGAACAGACTCAGGTGTGTTAATTATTCATGCCGTTAATAAGAGTTGCTTCTTTTTTCCGACCACTTGAGTACTTATTAAACATTGCAATCACTGCTAAAACTGTTTATGGGGAATAGTTTTATCAAAGTGATGAAATTGTTAGAGAAAAGATTCAGGAGTAGAAAAGGAGCATTGCTGTGAATAACAAGTAGAGACTGTTCCAGTAGCTTTCAAATTTGGCAAATCAGTAGTGGGTCCTCCTCTCTTGAAGGTCAATTAAAAATTCTAGCTGTACTGTAAACATAATTTTCCATATAACAGTGCCACAAAATGTCCAAAGCAGTCCCTTAATAGAAAATATCAATTTGATTTTTCTCAGGAGATTAGCTCTTCCTTTGCAATGCAAATATTTTCAAGTGTACTAAACACATTCTAGCACCTCAGTATAGGGACTAAACTATTTGCATGCAAAATTACCCAAAGTAGGCAGACTGGCACAAGCTTATGCTTCTGCCATATGTGCTGAAGAATTTGAGCCAGGAAACCAGTAGTATCTGGATACTATTTACAATTTAAATTTGACTTTATATTATTATTCAAAAGAGAAAAAATAAAAAGCTATCATTAAAATTAATGCTATGTCTAATGCCAAGTTTACCCCAATGTCTTCTGATTACAATTTTCCAGTTAAAAACTTGATCCAGGAAATGCAGAGAATTTTCTCATTACAACTGTGTCATTTTTTTCTCTTAGTGCTTCTACATTTTAGATACTTTTTAAAAAATCTGCAGGCTGTATCCCTTACATTTCTCCTAGACATTAGTTTATGTGTCACTTCACATTTTCTCCCACACACTTGTGTGTAGGAGGCTGACACTAATCTTCGTAGTATGGCAGAGTAAAAATCAATTTTTTTTTGCCTGGTAGACATTCAGGGCCTACCATAGCTTTTGCTCGCATCACAATCAAGTTTGGAGAAGCTTTGTGGATTTTGGATGAGCTGCTGTGGTTTTGCATTGACAAAATGGAAAAAAAATTAGACCGGCTGTAATTATCAGTGAAATACCGGAATGTGGAAAAAGCACAGCTCTTGTCCTTCAAAAGTTCATACAAACACCATTTTCCAAAAACAAATATTAGCACAACATGGGACAGGGGATGGAGGGAGGGGATTTTGCCTGCCATTCCAGCTATGCTTATACTCTTGCTAGACTTGTGCCTGCAGCACCCAGTGATGCTCTGACTGCATGACTAGCAACAGCTGCCCTCCATGGTGTGAGTATCCCCTGCTGAAGGAGCCTGGGCTGTGTCACTGCACCATGCTGCCTGTCCTACCCACTTGAAGTGGCAGGGATGAGTTGAATGAAGCCAGCTTTGTTCTTCAGTGTAGGTGCCTAAATTGTAGGTCTTGGTTATAATTTACTTGGCTTGAAGCACCATCTCCCCAAGGAGCTGGGTGTTCAATAACATGTTTGCCTTGCATCAGTGAAAGGTGATATCTCTGTAAGTATCTTTAGATAATGCTATCCTTTTCCTTTGAAAAAAAATTAGTAGGAAGAAATATCTCACCTTTTTATTTTTTTTTACACTTAAAGGAAATCCAAGAAGCTGAAAGTGGTTAGTAAGATCAACCCAAAATTTAAGGAATGTGCCTTCAAAATCAGTTTCAACTCTACAAGTGAAACAATTTCCAGACAAAATTGTCAAATTTCTTTCTTCTCAGTTTTTGTCCATGTTTTACAGTAATTGAGTTGAACAGAGTGGTAAGCAAATCTGCACAGTGACTGGGAAAGCAGAGCTATCAACACAAGGCATTTCTCATCCTTTAGAGCAACAGAGAAGCACCTCACCCCTCTCACATTTACCTTCATTGTCAATTCAGTGGAGCATTCCCTTCTGAAAACTGTCTTCAGCCAAAACAGAATCAATTCTGTATGTCTCCTTCTACCTAATGTCTAAAAATAAATCTAACATTCACTTGACTCTTGAAAGAAGTACAAGAGTTAATGCTTGCTCTAGTTCCAGCATCCCAAGTTAGCAGATATTCTTCCCAAACAGAAAAGTAACTGGGAATATTAGTGTGGTTTTTTCTCTCCAATTGAAATCTGGACACAAAGAGAAAGTTCTTGTCTGAAACAAATTTGACATACCTTCTGTGGCCCTTTGGCTATGTTGAACTGAATAAAGATTAATTTTTATTGTTATTATTATTATTGGTGCTTGCCAAGATAAAACTGATGAAGTTTGATCTCACCACAACCATGGCATAAAAGTATGCTCATATATTTATCCATTGTATACTAATATAACTCAAAATTCTTATCCCTATGCCTCTTTTCCTTTAAAATGGTTACAATGGGTCACATATCTGAACAAACAAATGCACATTTTAAGGTTTGACTCTGTCTTCCTAAAAATCGTCACATTTGATTTGTTTTCAGTCTCAGAAAAGCTGAACAAATGCCTCAGTGCATGAACTCTTTCCCGAGAATATTTTGCTGTATCCCTGTTGTACTGACTATCCAAAAACATCCCACAAAAGTACTCAAAATTTGTGGTTGTGTAGAAAGTTTAGTGGAAATTCTCCACATTGCATGTCTGCCCTTGCGTATTAATACTAGTGCAGTTTAAACGCTAGTTTGATTTCAAGCATTGAATTAATGCAGTGCATATCCCAGCCGAGACAAGTTTCTACTGAAAGGCATGCCGACATCTCCCTCTGCTGCCTGCATGGCGGTGCGGCGGCTGGGCGGTCCTAGCGGGATAATTTGGGAGCTCGTCCCGGCGTCCCCTGACCGCAACTGGCGCTTAGACTGTGCACTCTCCCTGTGGGAGCAAACCCATTAAATGCGAGAGCTTCCCTTCGCCATCTTTCGTATTAGCCTTTTTGCTACAACTCTGCACTGCTGAACACCCCGTGCACGTGGTAATGAGCTCTTTGACGTGTTTTTCACTCTGCTAGAACAAAATCAACTTGCAGGCACTTCCTCACACAGTGCAGATCTGGAAGGTGTCTAGTACCAGATTTCCTCTCTTCAGTTGCACAGAAAATCAAATCTCCATTGAAAAGCCTCTGAGAAACTTTTAGAAGACTGTTTGACAACTTTAAAATCAAGATATAGGAATATAAAGTCAACTTCTGCATGCATAATCAGAGGAAAAGTATTCTTGAAAATTAGGAACAGGGTCCAGTTTGTGTCTGGCTCTTGAACAAATGTGCAAGCAAGATGTGCAAAGTGTCTCTGCCACACAGACATTTGCTCATTAGAAGAATCTGTGACAGCAGTTAATGCACGGGGGAGAGGGTGGCTACATGGTAACAGTTCCCCCTTCCAGCCAAAAAGAATGACCTGCAGAGTAAGTGATGCCAGCTTTCTCCTACAAAGAGTTCTGTGTCATTGCAGGAGTGCAAGGGCACCTCCAGAAGGGCCCTCAGCTCTGACATTTCAACTCCTTTGAGTATAGGATGAGACTCAATTTAGTTTTCAAAGGATATGACTCTTCTCTTGGAATCATTGCCTTTTGTTTCTGTCTCCGCGATTAAGTTTCCCTTCTTTATCTAAATCCATGCAAACCTGTCAACCCCATCACCCATCTCTGCTTAGAATTGCTATCCTTTGAGCACCTGAAATAACATATGACAGACCTATCCAGTCTCACTCATTTGAAGTGAGCTGTCTCCTTTTGCTTTTGGCTTCATTTTCATGCAGCCGTAAAGATTCACGGCATATATCAATGGAAAATGTAATATAACACTCAGAAGTTTTCAAATCTCACTCATTCAAATGAGTGTGACTTGACAAGTCTGATGTGATAAAATAATGCAAAGGGGTTTAAAGATTTCACTTAAATGCACAATGAAATGAAACCTTTTTTCTTTCTTTTTTTTTCTCTGTTTTTTAAAACTTTAGAAATGAATTCTAAAAGGCTGGATCAAGCTGATAGAAAATAGGAAGACCCTTAATGTAAAGTCTGCCATTTTTCATCTCCAAACAAGAGTGTTTTGTGGTCACCTTCACTTACACTGGCAGAGTTTTACACGGGAAGATGGAGAGTGGGATTGATGTAGGCAATAGCAGATATGAAAGACTAAGGAATTGTATACAATGGAATAGTGTATTTACCAGAATGGACTTGCAAAGAAAGAACTGTAAATCGACTAAGAATTTTGCTGTACCTCACCTTAGCTGCCACACTGTAAACAGAGGGAAGAAAATAAAGGAGAGAAAAAAAAACAGAACGGAAGCTGGTAAAAACAGATCAGCTATCTACATCTGGATGGATGCTCCAGTCGGTATCCAACAGTTGGCTGATTAGATGCTCGGGTAGGAAGAGACATTTTATAATGGAAAAATATCTACACATATTAAAAAAGCAAAAGGTTTACAGGTACTGCTGAGTACAAGTTATCTCAGCTATCGCAGACATAAAAAATAGTATCTAATATCTAATAGTAGCTGAGTATAGGCGTCTCTGTTTCTTTTTATTACATAAATAGTTGTGGATGTGTCTTTAGAAGAGCTGGAACCACACACATTCTCCTGAGGCTGGCAGGACCAGAAATTTTACATCTTATTTGAAAGTTTTCTTATCTCTTTAGACATGTGAATCCAGCTTCTTAATTTTATGCATACCATTTTAAAGACTAGCATGAAACATTCTACGTGTAATGAGATCTAATAAGGGCACTGCACTTATGACCTATAACTCCGTAGTAAAGTGAGACTTGATTGGAAAAGCATGTATGTACACATCCTGTTTACTTTAGTGTGAGATACACCTAGAGTAGATGGAAAAAATCTCTCCTAGGTTGCCCTTTTTTCAGCTTCCTCTAAACCCTGTATTACTTCCTGCTCTCAAAAGGAAGAAATTAGTCTAAATAGGCTACTGTTTTAATCCATCATGTGGCAATTCTTGTCTTCCTACAATTCATCTCCATACTAGAACTGGAGTGCTTGTCTTATTGCTGAATTATTTGTGCATCAGGAACATTGAATTCATGGTCATTTAAAGCCACTCTGAGTCTCTCAGTGTCAAAAATCAAGCATGCCATCGCACTGTGAACAATTTGACACTGCTCAGCACCATGTACTTGCTATCTCATATCTATAACACGTAACATGTAATACCTTGGATCTCCTTTAGACAGACAAAACATAAGGAGAAGGTGGAAGAAAGCCCTACAGTGTGGTGACAGACAAAGCAAAGGAGGCAAAGACAAGAATTGTGGGACTGCTCGACACAGGCCCTTCCACCAGATAGTGCGATTAGAGATGTGTTTTGTTCCTACTTCAGAAACCAGTAGGGCCAGCCTTCATCTCCCATCTAAGTTTCCACAGGCTTCCACAGTACTTCCAGCTGGAAAGGACCTTGAGAGTCTCCAATCCAAACTCCTCCTCCCAGAAAGAGATCAACACTGAATTTAGGTCAGGTTGCTTAGGATATTGTCCAGTTGGGTCTTGAAAACCTCCTGTGGTTGAGATGGCATGACCTCTCTAGGCAATCTTTTCTACTGCTTAATTATCCTTGTGTGATTAAAAACAGTGAAATTTTGTTTCCCAATGCCCAGTGAGAATCAACAATGTTTACGAACATTGTGTCTCATGAGCCATCTGAATGCCGTAGAAAATAAGTTGGAGCTCCTCAGTCCCTTCCTCTTGGTGCCTGGACTCCTGTTGGCTGCTTCTGAAGCCATTGCTTCTCTTAGATGAACCAGTCTGAGCCCTACAGCATCTCCTTGCAGAGCAAGGACTTCAGACCCACCATCTTGACCGGCACCTCTGACCTTGCTTGAAGTTCTTTGGATCTAGTTTCTTGTCCATTTTGAGGATAACTGCAAGATTTTACTTTTTCCTGTCATCAGGAGATTTTTACAGAAACCTTCAAAGATGAGGCATCCTTAGGTACTTCCTACCAGGTCCTGGAGACCCCTGGCAGGGGTCAAGATTATTGAAGAATCATAGAGCTATTTATGTTGGAGAACACTCTTACAAGTATTGTGTCCAACCATAAACTTAGTCCAACCACTAAAGCCAAGTCTACCACTAAAGCAGGTCAATAAACACATCTACATAGTTTTTGAACACTTTCAGGGATGCTGATTCCACCACTTCCCTTGTCAGCCTGTTCCAGCGCCTGACCATCCTTTTCAGGACAAATTTTTTCTTAATTTCCAAGGTAAACTTCTCCTGGTGCAACTTGAGGCTGTTTCCTCTTTAACTTGCTGCATGAGAGAAGGGACCAACCTCCCCTGACTACTGCCTGCTTTCAGGTAGTGGTAGAGAGAAAGGAGGTGCCCCTTGAGCTGCTTCCTTCTCTACAGGCTTAACAGCCCCAGCTCCCTCAGCTGCTCCTCACTTGTGCTCCAGACCCTTCACCACCTTAATTTCCCCTTGCTGGACTCACTCCAGCACTTTAATGTCCTTCTTGTCATGCAGGGTCCAAGACTGAAAATAGGATCGAGCCTCACCAGTGTTGAATACAGGGCGATGTTTACTTCCCTGGTCTTGCTGGCCACACTATTGCTGGTACAGATCAGGATGCCATCGGTCTTCTTGGCCACCTGGGCACACCCTGGCTCATCTTCAGTCACTATCACAAGCACCCCCATGTCCTTTTCCACTAGGCACCTTTCCAGCCTCTCTGCCCCAGCCTGTGATGTTGCCCGGGGTTGTTGTGACCCAAGGGCAGGACCTGGCACTTGGCCTTGTTGAACCTCACACCACTGGCCTCAGCCTCTTGATCCAGCTTGTCCAGATCCCTCTGCAGAGCCTTCCTAACCTGCAGCACATCAACACTCCAACCCAACATGGTGTTGTCCGTGAACTGGCTGAAGGTGCACTCAGTTCCCTCATCCAATCATTGATAAAGATGTTAAACAGGACTGGCCCTGATGCTGAGCCCTGACGGACACCACTGGTGACTAGCTCTCTGCCGGATGTAACTCCATTCACCACCACTCTTCAGGCTCAGACGTCTAGATCTCTTTTACCAACACAAAGGACACCTGTTTAAGCCATCAGCAGCCAGTTCTTACATAAGAATGCTGGAATACAGTGTTAGAGTTTTTACTAAAGTCCAGATAGATGACATCTACAGCGCTTCCCTCATCTAATAAGAGAGTCACTCTGTCAGAGAGAGAGATCAGGTTGGTCAAGCAGGACCTGCTTTTCACAAAGTCATGCTGACTGGACCTGATTGCCTGGTTGTTCTGCATCTGCCACTTGATGACACTCCAGATGATAGGTTCCATGACCTTCTGTAGCACTGAGGACAGGCTTGCAGTTCCCTGGATCCTCTTCGTGGTCCTTCTCATAGATGGACATCAAGTTGGATAGCCTTCAGTAAACTGGGACCTTCCCAGTTAGTCAGGAATACTGAGAAATGACAGAAAGTGGCTCAGTAAGCATTTCTGGCAGCGGCCTCAGTACCCTTGGGTGTGTCCCATCCAGCTCCATAGACTTGTATGTGTAAGGAGTGTAACAGCTCACTGACCATTTCTCCTTGGTTTATGGGGGCTTCGCCCTGCTCCCCATCTCTGTCTTCCAGCTCTGTGAGCTGGGTACATTGAGAACAGTTGCTCTTACCAAAAAAGACTGAGGTAAACAATGCATTCAGTACCTCAGCCTTTTCCTAGTCCCCTGTCATTGTTTCCCAACACCACCAAATAAGGGATGGAGTGTCTTCTTGACTTTCCTTTTACTGTGAATTTATTTAAAGAAACATTTTTATTGTCTTTTACCACAATAGCCAAACTAAGTTCAAAATTAATGTTCATCCACTGCTGGTAGCAGATCTCTTCCTGGAGGTTCTGACAGGCTAGACATGGGATGTTGTTTCCATGAAGGCCAAGGAAATGAACAGAGAGTATCTCAGCCTTTGATGTGTCCACTGTCACTAATTCAAGTGCTTCATTTAGCTTCATGATAACATGTTTGTTTTTTATTCCTCATATTCCGTTGTGCAGATGGAAGTTTGTCTTTTTGCCCTTGGTATCCTTTGGCAATTTCAGTCTTAACTGAAAGCTTTTCCAACAATATTCTGCATGCCTAGAAAATGTTTCTATGGTCTTTCCTTCCTGCCTGCCCTCATTTCCACCTACTGTGAGCAAAGATCATTTGCACTGAGGCTCAGCCATGTGTTCCCATTTATTCAAGATGCTCTTTTGATAGGTTGGCTATCTTCCTGAAAATCTGGATTACTTGGAGTTTAGAGAAGATTGCCTCTATAAACTTTCCAGTTTTCTTTATTTCAGTTGCAGTAGTTTCCCAATGGTTTCATCATTCAGACAAAGCCTTGCCTTGAATCAGCAGCAGTTGTCACAGCCGTCTGGCATTCGAGTCGTTCTTCATAAACTGCTGTGTTATTTATTGCTGCACAACAAATGCATAATACTTGCAATATTAAAATATATCAGACTTTCCTTTCTGTGTGACTAGCCCTTAATTTGCTTATCTTTCTTTGCATGTCCTTCAAGGTTTGGTTGGATGTTGCTCTGATGTTGCTGTAGGGATCTGGGCTATGTTCCAGTTTTAAAGCTGTTCTCCTCAAGGGAGATCCCTGAGCAGTGGGGTTTCTCCCTTGGTAGTGGTGTATTTCTAGTAGATATAAAACATACCTAAATGTCTTGAATCTGTTGTATATGGGAGTAGCTGTTAACACGGAAGGCTTATCTGAAAGGAACTCTTGAAGACTCTTTCACAAATGGGAACTTGTGGACTTGCCACAGTTGCAACGTATAAAAGGAGGAAGACTTTCCCCAGTGTGATAATCATAAACAGTGATGGGAGAATAAAACCTCTTAAAAACTAGCTCTGAGCCCATCAGAGCACACTTGTGTGAGTAAAGGTAAATCTGGAAGGAGAGGAGGTAATACAGCCCCATGTGAGTAATTTACAAGGTCTTGTACCTTTTAGTCTTTGAAAAATGCTCAAAACACAGCTTCAAGTTTCACAGAAAATTCGATTATTAATCTAATTCTAAACCAACCTCCATGTAATGAATAGCCAACTCACCAGCTATCACACTTGATCAGCAGTCTGTTCTGGAATGCCCCAGGAGACATTCACACATTGAGTTGATATACTCAGTGAAGGATGATTTTTCACGTGTGTTTGTGTGTATTTGTAAGTGCGTTTCTAGGAATTTGTACTCATAAGCTACTTTTTGCAATATTAGGTTTCATTCTTTAAGACTTTTATTTTACTTTAATTTAAACTAAAACTTGCAGAGAACAAGTATGATTTGTTTTGTTTTGTTCCAGTCCTGCAGTTTGTATAATTGCCACTTTCATTTATGGATATGTCTTCTGATGTTGCTTGTGAGTTGAGAGAGGGCACATTCATATGACTGGTGGATATTTTTCTTGTTTAGTGTAACATATCCTTTCATGGCATATGCTCTCTATTTCCCTTTTTCCTTTAGCACCATTAAGTGACTTTTTTTTATCACAAGGAATAAACTGCCTAACAGCTCCTGTTCCCCAGCTATCTACATCAAGTGAATTTTTATTGCTCGTTTGTATTGACTACATTACTGCTGTTTTCCATTAAGCTGAAATTTCATCATATTTCTACAAGTTCTTTCCTCAAGGTTACTGCTACAAAATCTCTAATTCCTCCTAGTTCTCCTTTTTCTAGGCTCTTTTCAGATGTATGCCTTTTCTGAAGATCTTTGAGCAGCTTGTAAGCACAAGTACAGAGTACGTTTGATAGGAAAGCCAATTCCTCTCATGTACGCTCTATTGACCCTACAAATTAATCTTTTCTGACTTCCTTTCCAGAAGCTTTACTGCTTCTGAACACAGCTCTTTCTACTCTGCTAATCCCTTTCTTCTACTACTTTAAAAGCCTTTGCATATTGTGCATGATCTCTCATTTAGTAGACTCTATTCCTGATTTTTAAGGTAATGGAGAATGAATGCTATATTTTGTGGTTTCGTACAGTTCCTCAACTGGTGGTTCCTCAACCACCCACCTTTGATGCGTACAGTATATTCAATTGTAGTGGGTAAAAAGAGTGTGCACTAAGGTTTGCAGTTTGCCTGCAAAATGAGATGAACAAATATTATTACACCAGTGAGGGAAGGACAAACTGAGGCATGGAGAGATGCTGAAGCTGAGTGTACCTGTATATGGAATAAGTTCAATGTATTATGAAGCACAGAACAGTGATCATAATTATTAATTACATAATTATTATTGGTTTAGTTGCTGTAAGTGTTTTTCCAACCACCGAAATCATAAGGTGCGGATCTCAATTTTCACTATAACACAAAGAATACGCTCAACCATTATATGGCTCTGACTGGAGATCCATTGTTGTTTAAATAAAATCAGAACACCCTAATGGCTGTAGGTGGATAAACAACAAACATGCTATTGCAAAGACAGACTTAGGTTTAACAGAGTAGCCTTCTGCTGCTCTGTGAGCACAAATTGTGGGACTTTCTGCTGAGCAGAATGGCAGTCTGAGACTACCCATTTAAGCCCAATGAAATGAAATCAACTTTGCATGAATTCCCGCTAAGCTTTACTTGTTCTCTTCTTCATGCTTGCCCTGCAGAGATGTAGCTCAAAAGCTAAGTAGCAATATTTTAGTGTCAAGTAACCTGTCAAATATCCCCAAAGCCACTTTTTCTTTGACCTTTCCTATTAGTCCCAGCTCTTGACCTCATCATTGCCTGCGTTTCACTGGCTCCTTCCTCTTTTTATTCTAAATTGAAATTTTAAATTTTAATATTACAAGCAAAATATTCTGTCTGTCTTCTCAGCATAGAAAATGTGATTTAAACATAATTAAAGCTTTGTCAAAGTCAGGTGAATATCAAAGCCTCACATCATGGAAAGGTGTAAGGCTAGGTTAGACAAGAGTTGTACCCCTCACTTCAAACTATTTATAGAAGGGTGAGATTTACATCTGCTCGTAGAGGATACCATGCTCCAATCTTGCTGGATTCCCAATATGGCTCTCCGCTCAGCTATTCACCTCATACAAGGCTTCTCTGGTGGACAGAGCACCCAGAGCACCTCCTGCAGTCAGCACTAGCAATTAGGAGAGTCAGAGATAGGTTCCAGCCTCTGGAAAATTTGACTGTTGGAATGGTTTTGTGGCATCATGGTGTGGAGTCCCTTCCCATTTTTGCCCAAATGTGAGGCATTTACAAAGTCAGATGTGTGATGTGGCTTCACTGGAGCCTGCATTGCAAGGGCGCCTGGGGTTAGGATGTGGCTTCTAATATGAAAATAAGCTAATTAAATGCTGACATTCTGTTGCTCCACAGAACTGGTACGCAGCCTAACATGGATGGCAAGCATGTTTCTCTAGAATTAGTGAAGTTAAGTTTTGGCTTGGAGATATACTGTGAAGAAATTGATTCTTGCACTGTGTTCTGTGGATATAGGGGGAAGCTGCTCTCATGCGTCCCTTCCCCAGGCTCAGGCACTGTAAAAACAGCACAGGTGTTAAGAAGCTTGTTTGTTGTTCAGTTGCTGATGCCAACATCGTTGCTCTCGCTGTTTGAAGAATCTCACTTGCCAGTGCAAATCTGGTGACTTTGTTCCTCCTCAGAGTCCCCCTTTCTCTGTCTCCACCCATCCCATCTTCTCCCCCATCTCTTTCTCCATTTTTTTTTGGTGATGGCACTGGGCTAGACAGGCAAATCACTCCTTGTCACCCCTACAGAAACCTTGCTCAAAACGATCCAGTAGAATTTAGTATGGTTGTACTAAATGTGAACTATTAACATCATCTTTTTTTATAGATTTCATTCTTCAAGCTGAAGATTTTTAACATCAGAAAAAAAGAGCAAATTCTTTTTTGTCCCCTAACTGTGGGTCACCTCAAGGCTGTGTCCCAAGGTCTCTCACTACTCTCTTCCTTTGGCCTGCAATTACAATTCCCTTCTTTCTGCTTGAACACATGTTAATTGCAGCATTCAGGAGAGACCATTTCTGCAATCATTCTGTCATTGCCACACAGAATTATTTGGGAAAGGACATAATGATCCATCAGATTGAAAAGACTGGTTTAGAAGCACCCACCCAAAGCTCACACATTCATTTGACAGGACTTCTTCCCAAGAAAATTCTATATGCTTGCAGAGTGCTCCAATGCTTACAGTGCTTGTTCAGTCTAGGCATTCATACCTCAATCTAAAATAGATTGAAGAAAGCTTTTAAAATCAATGTACAATTCATAAAATGTAACACTTTCTTCTCATGCCATGGCAACTCTCTTAGTTGCACTTACAATTTATTTCAACAGCTGAACTTGTGGATAGCTCTGCTTAAATTGTTTTAGGTGCAGCACATAGGTTGTCAACTGCCCTGGGAGGTAGTGTACTGCTAAACATTTGATGTTTGCTCTTCTCTTTTTCCTTTTGTTGTTGTTGTTGTTTTTAGTTTGGTTTTTTTCTTCTCTTTTTTTTTCCCCTTAGTAGATAAGTTTCTTACTCTTTCTTTCCTGGCTTCTTCACTAAGATGCAGTCCTCAGAGTCTGACCATCTGTCGAGAACTTCCTGAAGTATTTATGGTGAGGGTGGGAGTAGAAAAATTGTTCAAGTTCATGACCACTTTTTCTTGGAACTGATTGATTTGTTCTCACTCACTTCAAAGCTAGATTCAATTTTAAAACTTGTTAGCTAAAACACTGTGTACAATACTATGGCTAAAATAATTCTTCCAAAAGTATCTTGGCAAAATGTGCACCCTATGTTCAGCAGATGCTTTGTTTAACACAGTTTATTTTGCATTAGAATTCCTGCCTCATACTATCCTTACTTTTCATCTTACAGGCTTGCATGTGTACATGTTCTCTCAGTGATGTAGGTGAACATCTTCTTTAAAGATCAGTCTGTTTCTTTTTCTCTTCTTATCAATAAACTCTGAAATCCTGAATTTTATATCCAACTTTGAAATTGATGATGTCAGGCCAAGTTCAAACTGAGCAATATGTGTGAGCATGTGATACTTTTAAGGATGATTTGCCAAGTCATGACCATCAAAGCTGTGTTTTAGAGACTTAACATTGAAATCTTGCTAAGAAAAACAACTTAATGAGCTTTTATTGCTGTCTGTTCCTAAAGGTGGAATGATGATTCCATGGATCTTACTCTTAGAAGTATTAGAAGAGTCTAAGCTCTTCTGATCATCTTTACTTCGCTCATTGCTGCCACGGGATTTACACTGTGAAAACAGATGAAGCAGACGTGGCATCTGCTTTTTAGATAAAATGCAGATCAGACTAATCAATTGTCTTTCAAAAAATGATTCTTTCAAAAATGCAGAAGTTTGGTACATGGAACAGCTCTGGTGATTCATTAGCTTTTTTTTTTTTTACATACAATATACAATATTTTTTTTTCTGAACAGCATGTAGAAAACAGGCATATTCCTGTCCTGCTCCTGGGTAGCAACAGAATTCTGCATTATGTATGAGCCTCATTCCCACCCTGCCTACATTACCATGATACTTTTCAAATTTCACAGAACTGTATGGAATTCAGTTATTTAAACATGTGGTGGTTACAAGAAAATGAACAAAATCTGATCACAACAAGAGAAAACACAAATTTATACACCCTCTTCCCACCAATATCTAAAGAGATCTCAGCATAAGACATACATTTTTTGTGAAAATGAGCATCTGTCAAAATGTCTGAAATGCAAGGAGCTTCTAAGAAAAGGCAATGAGCTGAAGAATCTGGGCACTGAGTCCTGTGGCTGTCTTGTTGCAAGGTGGAAGCCTGGGCACTGGGACTCCTGTGTGGCCTGCCTGTTGTGAAGCCAAGGCCTCCATCAGTCTCCTTGATGCTCCTTGGAGGAACTTCTTGGTGCCTGTGAGGGCTCTTGGGTATGTAGTTCTTCTCTCAGGGTGAAAGAGGATGCCATGGCTGAACCAAGGACTTCACAGCTCAGTCTGACACCACTGTTTCCTTCCAGAACAAAACTTGCATTTTTTCAAAATTAGTATTCTGCCTAGATGTTTTCGTTCACAGAACATTTCAAATTTTCTACTCTGTGCTCCAAAGCATAGTACTTTTCCAGGGTGTTGAAGTTTTAGAATGGAAAATAAGATTTTGGTATAGTGATGTGTTAACTAGTGCCCTTGTAATGGTGTTGTCAGAAAAGCCAGAGAGTGAAGATACCTAGATCAAGTCTGAGGGGCAAAGAAAAAGCAAGGAAGATTTCTTAATGGTATTGGTGCTGTGCAAGCCTGTGAATACATGCAGTGTTTATGCTTTCGGTCTATCAAATCAACACCATCCTTATATATTTAGTTCAACTCAACTTCATGCCCACCCTTGTTCTTCAGATAATATATAGGAACTGCAAAAAATGTTAAAGTTCAGTGCTAATCAGAGAATAAGACAGTTCAAAGCCAACAACTTGGGGATGACAAATACACAAGGAATTACAGTTATGTTCCTTATGTTCCTATGTGTGGTTCTCGTGTAGGTATGTGGTCACTCTCCCCAGACTGAGTGGCTCCCACTTGGGAGACAGATTGCTGAACCCTGACACCGAGCCTCATCCCTCACCCCTCCTCTCTTATTTTACGAGACTGGTGCTGGTCCCCAGATTTCCAATCACATAGTACAGCTTGAGCCTCCTTGCCTGTCTTCACATCCTCCCCTTTCTCATGAGTGTGTCCTGCAAAAGAGCCTGCCATTCTCCCTGCTGAAGAGGTAGTGACAGCTCTGTGCTTTTTTTCTCCTTCTAGAAACCTCCATTATCAGAAATGCAGCCCTTTCTGCTGGAACCAGCTGCTCCTTGCGAACGGATGAAGCCAAGATTTATTATCATCAGAACATGTGGAAATTAGAAAATGGACTAATGGAAACCATTAATGTCCTCCTCTCAACGATCAGATGAATGGTAGATCAATGCAGTATATTAATACATTGGAAATGATTTAAGATGATATAAACATTAAGTCTCAGAAATTAGCCGGGAAAAAAGCAAGCAAGACAAGGACAACGCTCCAACACTCTACTGTACCTATGAAAAAACCCTCACCATATTTTGAGACATATTTCCCTCCAGCATTTTGGTATCTTTAAAGAGATAATATTGAAAAACTGCTCTGTATCCTTCCATAATACCATCTAACTTTGATATGAAACAGTCTGTCTCCTTAAAAAGGAGACCTTATTGCCTGTAACAACGAATAAATTCTTTGTATTCTACAGGTAAAATAATAATACTCAGATTTTTCAGACAATACTTGTTAATATCAATGACTCTTTTGTTTGCAGCTTGTGTATAACATTGCAAAAAGAATTTACTAAATATGATTGATATAACAGTTGCAGTACCCACACGCATTGTACATAAACCTCAAAGGAAATCCTCAAAGAGGGAAAGAAAAAAAAATAAAGGAAAATAACTGCACAAGTACTTCATATTAACCTGGCATCATGAATAAAAATAATATAATGTCTCTAAGTGAATGATTCTTAAGCTTTAGGGATTAAGTGAATTTTTTATGTGGTCACATTTCTTGGAAAATATTAGAAGCCTTAGGATTCAAGAAATTTTCCTTCTCAGCTTAAACTTTGCAAAGGTCAATCCATTCCCATTTTCAAGACTTAATCAAAATTCCTCAATAAATTCCTGTTTAATTGCTTTGTGTTGTTACTTGTGGGAGCATTTATGAAGGCCTGATGACAATTTGAACTACCACAAATCCCGTAAATGAGAGGTCAGAAAGGTTACATCATGGCACTTCAGTGAAGAAATGAAAACAAACCATAAATTATCTCCACCAGAAGGACAGCGTGTTCAGCCAGATGTCACACGCTTTGTCTTTCAATTGCTCACAGCTCTCCAACACTCTATCACATTGCTTGGTTTTAATCATATGTAATAAGTCACTGTGATCAGGAGAATTCGGGACTCACATGTACATACTTAACATGCCAAGCTATAGCTGGGTAACTGGGGGAGTTCTAATGGGGTGGATACAGTAAAATATGTTGCTGACTTTATAATTTTCAAGTCGCAACTAGTAGAGAAACGTGGAAAAAAAAATCTATGGTTCACTTAATTTGGAACGAGGTTGTTGACAAAGAGTGGCCAAAAGAATCTTGTCTGCTAGTGTTCTTAGTGCACCCAAAAAAAAAAATGAAGCTAATAAATTTTAGAAGCTATTTCTTATTATTTCTGGAGTTTATTAAAAAAACACAATGGGAAGGACTCTGTCTAAAGGAGTCAATGTCACACTATTATGAGGGGTACTAATTTATTTCATAATAAGGTCAGATGCTGTAAGTCCCTTCATTGCTATGAAATCATACTTCAGTATAGCTAAGTCTGTCATTAAAATCATGTATTACTGACAGAGGCAATATTTATTTAATTTAATTTTATGGTGCATATTTCAAGCAGGATAAGAAGAAATACAGTCTGACCTTCCCCATGGCCTGGAAGTTTATTAGCATTGTCAAAGAGAGTCAGAATCAAACTGCACCCATTAACACCAAACCCACTGCTATTATGGGATGTTTTATACTATGAGAGGGTAGAAAAAGAACATAAAACACATGGAACTCTTCTGGTTCATGCAAAGCATGGTGATATCAAGAAGAGAGAGAACTCAAAAGGTCCAGTAGAAATTCTAGAATATGTGGGTCTATTGAGGAGCCTAATTCTGGTTCAAGGAGGATGAATAAAAGCTTGGAAGAAAAAAGAAGAAAACTCAAATATTTAAGAAAATATGTAGTGAAAAGGAGAGATGATAAGGCGTACTGAATGTCTCAAGAGGCTAAAATATTGCCTTTCATCTCCAGGTCTTTGGTTCAAATCCAAATTAAGGCAGTTGTGACAAAATATATATTGCCACCAGATGTTGGCTTCTACAAATTGGGAACGTGGCCCATGTCAAGATGCCATCAGAGAGGTACCACTGCAGCCACCATTAACCAGTCCATGCTTGTATGCTGCCTTACAAAGGAATGCAAAACCGGAATTATTTGAGCAAAGAAAAAGCTTTTAGACCTGAGAGTGGTTTCTCTTCAGAAGCTGGGGTATCCTATCTGAACAGGATTGGGAAAATTTGTAGTGCTGCCTGTGCTTGTTACCCCCTGAACAGATGATTTTCAGGGCTGTCAGAATGCCAGTTTCTGCAATGGTTAAAAAAAAAAATCAAAGTGAATCACTGAATATAACCACAGAATAATGGTGAGATGAAGTTACATTGGAAATGAAACAAGCACAGCAAGCCTGACCTAGGTAGTTGCCTCTGTGTTGCTCTGACAGCAAGGAAAAAAAGGCACTGGACTGCTCATACATGCTGGGGAACATGCAGAATGTGAAGATATGTGCTGTAGGATGGACCTGTGACAATTATGTGTGATCATAAGGCAACACTGACTCCTTGACTGTCAGATCTAGATACCTGAGTGTTTTACGTATATTTGCTCCCTTTTAAAAAAATGTCACTTTTGGTTAATTTCAAAAAATAAAGCAAGATTATCCAGTCCTGACCTGAATATTGTAGGCAAAAATAAGATATGAAGGATTATTACCGGGGGGAATGAGATCCAGAAGGAAAAACTATGGACCAGTGCCAGTAACTCTCATAGAAGAACCAATTTAAAATCTGGAGGTTAAAAAGGACCAGCCTACTAGCAAGTCAGTCAGGATTTAAGTTACAGTCATACAAGTTCTGGGCTTTAACTGTCATAAAAGACTTGTTGATGCAGGTTAGAGGAAGTGAAATAAGAGTGTTGATTGTGTTTCATATCTTTACTTAGGCATGTGAGGACAGATTTGTAAAGGTATGTAGGTACCTGAGGAATCTGATAAGGGCCTCCTCTCTGAAAACTCA
The DNA here is from genome assembly GCA_013398955.1 of Callaeas wilsoni. NCBI lineage: Eukaryota > Metazoa > Chordata > Aves > Passeriformes > Callaeidae > Callaeas > Callaeas wilsoni. The sequence continues at coordinate 240,213 of VWPU01005214.1, read as the reverse complement.
CAAGAGCCAAACCCACAGAAATTAATTAGAAGCTGACACTCAATTAAGAGTCTTTAATTCTACTAGAGATAGGTGCCTAAATATTTCTGAGGATCTGGGGCTACGTGTCTCTCAGCATCTGTGGCCACCTAAACATCTTGTAAAACCTGGACTGCACTGGATAATTTCTGCTTGCACATACTAATTTGCAAAGCCAGTTCCTGCTCACATCTCTGGAATTTGCTTTCTGATAGCAAAGAGCTCCACATCATTGTTTTCTCCATTTGCGTAGTACTGGAGCTAATTTCCCTCTCCTATTTTTTTTCTATTTGCTTTCCCTCTTCTCTCTGCACACCTCTGTACAGTCCATGGGGATGTGAGAGGAGGAAAGTACAGTGGCTGGAAGTGCCTTGCCCACAAAAGAGGACACAGGCTGTTCCTATATCCCAAGCTGCATCATGTTCTCAGGAGCAGCAGGGTGCTGCTGAAGAAAAATGTCTTGGGAGAGAGGGCAGGCAGGGTCCTGGCAGAGCTTGCCTGTTACCTGGGCTGGCCTCCAGAAACTTTGTGCTAGAGGGAGACAGAAGAAGTCAGTGTCTCTCCACTTCTTCAGGTACTTCCTTGGTAAAGGAGAACCTGCATCCTAGCATTAAATACCTGAGCACCTTTTCCCTAAAACTGTGAACTAGACATCACGAAACAAGACAAAACAATGTGGGGTACTTAATGAAATGAATAGCACAGTCTCACCAGCTACAGCTTCAGATGACTTAGCAGAAAAAAGGGGGCTTTTATGTCAATAGAATAAAGGATCCTTTCAGTCATATTTCTGTGATTTACACTATCAACATACCAACAAAATACCTCCTCTTGTTCCTTTGATGTATACAGTGTTTCTGAGGTTTACCATGCTCATTAAAAATAAGAAAAAGACAGCCAAATTAAACTCATTATTAGCTCCACATTTTTTCTTATATATGTTTTTCTGTGTGTTTAGGCATATAAAATTGCATGCTTATACCATGTATATATGTCTAGCAGAAAGAGCTGTAATTCACTAAGTGCTACTGAGGCGGGTAAGTTACTTGCCTTCTAGAAATGACCAGCTGTTAAAAGCCCGTCAAGACTTACTAGCTATGAACTCAGGCCCTCTGAAAATGCTGTAGATGGAGAACTGTAATTTTTTCATGCTTATGCTCCATCTTTCCATCAAGAGCTGATATCAACTCCCTCTGGCTTCTGCAAGCTGAACACTTTTGGGTAAACTGAATGATCCATTTGCCCATAGTTCCATCACACACTGCGGAAGACCAGTCTAACACATTCTGTACATTCCACATCCCTCTCTGTGTATCTTACACTTTGAAAGCTGATGCTAAGCCTTCTGATGCTCCAGGCAAATCATCAAATATCTGTTTTCCCCACAGGCACCCAGATAAAAATAGTCATGGATTGCTTTGTTGATCCTGCTGTTTGGCTGCCTTGAAGATAAAACCGTTTCTGCAGATACAGATACAGAAGTGATTTTGTTCTAAGCTGTGTTTAAACATAGGAGGGTTTTTTTTTTGTTTGAGCAGAATAATCAAAAGAAGAGTTAGAATAAAAATTAAGATAGTTTGAAAACCACGATGTCAACGTATATAGTGACTCAACGCCTTAGGGAGGTGGAGACAAGCACATCGAGGAACCAGTTGCTCACTCTGCTTTAAGTCAAGGACAGTTCTGCTTTTCACATTACCTTGAAAGTCCCTAGCAAGTTTCTTCCATGGAAAAATTCAGCCTGTCTCACTGAATTCAGCTGCAGCTTTATTTTGTAGTTTTTTCTCTGCCACTGGACAGGCCCTGTAAAGTGCTGGCTGCTCATTCACTGAGGCAGGGTATTTCTGCTCTGTTGTATTAGACCACTTACTAGGTCAGTTGGCTTATGACGCTTGCAAATTGCAGAGTTTACCACTAACTATTGAAAAGACTATTAGAAAAAAAATCGAGACATGCTTTCTTGCCCTACCCCTTCATCATAGATCCCAGCAGGAATTAAAAACACCTAAAATCAACCAGCTCCTAATCTAGCTGAGGCCCTTGAGTACTACTTAGTTTAAAAATTAATGTTTTTAAAACTCTTGTCTGTATCAGCTGTCATTGACTAATACTGAGAGGAAAGTAGGCAGACAGTGATTTACACTGAAATCATAATTTCTTCCAGTATCTGAAAGAGATGCTGACTGAGATATCAACTGGCTGATTTCTTACCTGCCAAATATACTATAGTAATGTATTTTTAAGTACAGCATGGATGCTGAACCTGAGATTTATTAAGTTGAGCTGAGTTCCCTTTGTGGTTCTGTGGAAAGCCCTATTCCTCTAATTATGAATCTGCTCTCCAGGAGGCAGTTGTCAGCTTTGTCTTACCTGCAAGTCTCAAAATGTGTGAGTTTTTTGGTGCATGCTGGTTCAGTACAGCTGGCACACAACAGATATGTGCTCATCCCCAAAGTCAAATCCGTGTTGTTATAAACCAGGGAGTTGCCAGGCAGAGCCTATGAACATGTCCACAAGGTGCCAAGAGAAGCTAGAGTACAGCTACTGACTAACTTTGCCTTTTTTGCTGTGGCCTGAGGGATGCTGTAGTTTAACCGGCTGTGCTGACTCATTAGAGATTTGCTTTCAATTCTGCCATTATTCACTGCAGCTAAAAGTATCAAAAACTAAGCACTGAGGGACAGCACAGTGGGCAGCTTTTAGCTCTTGGTTATTTTACAACATCTTGGAGCAAACCTCTGCAGGAAGCTGAAGGGTGAGAATTAAATTTGGAACATACCTTGCAGAAAAGGTAATTTGACTTGCTTGCAAAGAAGTACCTAAATAGAGGCATTTCCTATGCAAAAAGAACCAAAGACATTGAAAACTTAAAATTTACACAGAAACCCAGGTGACTGCATGTAACCAGGAAGCAGGTGCTAGTTTTAAGCAAACCTCAGGGCTTGTTTAATTGAAGCACATCTGGTCTTTAAAAGTCAGCCCAGGTGTTTGCATTTTAATTACACAAATCTATCCTGCTGCCCCGTGTTATACCCTGGAAAAGTCAGAAGTCAGCTCTGAGATTGCTGTGCTATTAATACAGATGTTGCTAATTGATCATGTGTTGGTCATGAAATAACAAGTTCAGAACTATGCCATTACCTCTTGTGGTTATTTGTCATATTTATTTCAGAAGGATACTCCTGTTAATTAATTTTCTACAGTTTTATGAGTTCCTCTGACTTTATAGTGTAGCAGTATCTGCTGTGATCATCATCTCATTCTATGACTTGGCAAAATGAGTGTCATTGATTTTTAGACAGTTTGTGAAAATTCTTTGGCTATGTTTTGATCACTCTGTGCACTCAGTTGGAAAATATAAGACAAGGAGAAGAACATCTTTAAATGCATAAATTTTTGATAGCATGTTGGGAAATCATAGAAGTAAAGAGTTGTGACTTATTTGCTGAAGATTATTAAACAGTCCTAAAAATAATGAGATATAGATATGTTAAATAAAATTCAGTGATGAGCAGTGAAGCTGATAATGGAACTAAAATTCCTTGGATTAAGATAAAAATATTCACTAAACCTTTTTGAACCATTACTAGGTACTTGGGAAGAAAAGGTGTCTGTGTAGAGAATCATTTGGACAAGAACAAAGCAGATATTAATGGGGAATGCAGGAACCCAAAAAATTGAAATAAAAGGAAAAGTTGGTATCTATTTTAGTCAGAAGGATACCTGCATGCTGCCAAAGACTCTAACCTAAGAACTTAGGATAATATTAAAAATATCCAGCTAGTTTATGGATCAAAAACCCCCACAACAGTGAGGCATGGAATTTTGTGGATGCTTTAGTAAGGTGACTAGGGAGCGTGGAGTTTTAAATTATCTACAATTTAGGATATCAATGGTAGGCTGCAGTTTGCATGTTTGAAATGGGGTTTTTTGGCTTTCAAGGTTTTGTTTGTTAGGGGGCAGGGGAATTACAGGATATTTTTTTCTTAAAGTTTCAGCTCCTGAGCTGGCATTCTGATTGCAACATATTTATCATAGTATCCTGTGCAGGTGGCATACTTGGAATTGAGCCGATTTAATAACTGAGGGATTTAAATTAGATTTAGTTGAGATAAAAATAAGGATAAATTAAGTTAGGTATATTTCCTTCCTGCCTTTATCTATGTAACACTTCACTACAGCAAAAATTATGGAGGAATGAAACATTTTCAGATGAGAGTAAAGCATCGAAGAGATATAACCATTAGTAGGAGGGAATATATGTTTTAAAAAATATACTTTAAAAAAAATTATTCTCTTTTCAAAACCTGTCCTCTTCTGAGAAGGCAAGCCAGGTGAAAGAAAGGTTTCTTGTTGAATTTAGGGATGGCAGAATCATCCTGGAATGGTAAAAAATGCTTCTCACATGACTGTAAATCACTAAATGCATGAAACTGAGAGAGAGTCTGGCAAAATTAGATCATGTTTGAAGACAAATAAATACATTTTATGGCTGAGAGAAGGCAGGAGTAGGATGAGGAGCTATGCTTATATAAGAAGTTTCATGCATCCGGAGAATGCCTGACAGGCATAGAGCAAAACAAGGATTATTTTAGCCATGGGGACCTCATTGTGAGGCTTTGAAAGCACGGCAGGCTTTTTGAAAAGGATAGAAGCTGAAGTCAGAACCAAATTTAGAACCAAATTTAGGTTATTCAGCACAGTTATCATCCCAGTGACAAACGTGAGAACCGAGCAAGCACAAATACAATGGAAGGTATTTAAATTTGGATGGGTTTGAAAACAAAAGCTTGATGAGGTTCATAAATGTCAAATGAACAGATGGAGCTGAGAATGAAACCAGCAGGGAGATAAGGCAGAGATTGCTGTGTGCAGGGGTGGAAAACAGGAAACTCCAGTCGGTGGGTTACAGGGTGAGGATGAGGGACGAGGGACTGCCAAGATAAGAGTTGAGACAAAGGCAGTCCTCAGGCTGCAAGGAAGAGCAGAGGTCAGCATATTCAATTGTGGAAAGAAAGACCCATGCTTGCAAATGCTGGGACTAGACAGAGAGGTCAGGAGTGGGGTATGCATGGGATCCAACTCAGAGCCAGGTGAGTTTCCCTGCAGATCCCTTTGGTAGTTTGTGGAGAGACCATGTCCTTGCATCCCCAGGGTTCATCATCACCTGGGGAGGCCCATATGTCCCTGACAGGATGCTCCTGCCTTACACACAACTGTTGCTGTGGGGTAGGTTTATAAATGGCTGGACTGCCAGAGCTCCTGGAAAGTCAGAACACTTGCTGGGCTGTGCTTGCATTCAGGGTCTTGTGTAACACAGCTGTGTCCTGCTCCCCAGAGCCACATTGTGCCAGAAGCTCGATAATAAGCAAACTTAAATACTTTTGTCCTGGTGAAATGAATTTTTTTGGGTTTTTTTCTTAATTGTCCTTTTGGTTTTTTTGTTTGTTTTTCTTTTTAAAGAGAAAAAAAGAGGAAAGAAAAAAGAGAAAATAAAGAAAGAAGTAGCAACTTCATTTCCTTTCAGGGCATGTGCTCCCCAACACCATGCCCTTTATGAGGATCTCTTGATCTCTTGAGATTCAGCTTTAGCTTTGTGCAACCCACCATAAAAATTTAGCCTAATGAGTGTACATGCAATGCAATGAGCTGCTGGGTATAGAATCCCCTCAGGCAAACAACATCTTCACTGTAAGGCTGAGCTACCTCATAATCCTAATGAGCAGTCTGGTCTACCTTGATGATGCTTTCCAGTAACTCCTGTACAACAGAAGCATGCTACAGACAGAGATGACAATTGGGGGTGGACACCTGTAATTTTCCTTCATGTATATTGCAGCATGTTTCAATGGGATGTTCACTGGCTCTCGAAACTAGCCTGAGAGCACAAGTATACGCTGACTTCTCTCACAGCATCGAACAGCAAGTTCTATCTATGTGTTTATTTACTTTATAAGCAGACAATTTGTAGATCATATTTATTGGTTGGTTGGTTGATTTACTTTTACAGTCTGATTGACAATAGCACCAAAAAAAAGAGATGAGACTACCATTCCAAACCTTCACCTTTAAAAGAGCCCTGCAAAATTTAAATTAATTCTTCATCTTTATATAAATATTTTTTACTTTATTCTTGTTTATTGTGTTACAACCACATTGCTTGAAAATAATGAGGCCAAAGAATAAGATGGTTCTTTATGTCTTTAGATTGTTTAACCGAGTTAAAGGATGCCGAGTATGAGTGTAGTTGTTTGCTCTCTTTGGACACTTTTTAAGAAAGAGCACTTAATTCTCAGGCAGCTTGTAAACTTTACTGTTATGCTTTCTGTGTCTTGGAGAATGGGATATGATTTTATGTGCCTCAAAACTCAGCAGGTAAGAAATTAGATACCATGCGGTTCCTTCAGGCAGTTACAATACTAAGGCATGGTACTCAAAGCCATTTATTTTCCTCTCTTTTCCTTTTTTTTTAAAACATGAAATTGCAATTCTGACAAAGTGCTCTCTTTTAAATCACACATACAAAGTACAGGACAGTCAGACAGAAATGTAAAATGTGCTTAATAACTCCAAACACTTTTGTGTTTGACTGCTTCTGACACAGGCATGTTTCTTTTAAGAAGAAGTGTATTAAGGCTTCTGTGACAGTCTAAAATAATCACTGTATATTGTGAAGAAAAACAAAGTCAAAAAAATGTTCTATAAAAAGTAAATGGTTTTTTGCAGCCAGATAAAAGCATGTGTAGATGAAGGCTGCTCCAGAGTTTCTATTTCACTCTAAATGGTTCTAGTCCAATATTTCACACTCCTTACACTCATTTAAAACTGAATTAAAATTCAAATTAGGATTAACCACCCACTGAGTCTGGCACGACAATAGAAGTAGCCACTAACTTTTTTCCTATATGTTATTAGCAGAGAGAATTTTGGTTAAAGAGTTTCATTACGAAAATATAATTTTTAATTCTTGACTGCCTGCCTTTTTTTACTTCCTTCTCAATGACAGAAGTTTTCACACACTGTTGTGGCCCAGAGTGATCTTTATTCAATAAATATTTTAAATAGTGAATAACAGACATACTGATGAGCAAATGGAGAAGTGACACAGCAGGACAAATAAATTGGTTTGGTTTGCTGAACTACAGTCTAGTACCAGAAGCAAAAAAGAAGTAATTTCTCATCTATCAATCTTTCACCTTTAATCATTCATTCAAAACTGTTACAAATAGGACAAACGCAACAAATGTTCGCAGACATTTACAATGACATTACATTGTCTTCACATTTAAGAGGACCTTTTCCTTCATTTATTTTGAATGGTATTTTGAACGGTTGTAGCAAAGGAATAAAGAAAAGATTAAAGTTTGAATTATCAAACATAGAATTTAATGGACTGAGATTATAGTGGTTTTTATTCCAGCTGAAGTTTCAGATGGTAGTCTATAATGGATGGCTGAATCTTGGGTGCTTCAGTCAATGTTAAATATAACTACATAAAATTACTGTTATTAAGCTTCAGAAGGAATTTAGCCAGGTTAATCAGTCTTCATACATGAGTATCTGCACATACAATATTAATAATGAGATTCTAAATGTAATTTTTCATATATGTAAATATCTTCAGTAGAATTTGGTGCTGTAGCTGCAAAATATTGTGACATAGCCTGAAAATGTTATGAGATGGTCTGACAAACTGCTTTATTAAAGCAATATTCAATTTCTAGTCAATAAAATCCAAATTGTTTTTAATAAAGCAAGAATTTTACCTTTGAGACAAGTGCAGTATATTATTTCCCCCAAAGTGCAAGAAAACCATGGCACTACTCTGTGTTAGTGAGTGAACTGTTTATCTCAATCAGGGAGGTTAAGAAGAAAGTACTGATGAGGGTGTTTGCCTCCTGAAATGTGATTTAAGACCTCATCAGAGACTGCACAGATGTGTAAGTATAGGCCAAGCAGTAACTCAGAACTAAGACGAGATGGAGATAATGGGATGATTAAAACAGAAGTTTGACAGAGATCTACTGTTCTTGTTTTTATTCTATTACCCGTGACTTTCAACAGAATTGTGTTGTCATACTACATTATTTCGTACCTAGGTGTAAAAAAGTGAACTTCTTGTGAGTTTTAAGCACAACTGAAACCCCTGACTAAGAGCTTGGCCAGTTAACAAGAAGTTTCCTCCCTCTGCAGTAACAGAGCTGCATTTCTAAACCTGTTCCCTCCTTTCTACTACCTAGGTTTCTGCATGCATTTTTACTTCCTTAACAGCTAATTCCCAGGGAGGGCATATGCAATGTAGATACAGAGGATACCAGTATGAATTGTTTGAGCTGTGACTGGCATCACTGAAACTGTGCCGATGGAGAGAGACTAAGTTTTTGCAGAAGTGGAGCTGTAACTTATATCACTGCATATCACTGGGCATTCTCAAGTGACGATTTTGTGATCACAACCTCCTTCTCACCTTTTTTCCTACTAGGCAGCATGGTACAAGAAAAATAAAATCACATCTCATCAGGAAAACCAGTTTTCAAAAACTTTCAAAAAGTTCTTTCAATAGCTGACATCCTATTTAATTATGAACCACTCATCTTTCAAGTTACCTATTGTGCCTGCTTTAAATTTCTTGTCTGAATGCTTCATTTGCAAAGACATAATGTTCATAAAATCCTAGAGTCATAAACAGTTCTCTGATTTAAAAGTAAATGAAACAAATACCCTACCAAAGCTAATTTCCTTAATTTTCTCTTGGCCAGACTTTTACATTTCTATAGAATTACATCCAATCCAGAGAACAAACTATGCAGCAGCACTTTTTTCCAAGCATTCATAGCTTCTATTGCCTTTGGATAAAATTTTCTCTTGCGCAATGAACCTGTTTAGGACCTTACATTATCTTATATTGCATGTGATATTTCTGGGGTAAGTGATCAAACAGCACATCAGTCTTCAGCAGCATTCTGCTAATTTTGAAGTAGTCCTAAAGAGATCTTGCTCATACAAGGAAAAGAAGCTTCAATATTCATTACTTGAGAAGTAAGATCTTTAACCCCTGCTTCAAGAATGAGTGCTGTGTCATCACAAGGGATAGGGCCAACATTCCAGTATCCATTTCACATAAATTTGTTTTCAGTTTTACCTTCCTTTCAGTTTTCACTCCTTGCTCCTGTTTTGCCTCAGATTATTGCTGGAAGCTACACATTTTAGGTGAATATCTCCGGGTAACCAAAAAGACTGAACTTGTAAGTGTGAAATCTTTTCTGTGATGGTTGAACACAGATGGACTTAACATGTTCAGCAGTGATCATGTGGCATAACATGAGGCTGTAGATGCAAGAATGTACAGTATATATAATTATTAAAATATGCAACTGTTCCTTCATCGAAGTGCGAGAATTGCTTTGAGCAGTATCACAATATCATAGAATACTTAGTTTTGGAAGGGACCTCTGGAAATCATCTAGTCCAACCCCACTGCTGCTGGAGATTCACCTAAGGCAGTGTTGTTTGATGGGCACTGGCTGGGGTACTGACTTGCCAGGGGAGATGTTCCTTTCCACTCTCCATCCAAAGCCGAGCTAGACATTAGCACACTTACAGCATGACTTGCAAGGCAGCTGAAAGAGGGTCATGACCATTGCACTGTGAATAAGATCTGTGGTCTTGCTAGAAACCATTCAGACACATAAGCTCAAGACTGTGATACCTGGCAAGCCCTAGTCTTCCACCATCCAGTAACAGGTTTAAATGGAGAATTTGGAGGATGAGTTGAGCTAGCTAATATTCTTCATTGTAATTCCTGTACATCTGACGAAAACTGAAGAGGACAATATGAGCTTCACGTTGCTAAATTTACAGAGGTCCAACTACTTGCTGTCAGGTGAAGTGCAAAGCAAGAATTATACACAGTAAAAATTTGGGAAAAACTTCCCCAGAATGCATATGATTGCAGGAGTTTTATGAATGGCTAAAGTAAGAAATTTGCCAAATGAATGTTTTTTCTATAAAGTATTTGCTTGTTTCTATCCAGTGTTATAAAACTGGCTAGTCCATTTGCGTTCTAAGCTCACATTTTATTGTGGACCTACAAACAGACTGAAAATGGCTAGTCAGTTAGAGAGACAGATGGAACACAGGGATTTTTTTGTTCCTTTTTTTTTATTGAAAAAATGGGTATCCAAATTAAGTGTTCAAATTACCATGACCAACTCATGTATGCTATTTGCATGACTTGCTAAGGCTTTTGCAGATTTCAGGAAATTCATTTGCCTTTTGAAATGGAGGCTTCAGTGTTCAAGTAGAGCACTTACCCTTCAACTCAGTAGGTGCTTGATGGAGCTGAACAGCTGCACCAGCTTGAAAAGAGTTACTATTGTGCATTGCACATTATGGCCCTGAAAGCAAGAACTGACTGCTGCCAACCCACATGGCTCTTCACATTCAGTGCTGGTAAGTACCCTCCAGTTGAGAAAGTGATGCTACTGAGCATTTTCCTCTGGCTTGCTTTCCCTCGTGGTTATATGCCCTTATGGACAAACCTTTTCTCCTGCAGTTACCATCCTAGAGCTAGGAGGACTGCAAAGGTTGCTCTTACGGGTGGTACGGGTGGAAGACAAAGTGTTGGCCTCTGATACATTATCATTAACTCCGTGCTTTTTCTCTGTTTGTAATCCCTCGATGACACCACTGCTTAGGTAGCATTAAATACTCACTATTTAGTCCACACAGTCCATCGAGAAAGAGAAGGACATTGTATTGCAATAGTTGACTCATTTTGAGTGCCAAGCGCAATAGTGCCCGTCACAAAAAAATAACGCGGTATTCAAGTGCACTCCATGTAGTCTTCCCAACATGCTCTTTAAAGCATTGTATTCTAACTAGGCAGGAGGCTCATATCTGATGATGACCAATGCTGACTTCTTGCTCTGCCGGCTGGCAGGTGCGGGTAGTCCTGTGGAGGCAGCACAATCAACCCCTGTGGAGGAAAGAGTCCTTCACACCACTCAATGGCAATCTCTCCTGCCAATTAAGGGGATTTGTGGATGAAATCCAAGGGGAATTGCAACCCATTTGCCTTGGCTGGGAGAATGAAGGCTCTGGTCTGTGCAAGCGGGGCTGTAGGCAGGGAGAAAAAGAAAGAGCTGTTTGCAAACAGCTCCCTATTGGGAGACATAGATGAACTGGAGGCTTATTTTAAGCTTAAAACCAAAGTGGAACTTTTGAAAAGACAAGAGAAATTTTTAACCATTCGTCTCTTGCTACGCTAGCAAGCACTTGGAGCAGAGTACAGCACAGTATTTTTAAATGCTCATGTCTCCATTATGGTATGTAAGTGAAACATCACTGAGAATTTGTACACTGTTTATTCACTTTTGGTCATAATGACATCATTTTGACATTTACATCACGAAAACAAGTTTGGAGCAAAATACAGCATCAAGGCAGATGGATAAACAGCAAAGTGAATGTCTTCTGTGGGTGTAGGAGGTAGAGGGGAACCCCAAAACACTTAAGTTGCCCACTATGCTTTCCACCGTCAGCCAGAGCCAAGTGAGATATCATTCAATGATTTTAAGTGTGTGCATAGAATATCATCTGAAAAAGGCCTCAATATTTGGCAGTCTTTCCCCCAAAAAGGTAGGATTTGAACTTTTTCTGAGGTAATATCTTCACTCTAGCTCTTCTGCTGCTCCGCGGCAGAGGAGCTGGGCTCTGCTTCTTCTCAGGTAACATCTGGCATTAAGTAAAAACCCAGTAGAGAGAGAATAAAGGCTATCTCTGCCTAAAATCAGAAATCTTATCTCTCCTTCTCCTTTGCAGAGCTTGGCTTAATCAAACCAGTGAGGCTGTTTTGTAGTGCTGCTCTCTGATAGACCAATAATCATTACTACTATATGTTTTAGAGAATGTGAATTTTGAGATGGTGAACTCAAAACAGCCTTACAAAAACAGGCATGAGTATGACAATTTTTGCATGAACTGATCTTTTCAGTTTAAGATATTGCAGGTAAGGTTCAGTTGCCATGACTCTCTGGACCTGTGCCTTCCCTTATGCAGTCCTGCCATCAAACCACTCTCTCTCATAGCTAGTAAAAATAAGTGAGAGTAATTTGTCCATGGTCAAATGGTCCTTAATCAACACCAAGATGTTCTGTTGCTCAGTGGCAACATTTCTGTCTGTGAATGAAGGAGTAAAAGAAATAACCTTTTAGTAATTCTTCAGGTTTAATTCTGAAATAACAAAATAACACTTTAGCTTGTCCTCTAGACAGGCTTGTCTCATTATATTGAATTTTAAAGTTGAAGATAATATACATTTTAGAAACTGGGATGCATAAAATATCTATTAAACACTTAAAAAAAAAATTATGTAGTTTTGCAGTTTTGTGTCTTCCAGAGAGGAATTCTGCCTTTTCCATCCCTACAAAAGGATCTCCCCTTATAGTGATCTCCATCCATTTGGCTATTGTGATCTCAGAAATTCTTTTCTTCTCATGGTGAGGGGTGGTAGGATAAAAATAAAATTTTAAAGAGTTAATCATGATTGTATATCTCTATCATACTCGTATATCTCTGTTGGCACCAGGCGCTGGTAGAATTACATCTAGTGTTACATTTCTACAGTAGCATCTCTTGGCTTCTAAGAGAAATAGAACTTGTATATCTGCTGTTAAGCAACAGGATGTCCTGACACAGGACCTCTAGAAGCTCACTGAACTGCTCAAGGATGTGCTTGTGTGCAGGAAAACTGCATTGTGAACATGGCATGAAATCAGCTCCTCAAAAATTCCTAACAGTTGCCTTTAAATGCTCTTTGCTGCCCTCTTCCTCCACATGTCCATCATCAAGTATGAGATGACTAGAGGAGTTGTTTTTTCTTTTTTTTTTTCTTCTCTTTTGCCATCGAGGTGCAATGTTAATTACAGGATTATCCTGACCACTCCAGGACAGGTAGGCAGCTGGTTTCACTGCTGTGTGTGGGTAATAAACACTATGCACATTTCCTGTTTCCTGATCTCACACTGAGTATATTTATAAGTATGTAGATTTGATGGTTGATTTCAACATTTATCATTGTTTCCCAGATCATTTCCGTCTTTCCTTCTCCCCAAAGAACACTCCTTCCTGAATAGTATCAAAGTAAAGTACATTTCTGGGCAGCGAGCATTTGTTTCCGGACAGGTAACACCCAGCAGAAACAGATAACTCCATAAAGTTGATGTTTTCAGCATGCAGATATTTTTGCAGAGCCTCTAAATCCCAGCATGGATCCTGCACGTCCTACTAATGTTGGCATAAAACCAACTCTTTGCCAGCTGGTATGAATCAAACTTTTTACTGTTCGTTTTACTTTGAGCTACATATCATATGGTAGTTAGTGGTGCGCTTAAATGTAAAGAAAGAAGAGAGATTAATCCAGACAGCGAAGTTACATCTAATCCTGCATCTTTGCCTATGCACTGTATTTCCAGAGATTCATCTAGTCCTATTTCATGTCTGGCATAAATGAGATGGTTCTGCATCGCCCATAGAGTAATGCCTATGGCACTAACAAATGCACAGAAGTTTTGTTTTATTGGAAGCTTTATTGTTATAAGGTCTGCATAATGTTTTGTTCTTTTTTGGGTTAGGTTTTTTCATACTCTTTGAGCTTGGGGTACTAATTTTTTACCTTGTCTTAGGCAATGCTTTATATTTAAAAGACGTTTGTTTTTCAAAATAAGCCCTTGTTTCTGTATAAAAATCTTAGCATTGGCAGATGATATTTTGATGACAGAATTCACTGTCTTCTTTTTCCCAAGTAAGCTCTTCTAGCATGGATGGGAGCCGGATCTACACACATGCATGACTCTGTACTGACCTACTCCGGGAGGTACAGCTTTCAAAAAGAATTCTGTATTTGCACAGTCTGGTTTTGGATCCAGCTTGGATATTTAACATTTTTTTCTTATCTTGGAGATCTGAGAGAAGTCCATGTCATAAAGGTCACTGATGCAAATTTGTTCAATATTGCGTTCAGATTCCAGTGGTTTAAACTGTTTACCTCCACATGAAGGGCGTTTTAGGCTATTAGTTTTCTCAAAACTTTTCTTAACATTCAGTCTTCCTACTCTTCCCACAAAAACAGTTTTCTTAACTTTTCTGTCTAAACATTACAAAAGCAGTATTACTAAGTTTTAGTTGCAATTTTTCAAGTAGCAATGAAGGGGTGTTGTGTCATGGTGATTATTAAATTTCATGAGTTGTTTGACCAAATTAGTTCTGAAAATTTTTTTAAAGTTTAAGCAACAGTCAGTTAAAGCCAACAAACATGCATCTAGAGCAAAGAAAACTTACTCTTGCTGGAGGGGGATCAGGCTAGGGTATATTTAAGTGAACGTGGCATATGCAGGTCCTGGGACCTCACAAAAGGTACCTTTGAGTGCTGAGAGAGCTGGCCCAGGTCACTGTGAAATGACTCTTGGTTGTCTCTGCAAGGTCATGGTGATCAGGAAAGATCCCTGATGACTGGAAGAAAGTAAATATCACTTCTATCTTCAAGAAGGGCAAGAAGGAGTATCTGGGGAAGCACTGCTCAGCCTCACCTTAATCCCTGGGAAGATTGTGGACTGAAAATTCTGAAAATTATTTCAAAATATATTGAGGACAAGCAGGGTATTTGAAGAAGTCAGCATGGGTATATAAAGAGACGTCATGTCTGACAAATCTCATAGTCTTCTACAATGATAAAAAGGGCTTTATGGATGGAGGGGATGCAGGGGGGACAACAAGTAGGTGCTATTAAACTTGATTTAACAAGAGTTTTGCCACTATCATAGAAAATGCTGACAAAGCTGATGAGGTATTGGCTAGATAAATCCAGAGTGAGGTGGATTGAAAGCAGTCAAAATCTCTTTACTATGTAAAGACATATGAAAGCAGCACTAACTCCAGCTAGAGGATAATCACTACAGGTTTTTTCAGGAGTCAGTAGTAGGTCCAACAGTGTTTAACACCTGTTTTAATGACCTTAATGGTGGGATAGAGTGCACACTCAGCAAATATGCTGAAGATACAAAACCAGGAGAAGTGGCTAGTTACATCAGCAGTCTTTGCTGCCATTCAGAGGGACCTGGATACCCTGGAGCAGCTGAATGTCAGGAACTCCATTTAAATGAATGGAAAGCAAGTTTGTATCTGGTAAGGAATTATTCCATTCTCCAACAAAGACTGGGAGCCAACCAACCGGAAAGTAGCTTTGCAGAAGATGTACAGGGGGTCCTGGTAGACTCTAGTCTGACCATGAGTCAGCAATGTGCCCTTCCCATGAAGGAATCCAACAGTATCTGGAACTTCATTAGAAAAAGTGTTGCAAACAGACCAAGTGATGTGATCCTTTCTCTCCACTCAGCACTGGTGAGACCCTCCCTGGAATGCTGGGTCCAGTGCTGGGCTTTCCAGTACAAGAAAGAAATATACATACTGTGGAAGATACAGTGTAAGGTCACTAAAAATTTGAAAGTACTGATGTATCTGCCATATGAAAACAGATTGAGACTTCTGTAACTGTTTACTCTAAGGAAGACTCAGGAGACTCTCATCTGTGTGTATAATACCTGATGGAGCACTAAAGAAGACAGAGACAGACTCTTCTCAGTTGCGCTCAGTGACAGGATGAGAAGTGGTGGGTACAAACGGAACTGAAATGCAGTAAATACTGCTTAAACATTCGCCTAATTTTTTTTTTTTTTTTTTTTTTTGGTAATGAAAATCACTGTTGAACACTAATGAGGAGCCCACAAAGGCTGTGGAGTCTCCATCTTTGGAGATAATCAAACCCTATTGGACATACCCCTGAGCAACCTGCTGCAGCTGCCTCTGCTCTAGGCTCTCTGCTCTGTCTCTAATAAGCAGAGGTATGACTGGGCACTCTCTAGAGGTGCTGGCTAGCCTCAGCCACAATGTGATTCTATGATTCTTCAACTGGAAGATGCCTCTGACCACAGCACAGGGGTTGGAAATAGGTGACCTTTGAGATTCCTTCTAACCCAAAGCATTCTGTGATCCTATGGTTCTGTGACTGAGACAATTAAATCCAATCAAAAAGAAGTTTTCTTTAAGTTTCTAGTAAATAAAATAAAATGGCGTTCAAGAGCTGGAGTAACTGTGTGGAAAAAAAGAAAAATTACACAAGAGATGGAATTCTTTTTGGAAGTTGTTTCTGACCAGGTTAATTCCCATGAGAGAGGCAGCAGTGAGTAAATTGTAAGATCTTTGTTGTCTTTGTATTATATTTGTAAAAAATGTTTCCTTGGTTGAAAAGTCCTTCTTAAGACTTTGACGTTCTGCATTTGAGACCAAAGATAAGATACTACATGCAAAACAGAAGAGATACTGTGTGTCCTTTAGTGCCTCTTCCCAAAATGCTCATTGAATGTCTTTAAGAACTAGATCGCATGATTCTGGTAGATTACTTCTGGGTTAATGCCAGCAAGTTGCACACTCTGAGAAGGTGAAATTGTCCCCAAAATACAGTGAAAATATTGCTGCCAAAACTGGGTTGAATACTTTCCAAGAGTATTTCCAAATAAAACTCTTCCATTACTCACTTGGATGCTAATAAGCAGGTCAAATTTAAACTTTGGCCTTTAAATGCAGTGAGCTCATTTTCTACATTTTCATGACTAGCAGGATTTTTTTTCTATTTTGTTTTAGCTATTAGAGGACATTTTCTATAATAAGAAATTAGTTGCTTGTCCTGGCTTTATTTTATCAAACTTTTTGTGATCTTACATAGAACAAAAGAAATAAAAAAAAATTACTGATTAATTGTCTTCTCTATTAAACTGGTGGAAAAAAAGGATCATAATTTTGATCTATACTATTGTAACTGAAGAGATGATGGATTTTTCATTTGGAAATTTACTGTGAGTGCCTAGAAATCTAGTTAGCCTTTTTTTTAAATTGTGAAAGTTGGTCTAATTAAATGTTTAAGTAAATTGACTCATGACACTGCCTGTATCAAATACAACTTGCCAGGCAACTGGCAACAACTTTGCGAGTGGAACATCTTACTGAGTAAATGTAACAATAAAAAATAATAATACAAATTCAAATTATATAATTAGGAAAAAAATAGTAACCAGTTATGCATGCAATTATTTTTCATTTTTAACACTCATTGTACTTCATAAATTTCGATCTCTTACGGGTCTTTGATGACTACCAGAACACTCTCTGACATATTTCACTTTTGTGTTGCTTCAGTGACTGTTATGAAACTACTCAGGGATACATTTGGTCCTCTATGAGACACCTTTGGAGGCGGAGAGGGCAGTTGACTTTATACAGTCATGCACATTTAGCTGTGACATTTTCAAATATGCAACACTAAATCACATTATACTTGTCATGTATTTATATAGACAGTATGTATGGCTGTTTATGGATCTGCTGAACACCAAATGGCTTCTTTATGAGAGTTCCATACACAGGGAATGACTGGAACTTTCAGTCTGTGTAGACACATTGTTTTCAATAAGTAATCTCTAGAAAGGTATTTTAATTCCAAATACAGTGAGACTTTGAGGACAAAAAAGTGAAAAGTAGAAGAAGAGACACTGAATTGTTCCACTCTCAAAAACAGAATTGAAATGGGGAAAAGGTCTTCACAGAAGAGAAGAATTCTAAAAACTCTCAAAACTCCTTGAAGAAAAGGCTAATGAAAGGCTGAGAAAAATGATTCATCACTATTTAAGAGTGAAAAAGGCAAAATAGAATCAAAAAACTGCCAGATGTTTGGAACAGAAAAGTAGGATGAAGCAGAATGTCCTTAATAAAATTAACTATAAACACAAATTTAATTTAAGAAAAAATCAAAGAAATAGCTAAAGGAAAGACAAGGCTGGGAAAAAAAATAGGGGATTAAACTTTTTATAACATACATGCAGTCTGCTCTTGATTTACAGAATGACCACACAGAAAAACCTCTGTTCTTTAGATTCCACCAGAGCAGTGAACCTGCTAGAGATCTGAGATCTACATCTGTTCTGTGATCTCAAACATAGAAAGATTTTATAAAATTTTCCATCTATCCATCATATTCTTCTTATATGCTGTAGATAAACTGGAATTTTACCTACACCTGGACAAAGGAAAAAAAAATCCTGACCTATCTATGCTCTTTCTTGACCCTTATCCTTAGAAAGTGCTAAGGATTTTGAAGGGCTTTTTGAAAGGCTGAGGTGAATTCCTATAAGGAAGTTTGCTGACTCACCTTAAATCTGTTATGAAAGAAAACTGTTTTGTAGAAGGGGTTGGGGGAAAGGGTAGGCAGGCAAATGTGCTAACAAACATACTTCATGTGTGTATGGAGCATGTGAGAGAGGTTTTGGGGTCTCAAGCAGAGTCAGCAGAGAGAATTCCCCAACAGTATCAATCCCACTGTATGGAGTTAACTACACACCCTGCACCCATGCCTGCTTTAGTGTGTCTCTGCTCTCCTTCTGCTAGCCAGGCTCTGATCCAGAAATCTTCATCCTGATAATAGAGAAAGATCAATCTTTTCTGTTCCTGGCCTAGCTCCCACCACTTGCTTTCTCCAAAACTCACATGGAAGCCTGCCCCTTGCTGCCCAGCTAGGCATTTTCAAAAGGACATCAGGTTCCCAGTCTGTGGTAAGAATCCTGATGCCAGCAATGCTATAAAGTATTCATGAAAGCATCTGGAGGGCAAAGGAGCATGGCTGTAGGAGGAGGAAATGGGAGAGAGGTCAGGAGGAGAGTGCATGCAGGGCAGGCAGGGTGTGGGAGATATGGTTAGCTGTGGGAAGAAAGCCAAGGAGAGGAGTTTCGTATGCTCACAGTGCCTTGCTTTACTAGGTTCAGTGCTGTCATTTGTCACAAGTATTTTCTCATCTGTTTGTTGCAACACTTTTCTGCTGCTTTATATGCATGTTTTGATTATAGCTGATGGGACATGCACCAGTGTGCTAGGATCCCTGTGGGCTAACTCATTTATTGTTTACAGCTGGCTATGGATTCACAGGTAAATGCAGAGCAGCTTTTGAAATAAAGCTTCTTTTTTTTTTTTCAATACCTTATAACTCTTCTCCAAATAACTGAACCTGATATTTAAAAATATACCAGTGGACTGATTTACTTTTCACATAAAGATTTTCCTGACTTTCCTATCAGTGATATTGTCCCTTTTGGCTGTGTCTAAATGTTCACCTCTGTCAATGCTTACAGCATTGTATATAACTTGTGCCTATGGAAATCTGTGGAATATGGAAGTAGTGTCTCAGACCTTTCTTTATCATCCATTCTGCTTTGTGAATTTCTTTCCGCAGCCCCAGGCCAAGAGAGTTAAAAACAAACCCAAAAAAGTGTGTCTGCTCCCTGCACTGCTCATGTAAAAAAATGCTGAACTGATTAATCTGAAATAAAATTATTTTTATTATTATTGCTGTCACAGAGAAGTTTTAACTATATTACAGCTTTTTGAAAAGCTCATTCAGCTATGCCATAAATTTCCACATACAGACAAGCACTGAAAACAGAAAGCCAAGAAATAAAAAGAGCCATCTTTGCAAACCCTTTGTGTAGCTCTAGCATCTGTTCTAGGCATGCCAGCCAGCGGGGACCTCTAGAGGCTACTCATGGCTTCATCCTCCTGTGCTTTGGCATCCATCATACAGGAGATGCATCTAAATACCCCACCATCTGGGGGACAGCCATTTGCTCCCATGGTGCATACATGAAAGTCCCACAGCTTTCCCATTCTGGACCATATGCTGTTCTCATTTATATCCCATGGATTTGGAACTGAGGCATAATGTAAATGGGAGAGCCTAGTTATCAGGATCTGCTGTTTAATTTATGCAAAACTGGGGCATTGTTATTCTGCAAATCATATGGTACAAATTTCAGGACTTCATCATTTACATAGAGATAAGGGTGCCCTCAAAAGTAGTACGTGTATGAAGACACACATCAGAATCACAGAATTCACACCCAAATTTCTATTACTACCTCACCTCCAGTCTCCATGATGCTCATTTCTCACTTTTAAGTTAGATCATTACAGACACAAAGAAAAATTTGCCTCTGGGCTAGGTTTCCAGATACCTTCAATATTTGTATCTGTAGCTTTCAGACGGTCACTCTACTTAAAAAAACCCTTTTCCTCAAAATTATATGAAGACTCTACTTTCTGTCTTTTAAAACTATGTTTTATTCATGTTTTTGTGAATTAAAATACTGAACTGACTCTACCATGGACATGAACTACGTAATCTATGTTTCAAGTCAGATGATGTGGATTTTTTTTTTTTTTTTTAAATGTATTTGCCTAATGGGTCTGGCCAACACGAGCAGTCAAACTCATCTTACTGCTTCCATCAATGCACATTCATATGCAATTCTATTACTTTCACAATGCATACTTTCAGTATGTTTGATTCCAAGTATTTTAAAGTGTTGTGAGCCTTTTGTTGATGCCAGGCTGTTGGGACCATTGCACTCCAGTCCTGAGGGCACCACCACAGAGTGTGACAGGAAACTGAACTTTGACTAAGCTAACTTTGTTGACTCGTGTATGTGCCAATCTTTATTAGTTAGGCACTTGGTACTGGCTAGAAAAAGAAACAAAAATAGTAGGCTGCAACAGCAAAAATTCCTCATTGTATTTACTTCCAATTTGCATGTCCTTATGCTTTTCTCAGAGGACGTGGCTTTTCTTCTGTCGCCCTGAAGGAAGGCTAGTGCATAATTCACCAAATTGTTAGAATAACAGAATAATAAATTATCCTGAATTGGAAGGGACTTACAAAGATTGTCAAAGTCCAGCTCCTCGCCCTGCACAGGACAACCGTAAGAATCTTCCTGCGTGTCTGAAAATGCTGTCCAAACTTTTTCTTGAACTATCTCTCCACCTCTCTGGGGAGCCCTTTCCAGCATCCAGCCACCCTCCAGATGAAGAACCTTTTCCTGATATTCAACCTAAACCTCCTCTGACACACCTTGAGTCCATTCCCTCAGGTCCTGTCACTGATCACCACAGAGAAGAGATCAGTGCCTGCCCTTCCTCGTCCCCTCTTAAGTAAATTATAGACTGCAATGAAGTCTCCCTTCTGTCTCCTCCAGGCTGAACAGACCAAGTGACCTCAGCCACTCTTCACATGGCTTCCCCTCATGGCCCTTCACTGNACACACCTTGAGTCCATTCCCTCAGGTCCTGTCACTGATCACCACAGAGAAGAGATCAGTGCCTGCCCTTCCTCGTCCCCTCTTAAGTAAATTATAGACTGCAATGAAGTCTCCCTTCTGTCTCCTCCAGGCTGAACAGACCAAGTGACCTCAGCCACTCTTCACATGGCTTCCCCTCATGGCCCTTCACTGTCCTCACAGCCCTTCTTTGGACACTCCCTAATAGTTTAATGTCTTTCTTATATTGGGGCGCCCAAAACTGTGTGTCACCCCCAGCACTTGAGGTGAGGCTGGCCCAGCTCAGAGCAGAGCAGGACAATCCCCTCCCTTGCCCAGCTGGCCATGCTGTGCCTGATGCCCCCCAGGACAGGGTTGGCCCTCCTGGCTGCCAGGGCACTGCTGACTCATCTCCAACTTGCCATCAACCAGGACTCCCAGGTCCTTTTCCAGCTGGCTGCTCTCTGGCCTCTCATTCCCCAGTCCCTACACACATCCAGGGCTGTCCCATCCTTGGTGCAGAATCCAGCACTCTCCCTTGTAAACAGTATATTGTTGGTGATTTCCCAGCCCTTGAATTTATTAAGGTCTCTCTGTAGGGCCTCTCTGCGTTTGAGAGAGTCAAACAACTCCTCCCAGTTTAGGGTCATTGGCAAACTCACTCAGGATCCTTTCAAGTCCTGCATCCAAATAATTTTTGAAGATGTTGAAGAGCACCAGGCTGAGGATGGAGCCCTGTGGAACCCCACTAGTGCCAGGTCCCCCGTCTGATGACACCCCATTCACTGAAACCCCCTGTGCCGAACCCATGAGCCACTTGCTCACCCATTTCACAAGGCATTTATTGCGTTGTGCACAGGAGGATTTTTTTCAGGAGGATACTGTGAAAGTATTGAAAGCTTTACTGAAATCCAAAAAGATTACATGTTCTATCTGCTCTTGATTAACTAGGTGTGCTACCTTGTCAAAAAAGAAATTAGATTTGACAACCAGGACTTTCCTTTCATGTAGCCATGCTGGCTCTGATCAATACCTGCCTGTCCTTCAGGTGTTTTTCAGTAACTCCCAGAAAAATGATCTGCATAAGTTTAGCAGGCACTGAAGGGAGACTGACAGGCCTGTAGTTTCCAGAATCATCCTTCTTGCCCTTCTTGGAAACTGGGACAACATAAGTCAGCTTTCAGTCAACTGGGATCTCTCTAGAGTCCAAGACTGTTCAAAAATCATTGAGAGAGACGTTGCAATGAGACCAGCCAGAACTTTCAGTATTCTCAGATGAATCCCATGAGGCACCACGGACTTAGATGGATCCAGCTGGAACAGCAGATCCTGCACAGATTCAGAGCCTACTGTGTGTTTATCATTTTTGCAGCCATGGTCCTCCAGCTCCGAGCGCTGGGATCCCCTTAGTTTGTCTTCAGTGTCAAAGACCTAAACAAAGAAAGCTTTTAGACTAGGAATTTGGTGCCTAGATGCTTTATGGATTTGAATTCCAGTGCTTCCCTCCTAGTATCAAGCAGGTATTGCCTCTACCAGTGTATCACTGAGGCAAATCTCACTTAAAGGTCCTCCTCGGAAAAAGAAGTGGTCTCTCAGTCTTCAAGAGGGAAAAAAAGTAAAATTGAAGAGCTACTACCTTCCTTATGCTACTACTCCATTCACCTTTCCTTTACTTTTTGCAACACCACCAAGTAATATGGAGAGTAAGGAAACACAGAGCTATCCACTCCAGCTTAGCTCAGCCTTTGAGTAAGCTAGCAATGGTGCATATCTAATCAAGTTATGTCAAATATTCATTGCAAAGCTATAGAAATTGGAGAATCTTGCTATGTTATGGCAGTGAAGAATTACTATGATAGGTTGCAATTGGTACTTGCTGAGTTCCTGGAAAGAAGTAAGTGGGATGAAGAAGGCTTTAACCAAGTTGCATATGTTGTTAAAGTGATGCCAGAATCTGGTGAGCTATCATTTTTCTCAGCATAGTGTCTTGATACCCTTCAGCAGCTGAGCAGGCACTTCGAAGGCTGTTGTTTGAGCTCAGCTCACCTGTGTCTGGAAAGATGCGCCTCTAAGGACCCTGCTCAGGACGGCTGTCTTTGGGTCAGATGGGGTGCGTCAAGGAAAGCAGCCATTACAGCAGTGAGCAAGGGAGACATGTGACAGAATCATACCCTACATGGGTATGATTTCATCATGGATTTTATGATTTCCCTGCTGGGGTGAATTTTCATACCTAGTGATGAGGCCAAGCCACCAAAGCGGTATTAAAGCCACGAAAGGTTATGAAAGGTCTTGCACATGTAATAGCATGAAGATCTTACTCTTATGGTGCAGACAATGCAAAATGAACATTAATCCAAGAAATATTAGCAGTCTGAATGCCTACACAGTCTAGCAACTCAAGACAGGCAGCCTCCTATCAATTTTTAAAGGTATTTTAAAGTATAAATAAAAAAGTGATAGTGTTTAATTAAATATAGCCTTCCCTCCCAGAAAGTCTGTACTTGTCATGTTATATTGTGTGAAATTTGTCTTCTGCCTATGGTTATAAACCTGTATCTTTCTTTCCAACTTTAGTACAGAGGGGACCAAATTTTTCCTGGAATTTTGTCACAATATCACTGACTAATTTTAGATATTTAGCTCTTCAGAAAGCAACAAGCGAAAAGTTATTTTTCTCTTTCACAGGGACAAGCCCTTCTCATGTAGTAGTGCTGGGTGATTGATAGAAGTACTGCAGAAAAGGGTGAAAGGCTTTGCAGTTTTATATGTTACATTCCATTTGCTTTCACAGGTCTGTTGATTTTAAGAGGCCAGTCCCTTCATACAGAGTATTCTTTATCTTTGATCCTAACTTCATTTTCCAGGCTGTGTATTAACTACAGTCTCCCAGGTGCCTGAATTCATCTCTCTTCTTTCTTGTTCACATATCAGAGAACTTATTGTCACTGAGGCATATTCATCCCAGGCTCTGTAACCATTCTGTTCTGCATATTATGTACTTTCTATGTCTTAACGTCAGCTGTCTGGTAATGATCAGCAATGTGGGACTGATTACTGGCTTTCAGGAGAACTGTGGAGATTGTAAATAATATAGTCTGCTGAGCTTGATGAAGAGATGTTAAACTTTCTATGATTCATGAAGCCAAGAAGGATGTTAGTCAAGAACAGACCTGTTCCTGATTATCCTGGCGTCTTTATAGATCGCTGTGCATTTCTCAAATGATTCACAAAATATTCCACCTCATTACAGGAAACTGATATTTGTATACAGACAAGATACAGATAACAGGAGTTAGAAGGAGGAGACAGGGGCATGTAGCTTGATGAAACTTCTACATTTCAACTTACTCCAAACCCCATTGTGGCCGTTCTCACACGAGTTTCTAAAAAGAGAAAGAAGTAGAACAATTTGCCCATAATGACTTTATCTAACTTGATAGTAGTTTGTACTAGTTACTTTAACAGTTTAGCTGTCATTTAACAGTTTTTCTTCTCTCTGCTTCTTCTTCTTCAGGTAAACATCTCAACAATTTCATTCTGCCATGGACTTCAGGTTTTGGAGTGAGTTTTGTGTTTCTCTGTCAACAGTTAATGACATCACTAACATCTAAATCATCATGGAGAAGCTAATTTTCTGCTGGAAGTGTCATGAATAGCATCATCTATTTCAGGAAAAAAATAAGGAATCAGTCTTGGCATACAAAAACTTAAAATAAGGAAAAACAGCATAGTAAGCTATTTTACTTTTTAATGAGATTCTAAACCTACCAGTTCATGATATATGGCCCCACCAAATTAACTGCCTATATAAGCCACGATGCAGTTCACTCACCTCTGGACTCTACCTGGAAAGATCAGAGAAAGCTACAGTTATCTTTGATAAATTATAGATGTGCCTTTAGACGGATAATCCTAGGTTCTGGTTGGAAAAAATCAATTCTCAATACCTATTTCTGTTAATGCTACATATTAATGTACATTCAATAGGTTTTGGCGGGGGGAGAGGAAAGGAAGATTAGAGTTCCTGTTCAGAAAGTAAAGAAGATGCCTAGAAAATATGTCAGACATTTTTTGAACAGAAGCCCTCTTCAAGATTCTGAAGCTAAAAATGAATCAGTGTAAGAAAAATAAACTCAATATTTTCCCAAACCATCACACTAACTGTTTCATGGTATAACTTTCACTAGTATACTTTCATTTATCTGCAGTGGTGAATATGAAGAATATACTCTCCTATATTATAGTTGAGTTCAATGGTTGCAGTGACATCTACTGGTAAAATAATATTTTTAACAATTATGTTTGATATTTAAGGTAAAAAATTATAAGCCACAGAAAAAAAATTACATACCACTTGTGGTATAAGAAAACATAACTTTGTGCAAGTACTTATTTTCCTTTGCCTTTTTTTTTCTCTTAAAACAGCTAATTGCAATTAGCTAAATGCAATTGTCCTCACATCTTGCTAATAATGGAATATATTTTAAGAATCTATGTTTTCATTGTAATTAAATATATCATTTATATATATATATATATATCTATCTATTTAAGATGTTTATGTTTGTAATTAAATAGACCACAAAATCTGACTACCTGGACTGGTGTTCTAGTAGGTTGATATACCCACTTTGGCTCAGTTTTTTAGCACTTCCTAGTGATGCATTAAAAGGGATTGGGGATGCTACAGGATAATTTGGTACTAAACAAATGTCATTGCAATAACAGCTATACAACTCAAATTTAACAGTAGGCATGGGTTTTCTGAGTCAGGTTTAAATAGCCCTAGTATGGCATCATAACTGCTGTATTATTACTCTGACTGTAGAAACATCCTGCACCACACTGTCTGCATGAGCACAGAAAAACAACAAACTCCCTCCTGCCATCACCTCTGACTGAAGTTGTTTTGACACTTCTTGGATGAGTTTTTAATTTATAGTTGCCCAGGCACCACCATGAAATGTTCATTAAAAATGAATATGCTAAAAAGCTGATAGGCAGTGAAGAGTACACATGAATGTTCACAAATCATGTCCTTAAAGCACAGTAAGAGAAACTTTAAAATGTAATACAATTTCCAAAGGAATTGTGTCCTAAGATATCTAAGACCTAAAAGAGAGTATGTGAGTCTATTTTTTAAACATCAGTCTGCAACCTTAAAATAGATAACTTTTGCTATATTTTAGATGTTTTCTCTTCCTTGAAATCTGAGAAAGAAAAAGGTATGTTAAGGTACCACCTTTTAAATAAAGTTTCATTGCTAGATTTCCAGTTGTGTTTTTAAAAAAGTCCAGTGCAGAGAATGTTTTCTCTGATTTTAGTTGAGCCCTCTGCATACCAAACTTTTTTTCTTGACTGGATGAGGAAGACACATTGGGTACTCTGCCAGTTCAGGATGGAGAAAAAAGACTAAGAAATAAGTTCCTCTGAGATTTAATAAGAAATTTGTGTGCTTTGTCTTTCTAACATTCTTTGGAACAACTAGTGGAATAGCCTACTTACTAGTGAAGTTGCAGGGTTTATATAGCAGCTGTTGCTTGATTTCTGTCTATGCTTATCATTAAATCTACATGCACAAAACACCAGCATAACAGAATACAGGACTACACTATGTTGGAGAGAGCAACACTTGAAAGTGTTGAGTTATGGTTTATCTGCAGTCACATAGGAACTACAGTTTCACACACTTAAACATGCTTATATTTTTTGGACTTTATCAAAAGTATAAGAAGTTAGAGATGGAGGTACAGTAGTCTTGATAAGTGATTAAATGCTTAGTTTGGGAGGTGAAAATGGTGATAGATATTACAGAATCACAGAATCACAGAATTAACTAGGTTGGAAAATATGTTTGAGGTTATGAAGTCCAACCCATGACCAAATGCCACCTTATCAACTAAACCATGGCACTAAATGCCACATCCAGTCGTTTCTTAAACATCTCCAGGGACAGTGACTCCACCACCTCCTAGGCAGCCAATTCCAATGCCCAGTCATTCTTTCTGTGAAGAATTTTTTCATAATGTCCAGTCTAAACTTCCCCTGGTGCAGCTTAAGACTGTGTCCTCTTATTCTGTCAGTGGTTGTGAGAAGAGACTGACATCCACCTGACTACACCCTCTTTTCAGGAAGTTGTAGAGATTGATAAGGTCACCCCTGAGCCTCCTCCTCTCCAGCGAAACAACCACAGCTCCATCAGCCAGTCTTTATAAGGCTTGTGCTCTACACCCTTCCTCAGCCTTGCTGCCCTTCTTTGGATGCAACTGAGTATCTCAACATCCTTCCTAAGTTGGGAGGTTGATTATCAGTAGCTTTAAATATGAGGTTATTTTGAATGTGTGACGATCTCACATTACTTTAATTTAAACATCATAACCACATTTGATAAATCCTTGTATGCTTCAGTCATTACAAGGATACAAAACTCACTGAGTTTGCCCAGAGAAACTGCTGAGCAATAGCCATGTTAAATGCTTCCCCTGTATCATGTGCAGCTTTCTAAAACTACAACAAATTACAGCCAAGCTGGCCCAATCTAAACATCTTAACATCACATGCTCTCATTGTAGTATTAGAACAAGGCATTAGGAATATAAACTAATTTCTATTAAATGGTTATTATACTTAAAATGTTTAAAAGAGTATTTGAAAAGGTATTTAAAAGACTAATTTGTTCTTCCTATAGTAAAAATATGAAAGCCAGCTTTTAGTTGGAGCCATCCAACTAAGTATTTCACAAATATTAGTTAAAAACATAGTTCTTTTGCAGTGTTAATTTGTGAGAATTACATTCTTTTTATAATTTTCAATAAAAAATAATCCTTACATACAATTTCATAATCCCTAAGGCTGTGGCAATGGAAAAACAAAACTGATATTCAGGTCTGCAAATAGTTAATTTATTTAAAGTATTATGGAAATGTTGCTGCAACTAGAAAGCCTAAGTATTTGAAAATTACACTTTAGTACTCCTAAAGGGACCTAGAGCTTACTTTTATTTTCCAGCTGTAATCATACTGAGACAGAGTTTGCTCTTTTTACAGGCAGACAAAAGTGAGAATAGTGGTAAGTTGTTATAGATGCTTTGAGAAAATTTTCATATAATTAGATATAGCATTTAAATATTTAAATTAATAGTTTTTCCATCACATGCCTTATGTATTGGAAAATCTTGCCACCTGTGGCCAAATCTACCATGTACTTTATGACAGTAGACTTGATAACCACCTCTGAAGGACTTCCAGTAATCAAAACAAGGGTTCCAGCATGAACCCTTGTCAAATCACTGATGCTGTGAAGGTAATCTCAGGAAAGATAGCCCAATTTTTTCTGTAATTTGGGGTGTCAGATTTTAGATCTCTTAGAGGAGGGCCACAAAATTGATCAAAGGGCTGGAACATCTTTCCTCTGAAGAAAGTCTGAGTGAATTGTGATTGCTCGTCCTGGAGAAGAGAAGGCTCTTAATGCAGTCTTCCACTACTAAAAGTAGAGCTGCTGGGAAAGATAGAAAGAGACTTTTTAACAGGGTCTGTAGTAAAAAGACAAGGTTCAATATTTTAAAACTGAAAGAGGTTACGTTTTTGTTGGGCATAAGGAATAAATTATTTATGAGGATGATAAGACACTAGAACAAGCTGTCTAGGGAAGTAATGACTTTCAGTTTCATTTCATGTCTCCTAGCACTTGAAGTGGAAGAGGCCATGAACTTTTTTTTCCACTTTCCCTTTTTATCCTATTTTCTGCTCTGTAGTGTCCCTCAATCAGTGTTGCCTCCCTGCATGCAAAGACTGAAGCAATTATTACAGCATCTATTGTGAAAAAATGTTGCACCAGTCAACTAATTTGTAAATCTACAATTTCAACAATTTTCACTACAAGCATTATCTGTAATTTACAGTATTGTAAAACAGTGATGTGAATTTTTCATTTCTTGAGGTGCATACTTCATAGTTAGGCGTGTTTACATTATGCAACCACATGGGTATCAGGAGCAGAATAATTACATTAACACAATGTCTACCAGGGCTAAAATGCTCCATTGCCCAGAGCTAATTAGCTGAGTCATAGAATTATAGAATCATAGAATATCTTGAGTTGGGAGGGACCCACAAGGATCATCAAGTCCAACTTTTAGCCCTGCAGAGGACATCTCCCAAAAGCCATAACATATCCCTGGACAATGGTCCAAATGATTCTTGAACTCTGGCACATTTGATGCTGCACTAATGTGTATCTAACATTTCTGGTACCTCAGCCATCTCTGAATACCTGAAGCTAGGCTTTCTGTCTCTGCAGAGCAGTGCATGATGACATGCCAGCATATCTGAAGTGCTAGGTAGCAACAAGGAGCCAGTCAGGACTGATCTCAGTGGCAGCTTGAACCACAGAGACGAACTCTGCAGAGAAACTACTAGGGACCTGAATTCTTTCCTGCTCTATGGACTTTTAATAGGTTCATCAAGTTGCAGTGATGGATAATTAATAATATTATATGCCTCTCTTCTTCTGACACTTGATAAATGTATTCCTTGACTCTTCTTTTAGTTTCTCTTGGGTGTCCGATTTTTTTAAGAGTTTGACTAGAAATTAAGAAACCTGTCTTTGAGCCATCTGCCAAATTAATTTGAAATATAAATCTATTTTTTTTTAAATTCTTTCAAACCTCTATGCCAAAGTCCACCAGATTTATTATTTCACTCACTGGGGAAATGCTTACAGAGTTTTAAGCGATGTTCAAATTCCTAAGGGTTTGCATTTCCTCCCCATGCCCCATTTTTAGCAAGTGTCTTCAATACCTCTGGATTACAAGGCACTTTTGTTCCCACAGGAAATTGGATTTCTCAAATCTCTCGTCAAGGTTGAAAAATCACTAATGCTTTGCCACTCTTGAAAGAAAAGTACGCTTACAAGCAAGGCATACCTGTCACTGTTATACTTGGTACACAAGCTACAATCAGACTGATGATGCTTATGGCTTAATGAAAGCCTGAGGCAGCTGAGAGTCAGAAGGCAAAACTGGTATTTTTTCTCAAAACTGTTTGTAAATGGGTAAAAAAATACAGTTTTTGAATAAAATTGGAGCAGCAAAATAAGTCTTATTACACTATTCAGATTATTTTTCCTGTTAAATAATTTCAAGGATTTTCCTTACAATTCACACAAAAAAATCAAATAAACATGTTAAAGATGCTATTTTCTAACTAATAACAGAATATTCTGAGTTGGATGAGACCTACCAGAGTCATCAAGTCCAACTCATAAGTGAATGGCCAATACAATGACCAAACTCAGAATCCTGGTGTTATTAGGACCATATTCTACCCAACTGAGCTGATCTCATATTCCCAAAATTGAGAGCATAATATGAAGTTATAGACAATTTGGATTTTCCTGAGGCAAAAAACAAGGTAATGAATGTAAAGTTGGATTCAGAGAAAATATGATTGATCCAGTTTCTTATAAATTTGCAAGTATGCTAGATGCCTATGACCTTGCTATGGCTTTCAGGGTCTTCAAGGAAGTACTGAGGTATAGGCAGAGGGCATTTGTTTTCTTAGAAAATGATGCTGGCCCTAAAGCTGCCTTAGCAAGGAGGAACATAGACAAGGATATTAAAATCTTTCTCCCTTGCTGGACTAAGGCATTTCCTATTACTTCAGATTTATAAACTACAAAACTATCTGGTTATTTAATCCCTGAAACAAAGGCTTGTTCCTTTTCGTGTGGAGTAGACATCCACATATACACAGAATAGCTTCATGGGCAGACTCTCCAGCTGGACTGGAGCAGACTCAATCAATTTTATATCCTCCCCTTGCTAGGACTGAAAGCTCTCCTGATCAAGGACTCTACTGTGACATTCCTGGAAGTAGTTAGGTAAAAGACTTTTGGGTTTAGAAGTCAATAATGCCATGTATGAGGAGCATGATGTGAAACAGTCTTGGTGTCAAATGCATGGACTGTGCCCAACTCAGCATACCAATAGGATAATGTAGGTTATTTTTTCAAGATCTAAGTTTAAATCCCTTCCAAGAGGGATCTCAATTAATTTGCCTGTGTGCCAAATTCTTTTTCAAAAATGAAGACAGAGGATTCCCTTTGGTCTTTGTGATACCTGCACAGGAAGGTATCTTCTAGCAGAGAAGTCTGGGTACAGTCTCCAAAATCAGATAGAAAAACACCTGGTTTATGAATTCTAGCAGGATTTACCTGAGAATAGACCAAAAATATATTAGGAAACAAAAGTGTACTCATCTAGGTAAGTTCAATATCCCAAATATAATGCTAGTGGCTCTTAGGTATGAAGACTCAGTCATGAGACTTAGATGGAGCTGGGTATTGGGTGTAGCAATACTAGTAGCCTTCTCTAGGTACTCACACAGATCTGAAGAAACACTTTTGAATCTCTCCAGCTTAAATTAATTCTGTAAGGACTGTTTCTCTCTAACTTTTTTGAGGATAGTTTCAATACCCAGGTTCACTGTTTATTTCATTATAGTGGAATGGACAGTGGCATTATAAGAAAAAGCACCTGCGCAAGACATCTGCAGTGAGGGTGACCTTGGAGGCATGGATGTCTGAAAGCCCTAGAAATGTTCTTGCAGTGAAGTCCGTGTGAGTTGTCATGCATTAAGATTCTAGAAAAAGAGAACACATACAATGACCTGGAGGAGGGAAGGAGAAAGGCTGACTGTAGCCTCATGAGTGTGATGATGCACTGTGTTGCATGGCAGGGAGTTATATACAAACTAGTGGGTCTAAGTTTGTGTACAGCTAGTTTATCCAGAGAGCAGCCCTAAAAACTACAAACATTTGTTTCCTGATGCTGACTTCAGTTCTGTTTCTCTTGTCAAGTCTTTCCTGTTGAAAAACTTACAAGAGGGATAGGGAGGTGCAGAAACATTTCTCTTGCTGTCTGAAGAAGCTCCTTTCTGCTGTTTGAGTAGCATTTACAAACCGGTGTGCATCGTGCATTGTGCATTCTTCATGTTCAAGAAGGTCTATGTATGCTCAGACAATAGTGGATTATGAGACAAGATAGGTTCAATGTTTCTGTTTCCTTTACCTTCATATGTTTCTGTAGTTGCCTGAGCATTTATAGTTCTGTTTTTCAAAGCTCAAGTACTCAAATAATAGGGACAAGAAAGAGAAGAGCATGAGAGGGAAAGAGTGATTTTTGCTTAGTTGTTTAAGTTTATTTTTGGAAATGGCATTATTATTATTCATTCCTCCTACATAAAAATTAGATTCACAGTTCAAATATTATTAACAGGAGATTTAAAATTCATCACTTTGCAGCTGTTTAATCCATTTCCTCTTGGTTTGTCCCCTTGGCAACAAAAATTAGAAGACAACCATATAATGAAAAAAACAAACTGCAGCTCATCTGAGCCAGTCTTTGCATAACACATTTTGAGACGCTGACTGGATATAGACTAAATGTTGTTTCAAGTCATAAAACTGAAGGAAGTTTACTATAGCCTTGAGACCTTGTCCTGTGCTCTGCACATTGCATGAATCCTTAAATGGCTGGAGAAAACAACAAAAAAGTGATACTTAGCTGATGACAGTGGCTACACCATCTAGCTAGAAAACAAACTATTTTTTGCATATAAGGTTGTGAGTACTGATAGGTAACCACTTAACTCCTGAAAAGGAGAGATTCAGCTTACTACTGCTGGGTGGTTTGGATGGAGTATTGATTCTTATTTTTATGTGTAATGCCAGTTTCTCACACTTAATGACCAGATGAGGGCAAATTTGCTCATTTCATATCAGAGATTTTAACAGCTCCTTATGACAATACTACATGAGAAGGAACCTTTATTTATAAGAGAAGCAGCTGATGTAAACCAAAGTGGACTTTAACAGAAAAAAGGCATTTACTGAATTAGTTTCCTGCTCTAATAGAGCTTTTTAATGTTGCAGGTGGACGAAATCTAAATTTGCTCCATTTGCTAAAATGATTTTCACTTAGTGTTAAATTCCTATTTCAGAACAAACTAAAACGAAACCTTCATTTTTCAGATACTTGTATAAATGAGCTTATTCCAGAAATGACAACCTTTTTACGTCTTTTGATCCACTGAAAGCTCTTTTCTCTCTGCATTTTTTCATAGTTTTCTTAGTACTTTTTGTGTGGCTTGTAGGAATGGTGAACTTCTTTACAGCACTTGAGTATGAACAGAGGAAGGAAAGACCTTCAATGAATCAAAGAAAATTGTAAGGAATTTACATCAGTGAACCTGAGTGAGACTCCAAAAACTTGGTCAGTTACAGACATGCTCACTAATATCTGGGCCAATAGTCTGTAGCACAATGCACCAGAAGTTTCCTTCTTACATCCTGCTGGCTGAATAGGAGATATTCTCAATAATGGGAAGACTCCCCCAATCTTCTTGTTTGTACAGGTGCTAATCTTGCTAGACAAAATAGCTTTGGTATAGAAGAACAGGTATAATAGCTAATAAAGCCTTTTTCCTGGGTAGCTTTTTCAAAAGAGCAGAGTGGTCTTCTTTGGAGATGTCACCTGCCGTCTGTAAATGACTGGGCTGATGTGAATGAGCAATATTTAGTTTTCAAGTTCACAGGCAGATGGATATATTCTTTGCATGTTTGGATTTTGGACTCTCTGTACTGATACTAACACCATGCTAGTAATTCCTAGTCTGCAATAATTACATTTTCAATGCAACTATGTACTGATGGTATTAATGGCAGTTAATAATAGTGGTAATACTAATAGCTTTAGTCCTAACCCAAAGTTCACCTACACCAGAAAGAAAATGAAAGGACATAGATGTACATTTCTGCCTCTTCTCTACACGTAAATTAAAACTAAGAACATGCAGAGCCATGTGGAATCAGCTTCCTTAGAAAAGCAATGGAATGGGGTTGTTTGCACTGCCTCTTTGCACACACAATGACTTGGTAAAGCTGTCTGAAAAACTTTATTGCCCTCTCAAACAGACTACAGCTCTAATACTGGTCCATGAGTGGGACAGCGTGGTGAGTTGATCTCATTTTGATGGTCAAATATATAGGGAACTATTTATCCAAAATGGGTAATATCATGAATGTTTCTGGGAATAAAAGGCCTAAGACTGCAAATTCAGGGATCTACTTTTTTCTAAGATTTTAACTCTGAAAATCATTGAAAGCAAAACAGTTCTCCAATTTCACATTTGGATCAGAAGCAGAGACTTGAAGATAACGTGTACTCTTAAATGTAATCTACATCATACACTGCACAGGGCAAGACAATAGATACATTGAGTATCTAAATAGTGCATATAGAAGAAAATACTATTTGGACAGTGATAAATTGCAGAGCCATACAACAAATCATTCTTTAGGTATTGCTGTGCTTTATTTTAGTTTCACCAATTCATCTGTACATGAGCTCCTAGTCAGGTCAGGTTCCTTCCATTCTGAATTTTTTAGAAGTAAAGGAAATGTCATGCAGGACCTCCCAGTTTTTCTAACACAGGAATTGCTAATGAGATATTGCCTTGTCTTTTCAAATATTGGAACAACTGTTGCATTGACAAGTATACCAGAACACATGTTGCTCTGGACTATGTCCCTTCAGGGACTTCTGAAAAAAGCTTTTAAATTAGGTTGTCTGAGAGTCAGGGTCTGTCAAATGTATGGCAATCTCTGGCAAAATACAACATTTCGGAAAAAAAAAAAAAAAGCTGTAATCTGACAAAACCAGACACTCCTCGTAGGTATTATGTGTCTGAAGAATTTATGATAAGGTTAATATGCTTTGTCACTTATTTGGCTTCACTTCTCTGCTATGGGTAAGGCCTGTGGCTTTAAACAATCCTGTTTGTGTGTAAATAAATTCCTTTTTAATTTGTCATAATTTCAAGTATTTTGTTTTGTAGTTATAAATAATTAACATACCTTTCACGATTTTTTTACTCTGTTTTACCTTACTTTCCCTTCTACGCAAATGTGTAACCTCCAATAGCAATAATAACAGTTACGAAGTATGTCCCCAGGGAAGACAATTTCCGGAAAGAACCTTTAAAATGTAAATTTATGCACCATTCTTGCCAACATGCATGCTTCAGTAACTGAAACTAATATTTGCTACTTGCTAGCACAATAATCCAAAAGCTGTATAAATTTAAAACTTGAAAGTTAAGAGAAAGTTCCCAATTTTAACTCTGTGTAACAACATACATGGTGTTACATCCAGTAACAGAAGTAACTGCGTACTTGCACCATCTGACTCTTGAAGTGTAACTTTTACGTTAAGATGATGGAGGAGAAGAGTGTTATATTTATACTGTATGCTTCTGCTAGTATAACTTACTCTACTCTAAAGAGTTCCATGAAGAAAGACGGTGATGCATCCTTATTTGGATAAGGACAAAATGCATAATCACATACTTAATATACTTAGATTAGCAGCTATAGCACTTAAGATCATAGTTACCTTTGATCTCAGATTGGTTTTCTACAGCTTAATTCCATTTAATGCAATGGATTACTCTTGCTTTACGCCGCTAGGAATAAAAAAATAATAATAAATTATTACCATTCTCTAAAAAGGAAAGTGGTAATTAGTGGGTTTTAACTTAAAATTTGAGCAAATGCTGTAATGAAAAGTACAATATTGTGTCTGTGTATGCATCTATACATATGAATATACATAGAGAAAATAATACATTGTGTCTATGTATGCATCTATACATATGAATATACATTGAAGAGTCAGGCTATAAAAGCAGAAATGTATCCAATTTTTAATCAAGGTAGTACTTATGAAAAGTGTTTATTGGTCCCTTTTGATATTTTATTCTAAGTTCAAGGATGGAATATTTCAAGCATAAATATATAATATATAAATATTACTGAGTCCTTCCCCACAGGATTCTTCTAGATCTCTAAAATATATATTCTACGCATTCTACAGTGGAGCATGCAATAGCAATGCCCATACCAAATATGATACCCACAGTGATGAAACTAAACAATTACTGTTATGAACACATTTTTTGTTAGGGGTTAAGTAGATCTGTGCCATAAATGTCATCAAATGTGTTTCATAGGCAATATCTTCTCACAGTGAAGTCAGTACTTGTGACTCAGATAGAGCAGAATCAGACTCTCATTTCAGTGGCTAGATCCTGTTCCCATTACTTTTTTAAAAGGCTGCATCCCCAACAGCAGCCTGATGAATGATTTAATGGACACATAGCCTTGTTTCTGGTGCCCCTGTTATTTCTGTAAAGACTTTTTTTCTCAGTTTACTTCTCCTTCATGTTTTCTAATAAACCTAAGCAGTAGATCATTAATATAAATATTTTGTTTATTTAAGTAAATCAGCGAGGCAGACATCTCATTGAATATTGATACTTTGACCATGAGTATATTATAAATTGACCTGAGAAATGAAATATATCAGGATGTTAACAGCAGAGAACATAAAATGAGGGTTTCTTTACACCTCCTTCATGTTCTCCGTAAGAGTCCTTTCTGACAGAATATTTTCTATGGATTTTGTAGTCATAGTGGTCTTCTGAAGAAAGCTTATGATTTAAAAAACTGCTTGCAATATTTATTTATAATCACTTGAATAAATATCTGTAGACATGTGAACTATTTGTAGTTTGTTAAGACATTTATCCTTGAAATACAAAGTAGATTCTCTTTTCTCACATTTTAAGGATCCCTCAAGTTTGTACAACACCAATGGCCACACTTCTTACACTAACAAAGCCATGACATAACTTAAAATACCTTGTGTCACTGTACATGATGCAACCCACACTAAGGAAATCATTGATACTTTGTGACCCTCTTTTTCTAGGAAGGGGCTGGAGAAATCCTACCTTATAACAAAAAGAAGAAATAAGTAAATATGAATTGCTGATGTTTTCCAGTTAACTTTCTAAAGCTAGTACCAGGTATATCCACACGACCCTCTGTGTACTCTGAACCCTAACAATTTGTTTTGTTATTTGCTAGAACTGTGCCTGCATGACTCTTCATCAGCGTCATCAGCTACTATGCACAAGAGCTCATTAGGTTAATGTGATGCAAATTCCCATTACAGTTTTATGTTTATTGTATGTACAGTTGTATGTTTACTGAGAGGGCTCAGTTTGTGTGTGCAGCTATGTTGGCATAATTATATCCATGCAAATATTTTTAATACAGGCAAGGCCTAAGGCAGCACAATGTTCTGAACTTCAGTAACTATCATCTACTTTATATATACTCCAAGGATTTGACAAAATCTGAATATAATTTAAAATTTACTTCTACTTTAGAATAGCAGTCTCTATGTTAAAAAAACTTTCTGAAAGGTATATCCCATACAAAGACAAACTGTACTAGGAAGAATTATTATGCAAGTGATGCTGTTGTACACCAGGAGTCCTGTTGCACCTAATTTTGACCATTTTTTTGTCCAAATAAACTTAATAGAATCGCTGTACTTTGTATCAGCCATATGCCACAGTTAAAGCCTGAAGAATAGGAAAAAGTAACAACAACAGCTTCATTTTGTACTTATCTGATCAACTGTGGCTTATTCATTGAACAATGATACACGGAAACAAACTGTAACTTATTTTAAAAATTTTATTCTGGATTTAATAAAGGCTCATGTAACATACAAAGTGGTGGGACAGCTATAGAGCATTCAATGTCCTAGCCGTAGCAGAGCCTTTGTGTTTGGTTAAAAAAGCAATATGCTTACCAGCACATGCCAGACTGAACAATGGAATCTGTGAATAAAATCTTGAAAATTATTTTTCTTAGTTAAAATGTAGAAGAACTGTTGTTAAAAAGGTGCAATTACATGCGTATTTTAGTATTCAGCAGAGGAAAAGGCAGCTAATAATTTGGAGTTTTTTTATCCACCAGCTGTAATAAGAGCAAACAAGAGGAAATACTGTTTAGTGATTCAACTTTTTTCAGAATTTAACTTTCCATATAAAATATAAAAAAAACCCAAACAAACCATGCAATGTACAAAGACCTGTGTTTCTTTAAGTTTACATGTTAATTGTTCTGCTAAAGGAAGTGTTTGTACTGGGATTGCATTTATTGATACTCTTGAAAATAGATAGGGCAGTATTCCATTCTAACTTCATACCATTAGGTTTCCTTAAAATTTTTCTGTGAGCAAAAAACAGCCACCAAACACTCAAAGAAACCTACCACCCAAACAATTATCTGCACCTCCCCTGCCTCCCCCCCCTTCAAACTACTACAACTTATGACGACACTTAAGGTTAAAATGTGTTTCGAAAAGAACCAAACCAAGCCAGAAGGCAAGCAGATAAAAAGCTTATGGAGCCTCTGCAGAGCCAGAGTCAACACGCCTAGTGGAGCAGCTGGGGTCCATCTCCCTCTCCACGGAGTTTACCTCAGTTGAGCTGCCTGAGAGCATCTACACCAAAGAATTATCTTCTGTAAAGGAAAAGGGGAGACTGTGACCCTAACAACATTTGCTATGAGAAGCAAAGTTAACAAAGAGCAAAATTATTCCACCTTTAGCTGAACTTATGTTTTGGGGTATTTTGTGTTCACTGCAAACATTTCTGCATTGTGTGCTTTATTCTTAGACATACATATGTGAAACACACAGCATCTTCCTTACTTTTAGTTAACACACTAACCAGCTGCTGCATCGAGGGAAAAGTCATCCCTTCATTAACTCTATGACCTTATAAATCATTTTGTCTAACTTCATTATGTGTTGCTGGTTGATCTTGGCATTTTAAATTCTTTTAAACATTTCCAAACACTTCTTCCCATTTTCCTCCGTTCCAAGCCAGGCTCATCTTGTTGCACCAGAAGGGGTACGGCTGGTGGCTGGGCTGGCAGCAAGCGGGGCCAGGCCCGACCGCAGGCGGCATCGAACCGCTGGAGAGAGGCAGGGGCCAACCCGCCGCCGCCTTCACTTCACAGGCGAACCGGGGAGGCAAACCGGGGCAGCCGGGCTCCTCGGTGTCATCCCAGCAAGGCGTGCGCTCCGGGAGCCGCGGGGAGACAAACTTTGCGGGAAGGGCCGCGACGCGAGAGGCCGGCAAGGACGGGGCCGAGCACCCCCGGGCGTGCACCGCCATCCCCTGGATACCCCCGCCCACCGTCGCTGCGGGCGGCCGGCCCAGCCCGCGCCGGTGAGACCCGCGGGCGGGGGGTGCTGCGGCGGGTCGGGGGGGCGGCGGGCAGGATTAGGTTTCAGGCCGCCGGGGCGTGCCCGAGCGCGCTGCCCCCGCGGCGCGGCTCGCTCGGCGCCGCTACTCGGGGGCGGGAAGGGCGGAGAGCGGGGCCGGGCGGCGGGGCCCGCCGAGCCGCTGGGGTAAGCAGGGTGCTGGGCCGGGGAGCGGGGCGAGGCCGCCCGCGTCGATGCGGGCCGGGGAGGGTCCGCCGCGTTGCTGGAGTTTGAACGACCTTTTAAAACGCGTTTGTCTCCCGAAGTTTTATTTATTGTTGTTCATTTGATCCGGCAGGTTTTGCCGGGAGGGCTGGAGGAGGAGAGAGGCCGTGGAGCTGCGGGCGGGGGGCTGAGCCTGTTGCTGTGTCCGGGCACATCCGCCCCTTCCTCCCCCCTCAGCCGACCGCGGGCGGCGGGAGCGGCTTTGGGGGCCGAGCTGGGCCGGGGCTCTGGCCTGCGGTGGGCGGGCGGTCCGCGGGCTCGGGCGGCCTGGCGGGGCGTCGTCCTCACATAAACAAAAGCCGAACTTGCCCTGACATCTGCAGGGACCCTTGTTGCTCGTTACTCGTTCCATTTTTACCCCCTGCGGGTGTTTCGTGACGGGAGGTGGTCTCCTCCTCTGCCACCGCTGCCACAGACCTTGCGGGCGGCCGCGGCCCTCGGCCGGCGCTTGTGGGCGGCGGCGTTGACAGTCGCTCGGAGCCAGAGCTGGACCGGAGGCCCCGCGACACTGGCGGTGTGCTCGGGCTCCAGGCGGGGCGGCGGCCGCGGCTCCTCGGGACCGGTGTCTGTTGCCGTGCTGGTGTCGGCGCTCCCCACAGGTCCGATCCCGCTGTAGCGGCCCAGCAGCTCCCCGGTGCTCTATTAAACGTAACGGGTTTGGCTGGGTGGAAGCGGAGGGCGAGGGGCCGCCCGCAGTTATGCTCTTTGATGAGTCTGAATGCGCAAAGGAAAGGGATGGTTCGTTTCTCGTGTCTCCCCTTGCTGCCACCATCTCCTTATGCCACTGGGAAGAGTAGTAGTAGTAGGAAAGAAAGAAAAAGAAAAACTTACAAAGCCGACCTTGTGAACTCCGTGTACAGCACTTAACAGATTTGATTTGCCATTTGGCTGAAAAATGTTGTGATTATATTTTTGTTTCCTTTTCCTTGTCTTTTGCTTTTATAAGCACTACCTCGTCCAGCTATATTTTTGTGTCTTAATATGTGTAGAAGATTTATTTTTTTTTACCATAAAATATTGGTTAGAAAACGTCATTACTGGCTTTGGTGCCAGAAAGGGTGTCAGGAGTCTGTCGCCGTAGGAGAGCAGTGATTTACTGAAATCAAGCGGAAGGGTCTGAATTCTACAGCTGAGGAAGTTCTATTGGGTGATGCCTTGTGGTTTCCATATCACTGCTGCGTTTCGCAAGATAACAGCAACTCCTTGGAAGGGAAGAATCTAAACTGGAAAACGGGAAAGTGGTGAAATAATGTTTGGGAGTGTCACTTGATGCTTTTGTGGAAATTGAAAGTAATTGTACCACTAAAAGAAAAGAATGCAAGTGGAAAATACCTAAGGACATACCTACCTTAACAAGCAGCATTTTCTTAGACAGAGAACATAAATTTTTTTTGTTGTTATCTATTTTTACTTTGCCTATTTTTATCTCTCCTATCTTGTTAACAGTAACATGCATGTAACATTTAGTGAATAGCTCTGGTGTTTCTGATACTTTCCGTAGTGCTTTGAAGAAGCTTTCCGCTAGGAACTGGATACATTCTCCCCTCTTCACACAAAAGTGCACTAGGAAAGTTAGATCACTATCAGCGCTAGGGAAAGAGAACTGCACTACTTACATACTAATGGGCGACCTTTTTATTCCACCTGGCCCTGGTGGGGCCCTGGTCTGTGAATTCTT
This sequence comes from Callaeas wilsoni, assembly GCA_013398955.1. Classification (NCBI taxonomy): domain Eukaryota; kingdom Metazoa; phylum Chordata; class Aves; order Passeriformes; family Callaeidae; genus Callaeas; species Callaeas wilsoni. The sequence goes on along the minus strand of VWPU01005214.1, from coordinate 198,914 downwards.
CAGAGGGGAATGCCTCATATCTTCTCAGTCATGCAGATAACTGTAGATGCTTTTGTTTTAACAAGTAGCACTTTATTCAGTATATTGAGGGCCATTTTAAAGACCTTTTAAATATCTGCTCAATGTTTCACTTAAAAAAAAAATTAAAATTTTGTGAAGTGTGTCGAGTACATTTTCTAATTTGCTTTATATTTGAGAATCCTGGTGAAGCAGTTTTGGCCAATACAATCCCATGCTGACAGGCTACTATATTATCATTGATAAGGACAGTCTTGTTTCACTGCTGATGTTCCCAACAAGTCAATACAAAAAATGTGCTATTTTTGCCTAGGCAATAATAAAGTATTTATTTTGTAGGCTTTTCAGACCCTATCCTTGCATCTGAAACTCCTTGCACAATGGTCTTGTTACACAATGTTATGATTTTCTGTATAAGTCACTTTTTATTGTAACAATACACAGAGAGAAATTTGTGTTTTCAGTTTGTAGGGAAAATGATGACTCTTTGTTAATGCTTACTGGCAGCTGTTCGGAGAGGCTTTGTATTTATTCATTTATGTATGCTGTTGTCACCTCTGTGAAGAATCCAGTACACATTGAGGTGCAACTGCTGTAAAATCTATGCTTCATCAGGTTTAATTGAATTTAATGAATATGGTAATCAATTGCCTATGCTTGAAAATGTAAAGAGGCAATATTAACCACGCCTATGTTTCATTAATTCAGTATATGTAGTGTCCTATATATTCTGCATATGCTAAAAAGTTGCTTTTCCGTTTCTGAAGCTAATGTAGAAGGACTGCAACTGATGTTAAGATATTTACTAAAGAAATACTTTTGTGTAAAAGATTATCTGTTTGTTTAATTAACAAAAAACCCCAAACAAACCCCACTTACTCTACTATGTTGTTGGTTTTGGAATGCTCTTTACAAATCAATTTTGAATACACTATATCACACACATTTATCAGTAGGTGAAATCATCACTTATAGTTTAGGCCCATTTCCCAATTTCAATTATTAGTTGCATGCCAGTTAACATGATTATTATATCTTATGCTGATGTAGGGCTTCTTGCAGTGTTACAGAACATTATTACTTATACACAGTGAACAGATTGCCAGTTCATGGAAAAGCATTTTAAGTTTCCTTAATACATTAGTGTCATGTGTACAGAAGGTTAAAAGTTGTTGAATGCTCAAAATTCTGTTTTTGTAATTGATTGAAAGTAGATGATGCTTTTCAGCTCTATCACAGAACTTTTTTCAACATACAGAGCCACTACGTCTCTATGTATTTTTGATGCATTCAGCATTTTGCTAAATTTCAAGAGGCTAGTAAAGTCTTTTCAAAGTGCTTAGAGTCTTCATATAGGCTGTGCGATAGTGCCTTATTATTTCTGCTTTGAATGCTTCAGAACAATTTTCATTAGGGTAACTTTCAAATGTAAATGTCAGGCATCGCTTGCTTGTTACATTCCAGGTAGTCGGTGGAAATCTGTTTTGTTCCTTGTGGAACAGTGCATATTAATTTTGCCTTTTCTTTTTGTTTGTTCTCTTTTCCCTGTTGGTCATTGCTCTCTTGCATTTATTTTCACACCCTTTGTGTGCTTAAGAAAGTGCTGTATTCAGCAGCAAAATTGCATTTGTGACAGCGGAAAAATACCTAGAAATAATACATAGAAAAGCATGAGATCTTTCAATTTACTGTGAATAGTTTCCACTGCCTTAATTTTGACAAGACTACTATGAGTCTGGGGATCCACCTTAGTTCTTCTCCTGGGGTTAGTAGCCAGCTTTCAGGAGGTAACTGGGAAAAACGGAAGAGCTCTTAGAATCTGCAGGCAAAACGGAAAGTTTAGTAATGAGTATTTCGCACTACCTGTGTGGTTTAGTTTCCATTCCTGCACCACATGGTGCTAACACAATATGCCTATTTGAGTGATAACCAGAAAATTGGGGAGGAAGATGACATGGGATAAAAATCAAGTACTAAAGGCTATCTCTAGCCCACACAAATCCAGGCTAAAGTGTTAGATTAGGAGTTTTGAAATACACTTTTTAGCAGCTATAAAATGCATGTTGAGATTACCTTGCTGCTTAATTGAAATAGATTTAGTTTTAATCTCATGCAACTCCAAGCCAAAATTTGGGCCTAGAGATCACTCTTAAGAAAGGCATTTCCTCTGTATCCTTAGAGCACTTCAAGTAATGCAGGAGCTACAGGGCAAAGCCTATTACTATGTTTTCTATCTTTGGCATTGCATGTTTCCTAATCCACTGCTGTGATCATTAGTTTCCAAGGTATTATCTGAAATGGCTTTGTGAAGTAGTAGATGGAGTATCCATCAATGAAGCAGAGTAGGTTTCCTTGTAGAAACTTAGTGATTGGGTGTGAAAGAATGATTAATGGAAATGGGTCATCTTTCTATTTTCATTAATATTTTGTCTGTTTAGCAAAATGCCTTCTGTGATTGCAGTGGAAAGGAGGTGATCAAATAAATTTCAGATTATTTTAAAAATTCTGCCACCTGTGTATTGTAGTGTTTCGGAAGTGGACAGAAAGAAAACAGACTTGCAACATGCCAACTGTTTTCTTGCAACCAATGTTAGCAAAGAAGGGTAGCATAAAGAGTGGCAAAATGTGTATACAACACACTTTTGTTCAATAGCATGGGAAGAATCAAATTTCAGAAGTGCAAGCTTGAAAGGGATCATCTTTAACTTTGGTTTGTTCTTAGAATATGGCATGTTTGTCACTGTATGCCTGTCTAAAATTCCTTGTGTTTTCTAGTCTAATGTTCTAAAACAGAAGGAAAAAGAGAGGATTATGAGGTTTGGGGTTCCTGCCTTTTTTTTTTTTTCCTTCTTTTTTGATTTGTTTTGCTGTTTGTTTTTTATTTAAATCACAGCTTTCAGCTACCTATGTCTTTAGAACTTGAAAGTAAATTTAACTTGCTATTTGCTTAACAGTATTTCTTCAATTTGCCAGTGAAATCTTAACTTAGACAGTCTGTATTCTTATTACTGTGAAGAGATTAATGAACTTCAGCACTGAAATACAAAAATAGTTAAATCTACTTTGAGCTAAGCTAGTAAGCTCTTTGAGGTGTGAAGATTGTTGTATCATGTATAGAAGGGCTGATTTTGGCTTAAAGTTCCTGTGATGCAGACTGCCAGGAGATGGCAAAATGAGAAAATCAGAACTAAACTTCCCAAAGTGCATCTAGAAATATATGATGCCATTATAAAAATATTCACTATAGCAGGATTAAGCCTTTCAACAAGTAATTGTGCATGCCACTCTACTTTTTACTAGCACATTATTGCTAAAATACCTAGAAGCAAGTTGGTTTAAATGCTGGGGTGTCCTGTGGTGGGTGGCAGTATTTAGGAATATGTCTCTGCAGTGCATTTTGGACAGGTGTGTGGTTGCTTCTCCAGTACTTCCACTATGTTAATGTGCCACTAAGCTGGTGCTGACAGATCCCTCTTGTTAGCATGGACGTGGCACAGCAGGAACAGTCATGTGGCTCTTTGCCATTTCAGAGTGCAGGCAGAGTGAACAGGGGTCATCTTGGCCTGCAACATGTAGAGGCAGACGCTGGTGTGCCGTAATGCATTGTGTCTGCCTCAGAGGAGGTGTCTGAGGGAAAACATTCTGACGACAGTTTTCGTCCTACTCATGCTTATTGCTGCAGTCAACAAAAGCATTAAACTGGCCAGCTGGGGAGGGATTCCCTGCTAATATAAACACAAATAAGGAGAATAAAGCAAGTATACAGAATGGATTTGCTGATGCTAGCATGGCACTAGAGCAGTATTCTCTCCTCTCTCTAAAGTATGAGGTAAATAGAAAGTATGTAATGAGTGGCTTAGCAGAGCTAAGGACTTCTTTTCATTGCAAATTACAGGGCATAATCTCAACCTATAGATACATTTAGGACTTGTGTCTGCTTTTAGAATCTTCCACTATAAGTTACTAGACTTCATATCTTCAGGATTGCATGAACACCGCGATAACCTTGGGTGCTGTCGCTTTTAAAATTTGCCTTTCACAGCACAAGAAGAATGAGATTTTAGGCAAATTGAGTCATAAGGTAAAGCAATATCCAGCTGCTCCAAAAGATAGAGACATTGTATAGCTGCATCTCTTCTTGAAGTTCTTGCAGAGCTAAAGCAGAACAACAGCCTTGTATTTTTCCTGAGTAGTTTAATCTGTTGAACATACGGTGTTATGTTCTTGTGCATATAGTGCTGTGATAAATTAAATGACTGAAAAATACTCCATTTCTAATTTTTTGCACAGTTCTCTGGATCCATCCACTACACAGCCCCAAGACTAGTTATCAAGAAAGAACTGGAACAGTGCAACAGAAAAGATCTGTTTTCCACTGAGGAAAACATCTATAAGCATGACATAAATACTTCGATTTTTAAATAGGGGCTCTGAATAGATGTGATAGTAGTTTTTAATCTAGAAAGAAAAGCTGTGGGTGATTAAGGTTTGGGGAAGTCAGCTTCCTTCGTAATGTTTAAATAATCTCATCCAGCCCTTCCCATGTGAAGTAGACTTTATTTTGTCCTGTTTTGTAGAGTGACAAGGTGAAAATACAAGATATTTGGGTTGTTTTTCAGATCTGGTAATCACGTGCTGGGATTTTCCTTGCCAAGTGAGAAATTCTTCATAAAGGCTTATTTTTATTTAAAGGAGTAATTTGGATCGTGGAGTAACATTACTTTGACAAAGTCAGCTTTAAGAGGTTTGAATATTGTACATTGTCCTAAAAAGGATGATCAGTGATTCTGTATCAATATATTGTCAAATTCAATTCAATCTTCAGAGAGGTTATGAACTCCCCATTTATTTAGTGGGCTGGATGGGACTCTGAGTAACTCTGCCTATGTTCTCTGCCTATGTTCTCTGCCTATGGTGGGGGGGAGTTGGAGCTAGATTATCTTTAAGGTCTTTTCTGACATAAACCATTCTGTGATTGTGTGAATAAAACTGATAGGAAGCTTCAGGTGTATTAAAAACTAGGAGAGTCATATTGATGGAACTTGAAACCATTTTAAACCCATTTGGTTTGCTTTTTCTGCACAAACTGCAAATAGTATAGGCTTGACAAAATGATCAGGTTCTATAACTAATGGTCCTGTTAGGCTGTCTTATCCAGTGATCTGTCAACATCATTCCTTTTCCTCTTTTACTCCAAAGTTTCAAGAAAAAAATCACTTTTCCTGAGAGCTTAGAGGTCACAGCTCTGCATGTTTTTAAGTTCTCCAGATTCAAGTTGGGATGCTGTAATGAAGTGTTTTCCTACTATAAAGAAAACAAAAGCACCATTATGAAAGATAAGATCGACAGTTCATATACGTGCAATGATATTTGAGCTCCTCACTGCTCCTCAGCTATCCATCTCCATCAAACATGTTCTATCACTTCAAATTTCTGAGCAATTGCAGGCGTACATTTTTAAAAAGCCTCAAACAACCCCAAAAAGCAACAAAAAAGAATAAGCAAAGCAATTTCAGAATTTCTTCCTCTCAGTGTAGAATTTCGTTTGTAGAAACCCACGCTGATGAAAACTCAGCTATCATCCACATCCAAGTCTCAATTCCAATAGGTGTTAATAGTAGAGGCTCTAAAGTGAGAGTCCTGCAAACCTTTAGTCTTGTGGTCTATATGACTTTTCTTTCAAAGGTGACTGTAAAAAATGTGCTGTGGCTCACACACCTGAAATTGTCAAAACAGCGCTTGAAAACTGATCCCGCAGGGAATGCCTTTTGTGAATCACTGAAAAGGAAAGCAATGAAACAGTGTAAAATATCAGTGACAGCTGTGATTCATAGTGTCTGATTAAAGCAGTGCAGGACATGTTGTGCAACAGTAGGGAGACAGCAGCTTTGATATGGAAATGCAAAAATGTTACAAAGTGTATTCCTAAAGCAATTTTCAGGAAGGTTTTGAGCACCAAAGTAAGGCAGAATATGGTCACCTTTGAGGTTATTTTAATTATCTGTGGAGACTGTTATTTTGCTGTTTATTGCTTTCAAAAGTCAAGCTTTTTTTCTTTCCTTTCAGAGCTTAGTATTTCTATAAATGTGACCTTTTTTCCTTTCTGTTATTTTTCAGGGAAATATTTACTGTCTCTTTCCACTGTTGAAATAGAAGCTGAGAAGCAGAAAAGATGTTGGAAACAATTGGTAATTTTTTTTTTTCCATTTTTATCACAGTATTTTCTTGGCCAAATCAAGTGTGTGTGATAGATTTGGGATATGGGTGTATACTGCTGAGAGGGGGTTTTAAAAAATTATCTACTGTGCTTAGAAATGCATGTGGTATTCGTGTTTTTGTATTTGAAAACAAAAGTTGTACAATCATATGTTTAGTGTATTTAATTTTTAGCCTGTTGTCTTGATTTCATTGTTTTAGTCTTCTCTTGAATTAACAGTTTGCATGGAAAAGACAAATGTTTTCTGTTATGACTATTTATGCCACTATTTATTTGCAGGGGACTCTAGCCACAGTTACTGTAACTGAATTTTGATGAGGGCTCTTTCATTTTTGTAAGCCACTTCTGGATGGACAAAAATATAATTTTCCTTGGCCTCTGTTTTGTACTCTGCCTCTGACTTTGTGCTTCATTAGACATGTTTGGGCTGGGATTTTTGTTGAAAACAGAGCCATTCAAGTTCTCTGTAGTTTGAACAGTAAAGAGGGTTATATTTAAACCTGTTACCTTGTGTGGCTGTTTTAGACTGCTACTGACTAGGAATGATTATTGCTACAGATACACATCGGGCCCTCCAGGCCATGGAGCGCTTACAGGCAAAACTTCGGGATCGAGGTGACATTGCAAATGAGGAGAAACTGAGCCTATTAAAATCAGTGTTGCAGAGTCCTCTCTTTAATCAGATTCTGAGCCTTCAAACTTCAGTTCAACAACTGAGAGATCAGGTAGGAAAAGCAGCCTTGCAAGTGCAAGGGAGAACTTGCTAAGGTAATGCAAAGGTGTGTGTGTTTCTGGTTGTTGAACACTGACATATCTTAAACTAAACATTTGATCCAAAGGTTCAGGGACATACCCCACTGACTTTTTGGGGCTTTGTTGAGGCCGTATTTTTGTATGTGTTTTTTATGTATATGCTCATTACTTAAAATGTGCAGGGTAGGGAAATGGGGATATGGGCTGTGGGTTAACATAAAGCCTTCTTTCTCTGCCCTTCAAAAGGAGCATGTTTTCTATGAGGTCTAGGACTTTTTCCTAGGAGGCTTTTTCTGCTCTTTTGTTTCTTACCTTGCTAAAATGAGGATGTAGAGGGAAGCTGTGGAATGGTTGACTTCAGAAGAATATGAAGATCTATTTTGTACTCTGTATAGGAATAAAAGATCAAAGAGAAGCCAGAGCTCCTGCCTCTTTTTTGCTTGCTCAGGGTATTAAGTATTAATTTTCTGCATGTTTTCAATGAGCTTGAGAAAAGGGTCAGCAACTTGGCTATATTGACTTTGTTTGTTGTGATAATTTTCTTGTCAGCAGAATAAGAATTTGAATATAAAAAGTAGTTCAATAACTGAATTAGGACTAAACTATGTATCTGGCATTGCAAATAGTTGTTCCTGTTGACTCGTGCAAAATGGGAAGGTCTGTCTGGTATGCAGAATTGCAGAAGTGGGAAGGAGCAGACTCTGCACATGGACGTTATCGTCAGTGTGGAGCCTCATCTGGTCTCTGACCAGGCCGTGATGAGGATACCTCACAATCCTCACAGTACTTCTACTGTGTGGCAGAAGAGTGGCCCTTTATTGCTTCTTGTGGGTCATCTTGATGCTATTTTGCACAGACAAGGAATAAATTAGAATGGTGTCTATGCTATGTCACGATGTTTTTCAGATTTTGCCTGTTTAGTATTTAGAGGCTTGATGACACTGGAGTAATTTTAAAAAATCTCAGGAAAAAAAACCTGTCCTGAGAGTTTGTTTGCACTGCTGTCTGAAAATGGGAATTTAACTGTGACATCCAGAAATTGTGTGAATTATGTGGTGAAGACCCTGGGAACATATAGTGAGAAATAAAAATATGCCTGATACATTATTAAAAGTTTGGTGAAATGGCAAATTAAATTTTCACTTCTGGACATTAGCTGTGAAATTAAAGGATGGCTATCTTCTTAAGTATACTTGCCTAAATTAGAAAATGAAGCAGCTGATACTAGGATGGGTAATTTAAGGCATGTATTTTTTAAAAAGCAAATAATAACATCACCCTCTGTCCTGACTCTGCAGGTTTACCTGTGAAGTAACTTTAGTGATCTGTGCATGTTGCATGGTAGTAACCTTGTCTAGTTGACAGGGGAGCTATTTGAATGTGAGTCCCCTTTTTTTAAATGTGTGCTTATATAAACACTTACACATGTAAATATATGTTTCCAGCATTCTTAGATTTGTGTCAATTCTTTATCCTGTATTTTTTCTGTAGAATTTCTTCCCTACAATACAACATGAAATTATTTGTTTTTATTTTGTGTTATTTGAATATTTACAAATCATACTGAAACGGTACAAAGAATAAAAGCATGAAATAGGCAGTTATGTTAAAAGAAATTGTATATTCAAAGGTTCACTTTTGAGGACACTCTTCAAGGACACCTGTTCTACAACTCTCAGGGTACTGTGCTCTTGAAACTCTTAAGCTACATATTGATGAAAACTGCAAGGCATGTGAGTAGTGACCAGGTGTTTTGGCCAAGCTGTGCCAGACTGAGAAAGGAGGCAAGTTGTGTCCCAAGCAGTTGCAGTCAGAGCTATGTTTGAAACAGGATGGCAAATGGTGCTGAGTTGTACAATGACAAGATGTTGCAGCCTCTACCCACTTGAGACTAAGATGGCTAATTTTTTTTGTTTAATGATGAGCTGCAATGACAGTTGAATGGAGATTTGATTCTTCTCAAGGTGAAGTGTGACAGTTTGTTTAACTGCTCCTATGTTTTTAATGAGTTTTTAAAGAGCTACAAGACTACTGCAAAATTCTCAGGGATGTCATCTTTTGGGTAAGTATAGATTGAAAGAGGGAATGGGAGCAGAGACGCCAGAATGGCAGTTTACTTTACAAGTCAAACAAATTCCTTGCAAGTATCCCAGCAGACGTAGGTCAACCAGTGAAACTTCATTGTGGGCCTCTTGATTCATCAATAAATTTGAAGGTAAGGATGTATTCCTGGCTTGAGGCTCTGTGTCTGGAAGGCATAGAGAGGATAGTGAAAGTCCTGCCCTCTGCTCATGCAGTGTGTGGTCTGAGTGGTATGTTGCTTTATCTTGAGGCATGGTGCTAAAGTCAGCATATCTGATGCCTTGGTTCTTTTTGGTAGTGCTTAAAGCACACTGGGTGTGGGGTATTTTTCCTTAAATGAGCAAGCAGGATTTGTTTGCACTGCAAAACTGTCATTGTGAAGTTAAAAGAAGTGGAAAAGTCTAGGCACAACAAAGGAATGGTTTTTTGTGAATTACTGTTCTGACTTCACAAGTCTCTTGAGCTGGGGAGCACTGAAGGAACCAGTTTTTTTCCTGTCTCTTTCTGTCCTTGTTCTTCAGTGAATGTTTTCTCATATTGAAGAGCAGTCTTGTTGTTTGAAGATAAGGAAAAGACAGAGAAGAAAAATAGAGATTGTGGTGTTTTAAACATTTCAATAATATTTTATTTTCTTTATGAAATATTTAAAGGAAAATGGTCAGACCATGCTAGCATTCCTGTACTGCTTCTCTTCCATTCCTTTTTATCTCTCACTTGTTCACCTCCTCCTCCTACCTCTTCCTGCCTCCTTTCCACTCAGAGCTCTGCCAGAACAAAATATCCTGTTGCTGGTTCAGATGGCAGTGCCGCATTTCTCAGTTTTGGTGTGGTTGGTTGGTTTTTTATTTGTTTAGATTTTTTTTTGTTTGTTTTTATTTTTTTTTATTTGTTTGGGGTTTTTTTTTTTTTTTCTTTTTCTCTTTGGGATTTTTTGGTCTTTTTGGGGGGGGGTTGTATGTTTGTTTTGTTTGTCTGTTTTTAGCTTTTTTCTGTTGTGGTTTTTAGTTTTGTTTTTTCATTCTTACTTGTGAATTTGACCATAGTTTTTCCCTCACAGTGTAGTGGTGGGTAGTAGCTGGGTATCAGTGCTAGAGAGGATTTAGGGAAGAAGTGAGAAACTATCTTTTCATATTGCCTGTGAACACTTGCTTAACTCTGTATTTTGCACAACTAGAAATATTTAGTTGGTGTTTTGAACCCCTTTTGGCAACAATACCGCTTGCTCTTTTAAATGAAGTGATCACAAGAAATGCTAATTTGGGATCTGCTTCATCTACTCTGAGGATTAAGGCATAAAGGTGCAGCCAGCAGCATGGTGCTGGTGCCAGCTCCTGTTCCTGGGAGCTCAGGGCCTTTTCCTGCTGTTGCGCTTGCCTGTTCTCTGGCTTGTGCTTCCCTACTTCCAGTGTGATTGCTGTTGCAGCTCGCGTTTTTGCAACTCAGGAATCATGCAATCAGTCTCGTGCTTCTTAGGGTGTCCAGGGCTGCTGCTCAGGGGCTGGAGCGCAGAAATACTGAAAATTTCTTTTTGTCTAAATTGAGACCTAGGAATGTTGAGGACATTGCTTTAAGTCTTGATACAGTACAGACATGTATTGTGTTGCTTTTTTGTTGCAGAAATATTTTGAGCTACTGTATGGAAGCACTGTTTGATTGTATTTAGCGTCTGTCTGTGTGACTAAAACATAAATTTTGTCATACTTGGTGGTATTTATGAATTTTTCTTTTTATCTTATGCAAATTATGTCCACATTGGAGATGTTTCATACCATAAGGAGAAATTCAATCAAGGAAAAATAGCATAAGCCAATTTATAGAACAAAGCAGTAATGTTTCATAGGTAGTTATACAATCACAGTGCTATAAAGCTACTTCTTAATGGAATTACGATGATTGTATTACTGCAAAGTAGTGCAATTTGTAAGTTATGAAAAATATTTCCTTTTAAGTTTTGCACTTGTAGTTTATTGCTCCCCCTGGAATGACCAATACTTCTGTGGTTAGCAAGAATAGACAGCAGTTATCTACTTTTTCATAAGCCTGGATTTTGAGGGGCACATGGAACAGAGTGGTCATCACATTTCTGCTTATACTTCGTTAGGGAATTCTGAACTTCTACCTTAAGTACTACTATAGATGTCATTATAAATGTTTTTATAGTTTTTAAGGTGTAACCATATCTGTTTCAGAAGAGGAGATGTGAAATGTAAGCTTATTGCACACATATATACACAAAACTTTACTCTGTTAACAGTTTAACATTTTTTTCTTCGAGTTTATTTTTTTCTTGGAGTTTCACAGGTCAGCTGACATTTTATGTGAGGTTGGCTTCCTGTGCTAATCACATCCTCTACTGAACATGTGGCTGTTTTTATTTAAAAAAGATGTGATGAAAATGAGATGCTGCTGTCAGTTACTCTTGGTGTGACTGTGTTCAATACTGTGTTGTAGCTGTGCTGTTGTACTGAAATTTTGAGGAGAAGCTTTTAAAGTTCTAGTTAAGCTAGTGTGAATTGGAAGGTTATTTTTTCCTTTTTCTGCAATATACATAGTATGCAAGACTTATTTTCAGTGGTATGTTAACCATCATGCAAATAAATATAATACAGTGTTTTCAGAATAATGGAGTTGTTACTAAGTTATATGTCTTAGAAAAACATGAACAACTTCCATCTTTTGCTTTGAAAGGCAGAAGGAATGGGAGAAATCAGTCAATTTCTATATGTCTGCAGTGATGCCCCAGCTCATAAAAATATGGAGAAAGGATGAAATTTCAAATGGGGAGCGTGGTCACTATACTGCCAGTTTGAACAGGACTTGGTCAGTGAAAACATACAATGTAAAAACTATAAAATTAATTGACCTTTACGTCTGTTTCAGCATAGAATGTGCAAATTCTGTATGAGGGAGAAAACCATAATTCCCTAAGGATACTGCATTATCTTTTTTGAAGAACTCCTTCAAACTTGAGTAGAGAAAATTGTGATGATACTGGGCAGATGTTCAGGTGGAAGTTAAAGTGCCCATCATGGCTACTCCGCTCTTATAACATTGCAGACAAGTGCAATGAGCTGCCTAAAGCAACCAATCCACTGTTCAGTAGTACTAGGAGAACATACTTAAATCATAGTGCAAGACTGAGTGGTACAACAAGTATTTTGGATTCAGATTAGGCATGTAAGACTATTCATAAGGGCACAATGTGTCATACTCTATAACCTTTTATTTTTGATGTGTAGTTCCATTTTTTTTGTTTGGTGATTCTGCATACAGAGTCTTTTATTGTATACTGGAGAGAAAGAGTATCATAATGCAAACACTATTTATAACTTTCATACTATTCTAAAACTGCCATAATTTTAATTGCTGTGGCTTGACATAGCTTTTTGTGCATTTTTCTAGTGCAACTTGCTCCGTACACATTTGTGTGTAAGGAAGTACTCCAGATACAGGAAAGAAATAGGCTTTTTATGCAGAGAGAGGTTTCATGAATGGTGATTGTCATTTGCAATCTGCACACAGTGTGGTAATGGATTAAATTTAAAGCAGTGGACTCTAAGGTACAGTCCGTTTCTGTGACATAAAATTCTGTCTCTTCTGTTTTGCCTGCATGGCTCATTCTTTGTAAAGTACAAGGTGTTCTAGCTTTCTGTACATGGTCTCAAATTTTGCTTTTAGCATTATTATAGAATTTTCCTTATTTTCTCTTTTTTTGTCCTAGAAAATTACTGCACACTCTACTCAAAGTGGGGAATTCACACAGTTTGGTTTAATAAGACTATCAGTAATACCAATGACTCTTCCCCTTCTGCTACCCTGAAAGATGAAACATCCGGAAGTTCCTACCACATTAAAAGGCCCCCAGGACAGAATAATGCAGTTAGAATGGGGCTAAATGAAATTGAAGATATTTAATGTATTTTTCTCTAGGTGTAATAATACTGATTGAAGTCATTACCATGCTCAGCTGCTGAGCCTGGCTCACTTAGTTTGAAGTTACCACTCCAAAAGCTGTGCCACAGTGGTTTAGTGAGCTCTCACTAACTGACATTGGGTAAAATTGGTAGGTTTTACTTGTAGTATGCTGTTCTTTGTTTAGGCTAACTTTGCTGGCTTTGCCAGAGCACGTGATTAGTTCTCTAGGGACTGCTTTAACCAAGAGTGCTCTGAGGATGGTAACCTTCAGCAGAAAGGGTAACTCAGTGCTATTTTCTGCAATGAGCACTGCAATTTAGAAAATGAACTTGAATCTATGACTTACTAACATTTGTGGTGTCATACCCATGTACTATGGCTGTTGGGTGCACATGAAAGAAGTTCAGATATGCATCTGCTTTACATTGCTGTAGAAATGTAAAAAAGTTTTTAATAGAACCAGTTAAGAATGGTAAATTGCAGTAATGTTAGATACTCCTAGGATTAATAATTTCACCCATTACAATTTTTTATGGGAAGAAGCATAACAGCAGGCTCTATAAGATTTAAAGGTGGAGGAGAATAAGAAATAAAGCACATAATTGACCAAGTTCAGTTATACAGTTTTATACATTGAAATGGATAATATTGTGAAGGTGGAAGTGAATTAACCTATTATATGGCCTTATGCAGGTAAAAAACACAAGTGCATTGTAGAATTTACTAGTTTCAAATCCAGTCGTGTAATGTAAGGGGAAGCCTTATATTCACAGAAGGGTAGAATTTGATTATGTCTCTGGATGTTACATGTAATGAAATGTGAAACAAGACTTGTCTACCTGTGCCTTACAAGCTTGCCAACATGAATATATATGGTTAAAGAAAGTGAATATGTGCACATTTTAGGCATTATGATTTGTTTGAAACATAACCAAGTGATTCCTCACAAGTACGGATAAAGAACATAATTCATATTAAATAAAAATCACTAAGTTCCAAACATCCAAATTTTCTTCTTTACAGTTTGTTGTGTCAGAGCAGGCTTATAAATGCTGTTGAGAACTTTTCTTTCTAATGCTGCCTTGTGGTATTTTTTCTTTAACTTGAAGGCCTTCCCAGGCACGTAAGTTGTTCAACAAATTACGTTTGTTTTATTGCATTTTCCTAAAACACTCAGATGAGATGGAGTTGTATGATGGAGAACAATATTGACCTTTTAATAACTGGATTGTTGGAGGACTGATGATAAACCTAATAGAAGTAATGTGCTTGAACAGTTGAGACTGGTGCAGTAGACATTTTAGAATATATCTGCTCTTTTGAAATTTTTAATGATAGTTAAAGTTTAAAATATGACTTTAAGGAAAGGGAACCTTAGGTTTCTGTATTTTGATGCAGAATGCTAGAAAGTGTGCATTGCAAAACTATGAAAAATGTTTGAAATTGCAATATGATAGTGTGCCAGGCAAGTAGGAAGCAAATTCATCTGGAGTAAAGCGGTACCAATTGACAGTCAACAGGCAAGTGGGACAAAAGACAGATGAGAGTTTCTGCTTCACCTGAGCTTTATATCACCAGCAGCCATTCATTAGATTGGTTGGCACAGATCTACTTGAAAAGAGGTGATATACTATGGCTGTGCAAAACGGATAATTTTCTTACCTTCTTTTCTGTTCTAAGAAAAGCGTGTTGTAAAGTCTGTCTGTGTAAATGTATGATTGTGACTTTCAGATCAGCCTGGTGGTTTTAGACTTGTTCAGTAATCTTGTATTTAATCCTAGCTCATGCAGATAGTCACATTGGTATCTGCAGTACACAGTAATGTGGAAACCTTGACCAGTGAAGTTTGTTCTCTATGTAGCTGTGAGATTTACTTATTTTTTCATCAATATATGCATAATTTTTTTTATTGTAAAATGTATGATAAAATTCTTTTTGTTTGGTGTGGTTTTTGGTTTGTTTATTTTTTGTTTGTTTTTTTCCCTTAAATACTGATACCATAGAAATTTTTGTTCATACTCGTTTACCACTATACTGTGATGAGATACTTCAAGATAGCATGATGGTGGGAATAAATGAATTTTAGGCAGAGTATGGAAAATAATTTTAGGTTGTTCTCATCAATTTCTTTTGTGTTTTATGCTTGTAGTTCACAACTTTATATTGAGTATAAATGTTGAAGGTAATTTTTCTCCTTAAAATGTCTGGTTAAAATTGAAAATTGGAATTTCAAGTTTTCTAGTGATCTTATGACAATGTTCTTACCTAATGAGAAGGTTTCTGCTGTGTCTATAAATCTGTATTGCCTTCAATCTTTTACAGGTAAATATTACACCTTCCATACATTCCAGTGGTGAATTCCCTCAGCTTCTCCATCATAGTGTGAATGTGGGGTCCTTACCACTTAATGAGTCATATTTGTTGGCTCAGCAGAATGGCAGCCCAGCTAACGTGTTAGAAGCATCAAGGAGACCCATTACTCCTCAGATTAATGGGAAATTTTCTAGTGATGACTTTGAGCAGCTGATCAGAAACATGTCTCAGGTAACCCTGTCATATAATAACCACAAAATACGGATTACTGTTTGTATGAAGATTAAGATACATGTATGTTGATTTAAAAGCAGCTGAGTTACTACACAAACCAGAGCTCATTTACTGTATAAAAGTAACCTTTTAGATTGAGAAACAGTTAGTAAATGAGAAAGCAGTTGAACAATTAGCCCTGACATTGTCACTCACGAGCTACTGTCCTTAGCTAACCAGTGTGTGTATTACAGATCAGCATGCCATTATTTTTCCATGCTCATTGTAGAACTGCTGCTCTATGAATGAGGGAGATACTTTATCAGAGCATGCTCTTGTATGCATAATTAGTGAAAGCTACTTCTATGAATTTCTTGGAAATAAAATGGAAAATTTTGACCTTACTGTGCATTGTTCTGTAAGATTACTACTTTCCTGTAGTAGGCAGAAGTGGTGCACGGGTCCCTTCAGTGGCTGGAGCTGGGAATGCCCAGGCATATATTCTAGGATTTATCTATTTAATCTCTAATAGAGCAGGATAGGAGAAGTCTAATGGTGTTTGAGATAGTCTTTTGCATAGTCCAACTTTTTTTCATCTTTGTGAAATTCATCCTCTTTTTCTGGTTTTGCTTGAAAGTTGTCCTGTACCTTCTAAAAGAGATATATATCCTACTTCAGTCATTGCTAAACCAAAATTCTGTATATTTATCTTTTGTTCCATGATTTCTTCTTCTGGGATATAATAATATTTATTTCTCAAATATTTTCTGTATGATAGCAAGAAATCAGAAATGCACAACTATGTTTCAGTTATTTGCTTGTATAGTCTTGCCCAGGTGTTGCTGTCATTAGAAATTAATTTCCAAGTTGATTACCACATTTATTTTTACTTCTTTTCAATATTTTTAACCTTTGGTCATTTTTAACCTTTTAACATTTGTACCCTTTTTTTTAAACTTCTCCTGAACAGGGTCGTCTTGTTGAGACAATTGACCTTATTAAACCTCTAAGTGGTGGTCTGGGCTTCAGTGTTGTGGGACTCAAGAGTGAAAACAGGGGAGAACTAGGAATATTTGTGCAAGAAATCCAGGAAGGAAGCGTGGCACATAGGTAAGATTACTACTGAATATTTTACTATACCAAGTGTTAAAGTGACACTGCAGTTCAGTTGTGTTTCTGCTGTTATTTTTGAGGTACAAAGGCATGTTTCTCTCTTCATATTCTGAGCATCATTGCAGATGTAAAATTACTTGCCACAATTTATGTAATGTTGGAACAAGCATCGTATGAACTGTTCTCAATTTATAGAAACTACAAATGTCATTTCCCTGCAGTTTTTAAATAGGGAAAAAGAGGAGGCTGCTGTTCTGTATCATGTCTTTTAAAGCTGAAATACGTATTTTGCCATCATGGAATGCACTGAAGAACAGTTTGATGCAAAAAAGTCAGCAGTATCTGGCAGTGTTATTTGTTAGGTAGAGTCCCATTGAGCAGCTGTGAAACCCAGCTTTGAAGTCAAGCAAGTCTTGACCTAAAGTCAGGGATATTCAGCGAGATACGCAGCTGATACTACAGAAGCTCAGCAATAATAATAGCTTGCGGAAGTATACTTTAGACTGAAACTCGGATTCCACAACTAATGTTGAGAGAAGTGCCCAATGGAGCACACAAACTCAATGGTAAATGGCAGCAGCACTGGTTCACTGCAGACTAGTGAGGTGTGTCACTGCTCAGAATCCTGGCCCAAGCTGCTTTGTGGTATACTCCATATGTTGTGTGGAGAGGCTGAGTCATGTTGGGGCTGTTTCTCACTGTGCTTTAGGGAGATATTTTTGGATTATTTGTGATCTGAACACTGTAAGTCTAATAAGAATATGGGCAAGAGAGACAAGAGAGACAAGAACATGGTATACAGAGTTAATTGTAGTTAATCAGTTACAAAATGTGGCATGCTTTAAATCTCTACAATATATTTTAATCTGCCTAATTTCCACTTTCTCTTTTTGCTTGTTTTTGTTTTGGTTTAGGTGAGGTTTTTTGTTTTGTTTCATTTTCTGTTTGCTTGTTTCCTTCCTATTTGACAAGTATTCACTTTTACTTCACTTACTGCTTGGAGGTGAGACCTATCTTTACTGAATCAGGCCCTGCCCGATTCACTGTCAAGAAAAAGAACATTCAATAACTGTTACACAGCTTATAAATGAGAAAGGCTCTGGCAGTAATAAGTCTTCGAGAGCTCTCTGAAAAACAGTTCAAATTCACAAGTGAAATACTATGGGTTGAATCTAAATAGTCTTTTTCCTAAGTGCTCTCTCTGGATTCGTACAGTGTAGGTGTTCACAAAGGCTGATGTAATAGAGATCTTTGTTTTCCTTGCTGCCCTTTGTTTTGAAAGCATTGCCACTTTGGAATGCAAAGAAGTGGTGGAGGAAAGAGAGGGTAATTCAATTGTGTAGGCTTCATACACTTCCTTTGGATTAGATCTGAGGGAAGACTCAGGATGTAATTTTACAGTGATGCTTCCTTTGTCAGAAAGTGAAGAGGTTTTTTTTAATTTGTTCAGGGCTTTTTTCCCCTTGTATAAAAGGGATCTATTTTATCATTTTTGTTCTGTTTCTTTCTTTGTCCTTCTTTTTTTCTTTTATTCTTCTCCTTTTTTTCCCTTGTTTTTCAGCAAAACAGAATTTGTTTCTGTAACATATTGATGAAAGTGTGTTCCACTCCATGGTTTGATGAATATTCAGAATGGGTGCACCGAACAAAGTGGGGCACTTGGTCTGTAAAGCAGGATGCTCAAAGTCAAGGATAAACATAAGTTGCCAGGCTGTGGTTGGGAGTGACTGCGATTAATATGCTTAGTCTCGCATGGGGGTTCAGGAAGAAGAAAGCTGGCTAGGGGGTAGTCGCCGGGGAAAAGCAGCAGTGGGATTAGCTTCAAAGGGAGCGATCACCAGGGTGCCACATCAGCTCCTTTCAGCAAAACTGCAGGAGGGGATTAAAAAAGTGGGAGGAATAGAGACCAGGTTATTAAAAATCCTGGAAAATTGTCAAAATATTGCAATTTCTGTGGCAATGCTTCCTTGATTTTTCTTATTTGTTTATTTTGCCATCCCCCTCCCTGTTTACACTTATGTGACAGAGATGGAAAACTGAAGGAAGCAGATCAAATCCTTGCTATTAATGGACAAGCCCTTGATCAGACAATTACACATCAACAGGCTATCAGCATTCTGCAGAAAGCAAAAGATAATGTCCAGCTAGTTGTGGCTAGAGGCACTTTTCCTCAGCTCATCAGTCCTGTAGTTTCCCGGTCTCCATCTGCTGCTAGCACAGTTTCAGCCCATTCGAACCCGGTGAGTATAGCCCCAGCATCTGTGTATTCAGTTCTGAACATGCATGTACTTACTGCATATAGTGTTCTGAGTAATTTTTTGTAACTTGTATGTACATTCTTTCACAGTTCTTGAGGTTTTTCTTCTATTTATCTTTATTGTACCTTTCCACTACAAAGAGTAGAAAATATTCAGGCCTCCTGGAGCAAAAATCTTCATCTTGGATGTATTCCTTCCTCCCACCTGCCAAATTATCTGTATCCACCAGCGCAAATACAGCATGTTTACCTTACTTGATGAAGCTTTTTTCTGAGGTTGCAGTAAACAGTATCTTTTTTTCTTTGCCTTCTGCTTGAGCAAACAATTTTTTGAGGCATTGCAATCTGATCTGCACCACCAGCTGGTTGGGTGCTTTTGTGTTTGTTTCTCTGTTGTCTGTTAGCATGGAAGCTCCAGTAAAGTTACAAGATGCACTTAAGAACTCCCCAAAAAACAGCTGTGCTACAATTCCTTTCTTTTGAGAGCTTTTGCACATCTAGATGTAGACAACACAGTTCAGAAAAATGGTGATATTAACTACTTTCTCTTCCTCTTACCTTACTCCTGTAATGGCTTGTCCTAGGATGAAACAGCCTATATTCAGTTTCTCTAGGTTTTACTGTTCAGTCGTCTGTGGCCCTTCTTTAAGGGAGTCAATTACCAGAAGTATAGAGAGCAATCAGTCTGGAAACAGGAACTGTTTTAGTAGTTTTTTAATCATTAGCATAGAACCTTTAGTGAAGGAATGTTAGAATTATTCTTTTTATCTGTGTGCAGAAGTGCAGCTGACTGACCGAACTTTTCCTGCTGACACATAGGAGAAGCCTGCTTTCCTCCAGTATTGCTGTGACAAACTTCTTTCTCTATGTGATTGCCTCTGTATTCACTGAACAGCTTCCCTTGCCTGAAAAGATGTTTGTTACAAAACATGCCACAGCTTCTTCTGGTTTTTTTAGCATGCCTTTCCTTATTCTTGTGTTCTCTTTCCTTTCAAATGCAACATACTAGGTGCCATTCTTTTTCCTTCAGGCTTTGCTTGGTGATACTGGATTTATGTTAAGACTGGATTTCCAAACAGGTACCACAGGGCTTTGAGGTTTCAATACCTTGATTATTTCAAAATAAGTGCTTATTTCGGGATTGTATCTGGTGTAGCACCAGCTGCCATTTTAAATTTCAGATGAGTTTACCGTGTGAGTTCTTCCTCAGGAGAAAGAACACCATGAGCTTCCAGCTGTCCCTTCAAGTGCCCCATGTGAGTGAGCTAGCATTTGTCTTACTTTCAGAGGAGTTTTGCTCCTGTCAGAACACAAAGTCTGCCATCAGCACAGCTTCATTCTAGTGCTGTTGCCATCAGACAACCCAGAAGTCTTTGTTTATTATATGGGGAAATTCTGCTACTACCTGCCTCACAATACTTGGTGTTGCTTTCATTAAAAATAATGAATTGAGATTTTGCTTTCTCCTGTGCTTTGTTATAATGGCTGATATGAACATGCACTTACCTGAAGATTTTAATTTCCAGTCCTGTGTGGTTTTCTAGCAGCAATATTTACTGACTGCAAAGGGGCATGAAAGTGGGCAGCCCTAGGCTCCTACTTAAATTCATTCGACAGGTTCTTGAAAGGTCTGACTCATTACCCAACTCTGGTTTGTACCAGAGAAGTTCCACCTGTTATAGAATTAGTAATTTATTGATTAAATATTATGTAATATCACATCTAATAGCAATTGTTAAAAAGGTATTGTATGTCCATCTTCCTCCAACTTTCCATTATTAAAAACATACTCAAGAAATAAGAGAAAATAGTTTGCAAATTCTTTTGTGTATATTAACAATTTGACTTGATAATCTTAAAGGTCTTTTTACACCTGAACAATTCTATAATTCTATGCTTTTAATCATTTGCAAGCTTAAATTTATTCCTTTTAGGTTCACTGGCAGCATGTGGAGACCATAGAGTTGGTGAATGATGGCTCAGGTCTGGGATTTGGGATAGTGGGAGGAAAGTCAACTGGAGTGATTGTTAAAACCATCCTCCCAGGAGGGGTGGCTGATCAGGTAAATTCAACCTACCTTTCTGTTACTGTTCAGTAATGTGTGAAGTTACTCTTTACTTTTATGATCAGACCAAATAGTGGTAGCTTTTATCCAAATAAATGTAAAAAAGAAACTGTAATTACTGAAATTTTGCATCTGTAAAGGTGTGTTTAGTGCAAGAGTCTCTGCATTTGAGTGTTAAAGATGGATTAGGCTCTAAATCACATTTTCAAGTCTGTAACATTATATATGTTTTGTGCATTTAGAGTCTTAATTCTTTCATGAGTGTACTGGTTGTATTCAGGGGTGGAGGGGTCTCCAAAGATTGACTTGCTGTGCCCTCACAGCTAAGAGCATCTGCTTTTTTCTGCTGAGCTTACTGAAGCTTGGAGCAGGTGTGTGGCTTCACTTGTCTGCTTCAAGACATAGGCTCTGCTCTTGCCTGAGGGGCTCATGTGAATTGAATTTGGTTATCACAGCTCATTTCAACCTTGTTCATTGGACAGGTACAGGCTGCATTAATGATGGTCAAGGACTGTATAGGCACAGAGACTGGTCAGTTTTCCAACAATAGCAGTAGTGGCCTGATAACAGGCCTGGAGATGCATGGACATGATTTACTGCTGCCTTCTTTCCCCTGAACAGGTAGATAGGTTCCTTTTACAAACCTGTCTCTGTAACACTCATAATATGGCCTAAACTCATGTGAAGCATTTTATTAATTAAAGGTACATCAGTAAGAGAGTAAACCAGTGTAAAGCAATATACATAGCTGCATCACAGTAAGAAAGAAATTAATTTTATTTTGAAGTCATGGTTAATCCTGTTACTACTACTACTACTAGTTTTTTAGTAGCAGTGCAAAGCTGAATATATGTTTGTATGCTGTCTTTTGGAATTGTACTTGAAAATGAACCCTGAAATTCTGCGATCTACATGCAGTTGTTAAATACTGGTAGGAGTAACTGTAGCTAAACACATTTTTTTCTCTCTGCTTGTGTGGCATCTTGAAAAAGAATCTCCTGGATATTTCTGGGGAAATTTCTAGTGCCATTAGGCAACCTTCTTTTCTTCTCCATGTTATCAGGATATTGACTTGGCATCCAAAAAAGTCACCTGATTCATATGTCTTAAAAGTGTCATATGAATCACATAAAGCTATGTGCTCTTTTTCTAATTATATGGTACATGGGAAAAATGGCATTTTTTGGTCATTATTTTTCCTTCAGCATGGGAGACTGTGTAGTGGAGATCACATCCTGAAAATTGGTGATACAGACCTAGCTGGAATGAGCAGTGAGCAGGTGGCACAAGTTCTAAGGCAGTGCGGAAATAGAGTGAAACTGGTAATTGCAAGAGGTCCTGTTGAGGAGCCACTTCTGCCAGCAGTTCCTCCAGGTACACCAGTACCCACCTCTACACAAGAGAAACAGGTAAGCAACAGTGAATACGTAACCCATTGCAAACTTCCTTTCTTTTTAACTGCTATTTGAATGTCTTTTGTGTTTATGTTCTCAAAAGCTAGGATTTTATTTCCCGGTAGCACTATTTTCATCTGACAATCTGGGAAAATTTAAAAGTAATGAGTCCGCAGTGCAAGGAACTGTATTCTTGAAGGCTTTTGCAATTAAGGCTTAGGACTTCCATAAGTATAATCTGATTAAAAACTTATTCTGAGTTGCTTGTAAGGGTATGTTATTACATTATTACAGCTGAAGAAATGCAGTCTTTTCTTCAGACAGAACTAGTTGACTTTTTAGCATTTCTCTGTCTGCCTGCCCTTTTTCTTTCCATATAATTTTCTCTGTTCATCAGAACTTTCCTCCCTGTGCCAATCAGCACACAGATGCTAATTCTTTCCTACATCACCTGTCATTGCTCATTTGCTAGATGTTTTCTAAAAAAAGTCAGCCAGCTGTTACCCTTACTTCCCTGTCTGTATTGTTACTCCTCTACAACTGTCAGGCACTTAAAAAACACCGTAAATATTATCATGACTTGTCAGCTCAAAACCTCTACAAAATAGGTAATTTGCATGTTTGTAGCAAAAGTCTGGTTTCACGGGAGTCGGAAACAGTACTGTTTTGCCACATGTAGCTATGACCAGGTACATTTAAATGTGAATATGTGAAGTAAATCAATGAGAGAAGAAAAAATTTGGTTTTGAATCTACCCCTAGATAAAATTTTTTGTTTTACTTTTTCCTGTTGTTTTTCTAGACATTTTCTTCAGTTGCAATGTAGATTCGAGACAAGTCACATCAAAAGAGAGTCTTTGCAATTTATGCGTGATTGTTATGCAACAATTTGATGGTGATACCATCATTTTGTCCCTGTCCATTGTAGTGATATCTGTGAAAACCTAACATATATTCATCTCATTTTGTGCCTGTAAGGCAAAGAAAGTTAATCTTAACATTAAGGCTTCTGAGCATCGAAGACGAGAGACAAACTTGTACTTTTGTGTCTTTACAGCACTCAGAGATGTAAAACCTTTCTGCATTTTAGATAAAAGGATTGATATTTAGCTGTACTATTACTTGTCTGAAATGCAGCTCTCAAAATCAAAGCAGAATTTGATAATTTAATCTCTGTATGTTTCTACAGTATTTGCCTTTTAGAGGTTATATGATGCAATGTCTATATCAAAAGATATATCTGCAGCTGCGGAATACATACGATTTCTAGTACTGACAAAATAGGTCAAAGCAGCAAAGTGGCACAATTTGAGGTTTTGCCACCTTCTCAATTTCTATACTTTTCAATACCTCTTTCCTGGTACTTCTCTCCTGGCAGGAAGCAGGCTATTTTTAAACTTCTCCTGCCTACACAAAGTCACATTCTTGGAAGGAGCACCCTGTTAACAGTCATGCAAGACTGTTTAATTTGGGTCTGGAGTGAATATAATGATGATGCAAACAGCTTGGTCTTTTAGTTTCTTCCAATCAGATATGGTGTGGATGGAGTCTTTGCGATACTTTAAAAACTATTATTGAGATCAGAATGGCTTTGCAAAATGGGTACTTGTCATGTTACCTGCAGATGTCTATCCTGTAAAAAGTCATGAGGCTATAAGAATTGGATCTTTTTTAGTGGCATTACCTGTGGCCAAAATAATCCTGTATTTTCAATCAGAGGGATGGTTAATACAGCAGAGATTTATTTTTCTTGTGTTTAATTTGGTTTCTGGTGAAGTTGCCTGGATAAAGAGCTCAAGGCAGATTCTCTTTTGGCAAATGGCATCATAGCTCTCTTGAAGTCTTTTTTGGCGCACACTTACATAGTCATACTGGGTTTAGTTGGTATCTGCCTGGTTACCATACTGGTACTTAAAAACAATATTAGCTGCTATTTGACATGCAGAAGGGACAGAATACAGACTTTTAATGCAAAGACCCTATTGTTAAAATTGAGTCTTAATATGTATTCCACTTTCATTAACAACAAGTAATTAATAGCCCCAAAATACATTGTTATGGAAATTCAGAGGGTTATAGCAGGTATTAATGGAGATTGTAATTATTTAGCTAGCTGGAAGTATAATTGGTAAGTGCTAAAACAAAATTTTTAAGCCTTTCAAAAACAAGAAATGTAATTGCCTCACTAGTGGTAGCTTTCATTATACTTGAAACTTGACAAGTTTTAAAAAGATACCTATAGTTAATGAACAGAAATTTAAACAACTAGAATACAAAATATAATTTAGATTTTTTTTCTTCTTTTTAATAACATAGCAGTCTAAAGCTAGTTCTGAGGAGATCCCAGAAAGGCAGCAAGCTACATAATCATATACATAGATATGTAACTTACTGTACAAGAAATTCATTGTTCAATTTGTACAATTTCACCAGTCATTTTATTCATTAAATAATTATTTGATAGGTTAAAGGTAATATCCCAGAGCAGTGGGGTGAGGAGGACATGACCTACCCTGCATTGCTTTACCATGAGGAGTATTACCTATTTCTTGCTTCTCTGGTGAACAACAAATAAGAACAGAAGCAAATTTCATACTTCCTTTTTTGTGTTTGTATCTAATTTTACATATTACTGACATTAAAGAATGTGATGAATCTTTAAAGAAAAAATGCTTTCTTTCTAATTGTGCTTTTCTTATTAGGATGATGCGTCTGTTGCTAGCTGTGAAGATGGGGAGAAATTCAATGTTGAACTCACTAAAAACAACCAGGGTTTAGGAATAACTATTGCTGGTTACATTGGAGACAAGACATCCGGTAATTGTTGATTCCTGCACTTTACCATGCAGTCTGTTGCACACTATGGTATATGTGCATGAAAGACTTAATTTTGATATAGCATCTCTTAAAAGAACCCTTAACCATCTAAAATATGTTTGAAATTTTTAAAGGAAAAAGAATAATTTTCCTTTTTTAAAAGGATGTTCCTAATAAAAGCAATTGATATTATTATAAAATCCCACCTCAGTATTTTTAAATCAGTTTTCATCTTCACTTTTGGCTAAAGCTTGTGCTTACATTTTTTTCAAAACAATGGTAAAATAGGTTGAGCCTTTTTTGTTAGAACTAGCCTTCATACAAGACAACACAGTAGCATTCTAAGTAGTTTTAAGAGGTATTGTTATTAATTTTTAAACAATATGTATAATGCTGGTGGCACATCACGAATTCTTTACTGACTTCTGGATATAATGAATGTTTTTTCACCTGTGAGCTGTGGCAGACAATAAATAAGTTGATTTTAAATAAATAAATGCAGAAATGTTCAGGGCTGGTTCCTTTTTTTTTACTTTGTAATTTCCACTACATTTTTCAGAAAAATAGTTGAGAACTCTGTTAGGCCTCTTTAGGGGAAACTTGGCAAATTCAGTATTGCTAGGAAGGGATGTCTGTTGAATATGTCATAAAACTTCTCAAAGAGCTGTTGGTTTGACCTGTATCCACATGTATATTGTTTGAAAAATGTGTGGACAGGTACATTCGTTATTATTGGCAGTTTACAGCTATAATTTTTTGGATTAGAAAAAACTGGACTTCCACAGAACTAGACAGTCACAGTTTGTGCACATCCACTCTTTAGCAACTTCCAGTTGAGTCTTCAAAAGATGAATTAAGATGTATAACGTGATAGATCTGAGAGCATATTTTAACTGATTTAGTGTTTGGATATCACTAGTCTTCATTTGGAAATTACTGTGCTGCATGTAACTGTGTTAGAGAATATTCTAACAGGTAACTCAGTTTTGTGACTTAACAGTTACAGAATAACTTTGCTGTCAGAGAAGCAGCAATAAAACTACTGGACAACAAATACCATGGCTGAAATTTTTGTGAATGACAGATAACTTGTCATGTTATCTTACAGCTGTTACAGAATATAAGAATGCTTGGAAGTTAGGAGGACCAGCCATGTAATTATGCACAAAATCTGGGCAAACAACTTCTTAAAAAACCCTAACCCTCCCCCCACAAAAAACCTCAACAGAAAAAGAGACATTTGTCAATGAGGTGACTTGAATAAATATGTGTAATTTTATTTTTCCTAAGCTGAACTGAGTCATTAGCTCTCCTTCCTTACAACTTTTGTCATATTGAGGGCCAGTAAAAAAGTTATTATGAGGTCTGCAAAGGCTGTGACAGCTTTTAAAATGCATTTTGTAGTGGATTATCTTCACATCAAGCATATTCATTTAACAGAGTGGGAACACTTGTTGAGAGAAAGTAGATGCTGTTATGATTTCTGATACCAGTGTTACAGGCCTGTGACGGTCAGAGTGATTTTATGCCAGTTTATGCTGTTATTTTTCCTGCTTTCATGTAAGCTGTGCAACATGTGTGTGTAGGAATGCCATATATTTTCACTTTATTGATCTGTTGAAGTTTTTTCAAAGGCAAGTGTGTTTTTCCTGAAATGTTTTCTTTTAGTAAGATGTCCCTTCTGTAGGTGTTTTCTATATACTACTTTTCCTTCTGATTCAAAAGTAGTAACTAGTTAGTAACTAAAATGTTTCTGTTTTTATTGGGGTTTTTTTGTTTCATTTTGTTGTTTTCTTGGGGTTTTTAATTTTTTTTGTCCTTTTTATCAAATACTGATAACTGCACTTAAAAACTGATTCAAATATAAGTTGTAGTCCTGTTTGCTTATAATTTTCTAAATTTGGCAATCTAAACATGCATTTTCTTAAGTGGTTATTAAGTACATAGAAAATTCAGAAATTACCAGATAAGCGTACTCAAGCTGAATTTTTTGTCCAAATCTGGCAAAAGTCAGAGATGTGGTTTTTGTCTATGTTGGTTTCAACATTTAGATTAAAGTAAGTTAGAATATTTCTTGTTTTGCAGCAAAAATTATGAATTTGGCATTGTAAGATTTTGAATGAAATCTGATCCAATGCAAACAGGCATTAATCTGGCTCATTCTTTAAGAAAATAATAATATGTATGTTTTTCTTAAATCATTGATTTTGTTATGATTCTTTTGGTATCTTACTTAGAGATTGTGTTTTCTTTTTTTTTTTCCTTGCTTTGACTGGTGCCTTTAGTTACATTGTTTAAATTGTTTCTTAATAAATTAGTTCACTTAGTTTTCCCTGTTTTCTCATCCCAGAACCTTCTGGTATCTTTGTGAAAAGCATTACAAAAGGCAGTGCTGTTGAACATGATGGCAGAATCCATGTGGGAGATCAAATTATAGTTGTAAGTAAACACAGGAAGAAGTGAGATCGCTTGTCTACAAAACACTGCTTCTTTAAGTTGCAAAGAAATGCTCATGTAGTACTTGTTTAAAATACTTAGGATCAGTGTTGCAATTCTCAGTCCTTTTCTGACAGAGTATCTCAACACATGCTTTCTGATTATGCTACCTCCACGTAACTTGTATTTCTTAAAAAAAAATCTGTATTGTATGTGAGAATATATCAGTATAT
The DNA here is from genome assembly GCA_013398955.1 of Callaeas wilsoni. NCBI lineage: Eukaryota > Metazoa > Chordata > Aves > Passeriformes > Callaeidae > Callaeas > Callaeas wilsoni. The sequence continues at coordinate 171,088 of VWPU01005214.1, read as the reverse complement.
ATCCTTCGTATCAGTAGGAGGTTTGTAAGTGTGAAATTTCAAAGTTTGATTCAAATTTTTCAATTGTTCAGTTTGATTTAACTGTTTTCAAAATTGTTTTAAAAAGTGTGTCAATAAAGTTTTAGGTGTTCAGAGAAAGAAGGACGTATTTTCATCCATAAACTGTTGGTTATGTGGTGGAAATCAGGTCCTGAATGCAGGGAGTGCATTTTTGTGTCTCTCATAGATCTGTCCTTGCATTTATGTGAGGACAGCACTAAGAACAGGTTATGCTCTGTCTCCAAAAGTGCCCGCATGTTTGTTTGTGGAAATATATATCTTTTTTGTACTGATTTAAATGCTGAGTGCAAGTGTCTAGAATGGATTATTCCAAAGTTTGTTTTCTTCTTCTACTGCAGATGCAATTGGAGAAAATTATTTGTGAGATCTCAGACACAGAAAAATAATAAACATTTTTTAAATATGGTTTGTTTAAGTGTGGAGGAAAAATTAAATAGTCCCAGCTGATTTTTAGTTACTTTAGATTTAGAAGAATTTCAGAGATGGAAAAATGACTAGGAGTCCAGGGGATTCATTCTTCATTTAGGAGGACTTAAAATGATGAAGTATGTGTGTTGTGTAAATAGGCAGAAACAAGTACAGGAGTCAAAGAACTTAGTATTGTATGAAGTATTTGAGAAATTTAAGGCACTGTGAGATAGACGTAGAAATAATAGGATATCATGGAGTTTGCAGGGAGAAGAAGAATAAAGTGTGGTGGGTGCTAGGGATAATGGGATAGAATTGAGAAATGCCAAAGTTTTGACTTTCAGGAAAAAAAAGTATTAATGAGATAATCAAATAGCTTCAAAAAGTTTCAGAGGAGACTAAAATTTTATTCTTCAAAATATTAAAATAATGAACCAGTGCTAACATCTGGTTGATTGTGACAGTATTCTGTTTGGAAATTGGACTTCACGGTGTTCATTAGTAGACTTCTTTGTATCTAAGTTTTCTTGGCCTCAGAATGACTGCACTCTGTAGGTCTTTCTACTACAGTGGATCGATGTGTCTCTCCTTACTCTTCTCTCTCCAGAACTCCTAGCCATGGCTGTGTTGGTTTATTCACCCAGTATTTTCTCCTTGGAGGTAGGGATGGCTGAAGTGGTTGAGTGGACAGGCTGCACTATGCCCTGCACAGCACATGCTGTATCCTCTCCCACCTTGCAGAGCAGATCTTCCTGGCCACACCATGGTGGGCACTCCTCCCCTCTTTGCTGTGGTGCTGGTTGTCATCTAGCTCTGGGGTACTCCAGTGGCAGTGCTTAGCATATCCAATTACATAAAGTTCTACAGGTTTTGTTCTTGCCCCTCCACTTGCTTTTTGCTTAGTCTAACAGATGCTGAGAACTCACCGCATTGTTTTGCCCTGAACTTTTTCTTCCTGGGTGAACTGAAAAGCTGCTTAATCCTGCAGGTGGATGGAACAAATCTTCAGGGTTTTACTAACCAGCAAGCAGTTGACGTTTTGCGGCACACAGGACAAACGGTTCGGCTTACTTTGATCAGAAGAGGTCTTAAGCAGGAAAATCGTATTCCACCCCAGGAGGACTTCAGTGCTCCTGTTGAAAAGGACTTACTATTCCAAACAATGGATAGTACCACAGCCAAAGGTAATCAAAACTGGCTTTGCTGTAAAGTTGGCGTGAAACATTTTTCTTCTCAATTGCAACCTGGAAATAAAATGGGCCAGATTCATTCTGGGTAGCTATTAAGATGGCAGAGCTGCTCTGCAGAGCTGCTGTACATAAGGGTGGGATTTTTTCTACTATGGTTTGATTAATCTTTTAGACACAGTGGTACTATTTGTTGCATTTTCAAAGTGAATGTTGAAAGTTCTTTCCTGCATTGCGCTTCTGGCTGAATTGCTTCAGGACTTTGATCCTGCAAATCTTTGCATGGTAAGAAGGCAGCAAATGTTTCATGCTCAAGAGTGAGAGCTGCATTCCAAAGCAAGCAGAGAAAGACCCTCCTTGATGAGCATAATCAATCTCATCCCCTTTCATTCTTCCTTGTTATAAGCTACAGATATGAGAGGAATAGCCTGTATTTAGGGGCTGATAGGGTATTGACAATGCATGTGTAAAATGCTCAGAAGCCAAAGACCAGTATTAATTTTGCTGCTAACATGAGATTAGTGCAGCTTTATCTTATATACTCTGCACATATTTAAGTATATGTGCCAGTCTTGAAAGTCAGTGTGTTTGAATGCAAAACATCTGCATAGGGCTGGAAGTCCAGAACAGCTACTTGTGTTATAGTTTGATGTCAGTGAAAGTATGTCACAAGTAATCAGTGGAGGCCTAATCCCCATCTCGCACAAGATTTTCAAAGACCCAGTAGCATGTTACCTGTATGTCATCCTTTCATTCCCACCTTTAACAAGAAGTATAGACCAAATGTTCAGAGTGCTGTTTCTCCAGTCAACAGGTGTTCAAGACATCTAACAGGCAGCAGCATACATAACAGAACTTGGTGATAGGAGAGGTTTTCTACATACAAAAAGTGTGCCAGGTATGCAGGTCTCCAAGGCTGTAGCATTTTTGGTTTCAGTGTCAGCTTTCTGAGTAGCACAAAGGAAAAAAAAAAGAAATTAATACAAGAATGCTAAAGAATATTATGTTTAGATATGTTTTAATTCAGTCATAGAAATGCAGGTACTGATAGTTGTGCTGGCTTTTTTTTTTTTTTTCATTTAAAACTCACTGGAGAAGGCAAAGCATTAACAGAAGACAACACCTTTGTAATGTGATGTTTGTTCCAGGCCCCCCATGCCAGATTCCATTTGCTAAATATAGGTACTCTGAAATTCTGTGAAGGAGAGAATTGGTGCTCCAGAGCACCATACCTGTGAGCTTGATGAGTGTTACAACATATAAAATAGTTAAATAGCTGAAAAGATTTTTTCTTTTTTTTCAGATAACAATGAAACAGAGCAGGGATCCCCATCACTGTCATGCAGTGCCAGTGTGGTAAATACTGGAGATGACATGAAACAACAGGAAACAGGTTCTCAAGGTTTAATATTTTATTATGTGAAAATGCACTTCTCTGTGCTTACATAAAGATCAAGTGTTTTGTGTGTTTCACACATCTTCTGTGTGCTCTGTAGCTGAGGCAGAGCTAGAAAGTCAAAGTAGTTGTACGTTTAATCATGTACTCTTGATCATGAGTGTTATAGGAAAAGGACTACTGTATGTGTCTCAAAATAATTATATGCTTAAGATGTTACATGAAGCAGTCTGCTTTGGCTACTTGCTCAACCCTCTCCTAGTCTAGTTTTGCATATCTACTCCTTTTAGTCTAGTCTAAGAAAAAAGTCTTTTTCCTTCCCATTCCCCATTATCTTTCCAGTTGTCTAAAGCTGCCTGGCTATGGTTCCAGGACTTCTGCATCTTCTGATAAATTTCCTTTTCACAAATTCTTGAGCTTACATTTGTTTCAATCAGTATTCTCTGATAATGTCTGAAATTCAGTCAATTCTGATGCACTGATATTCTCTAATTTCTCCCATACTCTTTGTCAAAATTCCTATTTTCTAATGGGTGTTTTTTTCCTGGTTGAGCTCCTGGAACACTGTTCTGCATTTCAGAAGTCCTGTGGGATGATACATTTTTCAGATTCAGACATAACTTGATATGTCAACTTGATGTGCAACATTTTTGTGCTTCCAGAGTAAAAGAGGGAACTGAAAAGTTCTGCAATATGTATTTTTTCATAACTCACGCTTTCTGATTTTCTTGGATAGCTGAAGGAATTTCTTTTTAATGTCTTTCCTTCAGATACTACTGTGTCTTGGCTTTGGGGAAAGTATTGTCCTATTTGAATGCCGTGCGACATCTGACTTCGTACTTAGTAATGTCTCTGAGCAATCACTAGACTTAAAACACTGTCCAAGGCTCTTAGTCATTTTTTATTCTTACTAAAATCAGTGGTATTAGAGAACTTTGTAATCAACATTCTTGTCTTTGCCTGTGATGAGCATTCAGTTCTGAAGAGTTTATTTTGATACTTAACTGTAGACACTGCTCAGACCATGGAGCTTGAATATGTAGGATCCTGTTGAACCTGCTGTGTTTGCGGGCTGTTGTCTCTAAATACTGCTTTTTATTGCTTTCTGCCATAGAGCCTATACAATGTGAATGTGGGGAAGATAAGCAGGAAGAAAGCATTTCTCTGTTTTTCAAACCTGCAGATAAACTTTCAATCAAATTAAGATTGGCACAGTTTGCTACCTAGCCTGTCACTGTAGTTTTCTCCCTTCCTTCCTTTCCAAGTTCATTGCTATTCTTTAGCTATTAGAATTTTATGTCATTGTTTGTGTGCGTATATGTGAGTCTGGCAATAAAAAGGCAATGAGGTTGGACTTCTTGCATTCTGTCACTGACGTCTAGGGCTTAGAGAAAAGTTTCAGAAAAGTCTTTCAGAGTTGTACTTATGGTTTTAAAAGTAAAAAAAAATCTCCAGATTGTGTTTTTGCACATTCTCTGTAAAATGCAGAGTCTGTCCAAAAGGTTTAGTATGCAGTTTACATTCTGAGTATTTTAGCTATTCCGCTGCATCAGTCTGATCAGCCCACATGGAGTCTGATTTAACATAAGGCATGAATGCAACCTTTTCATTTTCTTTGTACTTGTTAACTTGAACAATTGCGAAAAATTGACTCAACTCTGAGGCTAGTGTAAATGTGTATCCTTTCTTCCCAGCCACATACGCCAGAGTATTTCACTGAACATCATGTCTTTCAAAAAACAAAGTTAGTTTTGCCTGGTTGGAATCTTAATGCTATTTTGTGAGTTTTTCCTCTGGTAAACCCAAGCGTGGCGAGACTAAACGCACCAAGTTTTTAGTCATATTTAGGAGAGTTCTGACATCATGGGAATGATTGTGTCATTGTGCACGTTCCACATACTTTATCAATTATAGGAATTGACTAAGTTTCTTAATTCTTTGTCACAGTAATCTTAAATATAAATTTTAGATTTCCAGCTAACTTCTACAGAAGAAGCAGCTACAAAGATAAAATGGCAGAGGATTATGGGTTCGAATTATGAAATAGTGGTAGGTAAATTTTGTTTACTACTGTTAAGTGCCCTTTCATCTGTCCATCTGTTATGTTGACAACATATGGATAGAAATATGTTTTTATTGTATTTGTTCCTACATGTATGAAAATTAAACATATGCTCCTTAGTAGGTTAAGATTATTTTAATTATAGATTTTGAATGTAGAGATGTATTTTTCTGTATTTTACCACAACCGTAATGGACTTGTTAGATTACTGTGCCCGTGGCTATTTTTTCACTGATTTTTTAAGTTTGGGAGGATGAATGTGTATTAGAGAGAAAAAAAATATTTAATATGAACTTCAAAGCTCTCTTCATTAGCTAGAACTTGAAACTTAATTTTCATTCTGCATACTGAATAAATGATTTCATGTAATGATGTAAATAATGCATAGAACATATACTGTAGATACAGATGAAAAGTTTAGAAGATACTGCAAAATCCCATGTCATAGATGTAGTGTCTGCAGAAGTATCTATTATTAGATACATTGTTGTCATAGGCAGTTCCCACTTGTGTATAGCAAAGTCGTATGTGATCAAAGAGTCAGTTTTTACCTGACTGTCGTCATTACACATGACAGTACTTCTGGTTTCTCACTTTTGGAATTTTGACCTCATTGCATGTAAATTGAAATGGAAAGTGACAGAGCTGGCTGTAAATATGACAAATGTAACTATTTCTTCATGTTATTTTAGGTGGCTGTGGTTAACAAATTTAGTGAAAGCAGTGGGTTAGGGATAAGCCTTGAAGCTACAGTGGGTCATCATTTCATCAGATCTATCTTACCTGAGGGGCCAGTTGGACGAAGCGGAAAGCTGTTCAGTGGAGATGAACTGCTGGAAGTAAGATAAAGTGCTGCTTATCTTAGTCTACATTCAGTAAGGTTTTTGAGCAGTACGTTTCTTCTCATAGGTTATGACCATGGGAGTGATGTATATCTGACTGCATGCCAATTAGTGGTTGAATAGTCACTTCATATGTATTTACATATATTTATGTGAATACATATGCTTACATACATTTCTGAGCTGGTAGCTGATTTTTTGATACAGTCCAAGGTCTCTGTCATGGTCTAAGCTCAGCTGGCAAGTAAGCACCATGCAGCCCCTTGCTTACCCACCCCACTCACCCCCAGCCTGGTGGGAGGAGGAGGAGAATCAAAAGTAAAACCTTGTAAGTTGAGATAATGACAGGTTAATAATTGAAACAAAGTAAAGTATAATAATAATGATAATAATCATAGTAAAAAGGAAAAAAAAAAAACCCCTCAAGTGATGCACAATGCAAGTGTTCACCACCTGCTGACCAATTCCAGACCCTGTCCCCACGCCCTGATCAGCACATATTCCAGTTAACTCCCCAGTTTATAAATTGGGGGCATGAAGCTCTAGGGTGTGGAATATCCCTTTGGCCAGTTTGGGTCACTTATCCCAGCTATGTTCCCTCACAGCTTTTTTTTCTTTTTTGTACCTTGTCACTGGCAGAACATGAGACATCAAAAAGTCCTTGATTAGTCTCAGTAGAAACCAAAACATTGGTGTATTATCAAAGTTATTCTCATACTGAATTCAAAACGCAGCACTGCACAGCTACTGAGAATAAATTAACTCTATCCCAGCTGAAACCAAGACAGTGACCAAAAAAGAATGTGTAGCAAAAGCATTAAGATTGAATAGGATTATCCCTACTCAGTGAAGGGACTAAACACCTAATTACTTTTCTAAATTATTTTATTAGAATTAATCTGTGAATTTGGTTTACATTAATGCAATGAACATGAAGCTACGGTGTATGTGGTGTTTGTACGGTGCTGTCATGCAATTTAAAAGACTATACATTCAGTTCAATACTTACCTTGATGCTGAGCACCAAACTGAGTAGAAATTAATGGTGGAAAGTGTCTATTAGCATGGGGATTTTTTTTGCTTTTATTTTACTTTTTTTAAATGAGGTGATTAGTGAGTCAGGGTTTGCTTGGTGGTTTTTTACTCATTTTTGTTATTTTGCTTACAAATGCTCTGTAGTTCTAACCACTGTGTATTCTATATTTATTGAGGTGAATGAGATCTCTCTCCTTGGAGAAAACCACAAGGATGTGGTCAGTATCTTGAAAGAGCTACCTATTAAGGTGACAATGGTGTGCTGTCGTCCGGTAGCTCCACCCATCACTCAACCAGAAATACTAGAGAGTCTAAGCCTGTCTGAGGTTCAGCTCACAGAAAAGGTATTTTGTCTTTAAACAATTATTGAAAGTGATAATTTCCTTGAGAAAAAAACAGATGAAGTTCTTCTATGTGATTAGAAATATGTTTTAATATTTCTGGAATTGGATCCAGACAAATAGGAAACAGCAAATAAAGTTTATCAGCCATTTTTTCGGCCACCAGAAGATATGAATCCTGGCTGGTCATAGGCAAAAATATTCTTGGATGTGGGTCTATCTCTCTAAGTACTGTACGTCTTGTTCTCTAGGTGAGATATAGGGGTATGGCAAGTTGAACTGTGGGTTCTTTAGAATCTGAATGTGTTTAATCTAGTTTTGAACTTTGCTTTCTGGGTTCACGTTGCACATAACTGTGTTTGCATTCCTTGACTGAGACTTCTGTCACCCTTAAATGCACAGCTCTGGGCAGCCTAGTGAACTAAACGTGTAGGAATCGCCTAGGGTGTAGTATACAAAGCAATAGCATTTGTATGAAAAGAGAAACAGTCAGCTCTCAGTTCTGAGCACAGCACCAAATTCAGCTTAGTTTCTAAACTTCTCTGTGAAACCAAGTGAAGAACGGACTGAAGAACAATCTGTGTATGTATATGTGTGTTTGTTTTTACTTTTATTAAATATTCTGAATACTGTCAGTATGATTACATTTATTGAAGGCATATTTTAGAGATACCATTTTTTAACATGTATTTCCTGTATATTTGAATGCATATAATAATAATGTTTTTTAAAGTTTTTTGTTTGACAGAAATTCCCTTTTGTAAATATTTTTCTAGTCAGTAGTTTAATATACTTCCAGCTTAGCAATAAAGGATATTTGAATTTTGTGCTAGGTTTATCAGAGTTCATTAAATCTCCTGAGTGCTTGCACTTCTTCTGTGTTTAGAGATACATCACTTAGTTTTTATCTTGCTTTTTATAAGCAAGGTTTTGTCTCTAAAGATTCTCAAGTGTTTACATTTTATTGGTGAATGTTTACTGTTTTTCTCAGGGTCACGTAGAACTTGGATTCATTGGCTCCTCGGACACAGAGGGAACAACTTTGGAAACAGCTGATGAAGGTCAGACTATGGAAGAGGTGCAAAGCTCATCTCTGGCAATGTGGGAAACAGAAGTACAGCACATTGAGCTGGAGAAAGGGAGTATGGGGCTTGGATTTAGCATACTGGACTATCAGGTAACTTCTGCACTTCTTTGAATGGAGGACAAAATACTTTGTATTGTTTGGATCTTGCAGTATGTTCTATATATTTTAAGGGTAAACATTAATTGAAACCAAGCAATAGAGTAGAACTAATCACTGCTGGTAGGCATTCCAGTAATTATATTACATGTTCCTCTCAATTGTATTAAGACTGTAGGTTCTAATGATGATGGTAATACTGGTTCAGAAAACAGATAATCCATTATATACTAGCTGTCTTCTAGTGACCCAGGGACAATGAGTGATGTAGCTAGCATATTTAGGCATTTAGCCATGTATTTTGCACCTGCAGTGAGGTGTTTAGGGCAAGATCCAATAAAGGACTTAAATGCTTAAAGCAGGATTTACTAAAATCCAGAACTGTAATTCTGAAATCCCTTGCTTAGCTGCTGTCTGTTGTGGATATGCTTAAACATCCCCATTCATTTTGTGTTTGACTTCAGAATTCCTGGATATCTAAACTATGTTTCTTGGTGTGTCCCAATGAACAGCTCCATGCCTGTCTCTTGCCTTCACTTGGTCAGGATGCCAGAACAAGTATTCCTCCTGTTCCCAGTTTTCCAGTGGATAATTTTTAATTCAACCTCAAGTAATTTCTCCCTGTGGTCAATGTCAGTTTTTGCTGACCTGTTTTGTGATGCTGTGGGATCAGGTCTCTTTCCAGGTTTCTGCTGGATCTTGTCCATAGGAGTATATGCATTTACATCTGGAGATCACTTCCAGGCGGAAATTATGGCCCCAGGGCACTCCTTAAAATTAATCTATGACTTAGATTTTGTGTTTGCACACTGATAAGATGAAGAGCAGTGTAGTGTATTAATGTGAAGGATAAAGGCATAGTCAAGTGTCTTTTATGAAGCACTGACTACTCTTTAATGTGTTGCTCATGATGCTCTGCAGTGAGACATCACAGATGAGCCGGAGTATTTGAAGTCCATGTCAGCACACAGTGAAACATATTTTTGCTTCAGCCTCTTCTGAGCATTAACACAAATGGTGGGTGCGTATCCAGTTAGTGACTGAATTTTGTTTATGGATAGTAGTACTAAAGGCTTATAGGAAGTGCCTTAAGTTGGTTAATATATTATTCAAATATGAGTTAGTCTTATAGTTTTAGTCAGCTTTCTGAAACTTAGCTTTTATTTGATATTATAATATTTTTGTATTGTCATATGTTCTCTCCTTTAATATGCAGTAAAAAAATTTCATTCTGTCACCAAAGTTTTGCTTTCTTATGAGACTGTGAACAAAAAATTTACAGGGAGATTTATATTTGTATTTTGCTGTTTCCATCAAATTTTCAATTCATTTTCAATGAAGAGTGACTAAAGTTAAGGAGAATTACGTTCATACTAATACATTCCTCATGTTTTATATAATGGCAGGGCAGTAGAATGGTCTACATAATTTCTAATCCTAAGGAAGACTATCACATAGACTAGAGAGGCTTGTTCCTTTTTTATTTTTACCTCAAAATGTGTCATGCAGTGCCATCTATAGTAACAGTGTATTTGTTGTTAAAATAGTGAGGAGTATGTCAATGCTCAGGCTTAAGCACTATTCGCAGCAGTGCTAGTTATATTTCGACTTGTGAAGTGTTTTATTGCTCCATGACATACTTTTTACTGCATTAACTGTCATCAAGTGTTTAAGGGTCTTCTTGATGTCCTTCCTTCCTTCCTTCCTTCCTTCCTTCCTTCCTTCCTTCCTTCCTTCCTTCCTTCCTTCCTTCCTTCCTTCCTTCCTTCCTTCCTTCCTTCCTTCCGCACCTTCCGCACCTTCCGCACCTTCCGCACCTTCCGCACCTTCCGCACCTTCCGCACCTTCCGCACCTTCCGCACCTTCCTTCCGCACCTTCCTTCCGCACCTTCCTTCCGCACCTTCCGCACCTTCCGCACCTTCCGCACCTTCCGCACCTTCCGCCTGCCCGCCCGTCCTTCTGCCCTCCCCACTTCTCTCCCACATCAGCTTTCAGTGGTCTCCCTATTCCTGTGGCTTTTTCATGTTGCTTGGATGGTGTCCGTGCTTTCAGATGTACATCTTGACATGGAAGCTTGTTACAGCATATAGCTAGTTTGTAGCTGTTTGCTTTTCCCTACTTTTGCTATCAGTAAAGCTGTTACAGGATTACATTTTGGGTTTGTTTTTTTCTCTTTTCATGCACTCAAGTGAACTGCATGTTGGAAGTATTAACATGATGTTCCTTGTGAATGTAGTTCTATAAGAATCGCACACATATCTTGCATATGATAATTGTTATAGCAGAATCATAAATTTCCTGTTCGTACATTTGATGCTAGCTTTTTTTCTAAAAATCAGTATATTGGAGGATGTCACTTAAAACCAGTTTTCTTTCTTAAAAGCAAACATCGCTTTGTTTTGTCTTGTTGATTAGAGTCCTGTATTGGTATGTTCCTCTCTCATGTAAGTATTTAATTAGGCATGCACAAGACTTTGCCTCTTGAAAAGTGTTTTCTGAGTTGAGTAAGATCGTGAAGCATGACAGTTATTGAAAACGAGTCATTTGTTCCACTAGAGTGCACATGTTACATTTGCCCCAGTCTACATTGCCCATCTGTGTCCTCAGACCTCTGAGTGTAAGGGAGGATGAAGTTTGCAACACTTTTGTTGCAGTAGGAAATATATGAATTTCTGATGTGTATGGACAACACTGTGCAATTTAGTAATATTTTATATTGGAGATGTGTGATGGAACATCACCTAGAAAGGAGTAATAATTTTCACATGTAAGAATTAAAAATAAGTGGAGGTCTAAATGTATGGACACTACAGACAGGAGGTCTGAAAGTTCATCTGGAGGACAGCAACACTTCTTAATAACACAGCTCTGGTTAGTAAAAGCTTTTGAATAAAAATCTTCCTCTCAAGATATAAAAGAATAAAAAAAATTAAATATTTTTCTTCCCTTTATTTAATTAGGATCCCATCGATCCAGCAAACACTGTAATTGTGATTCGCTCATTAGTTCCTGGGGGTGTGGCTGAGCAAGATGGCAGACTTCTTCCTGGAGATCGGCTTATGTTTGTCAACGATATTAACTTGGAAAATGGCAGCCTGGAGGAAGCAGTGCAAGCACTGAAAGGAGCTCCAACAGGAACAGTTAAAATAGGAGTTGCCAAACCATTGCCTGTAAGGATCTGGGAATTCAGTGTGTACTTTTCATATCATTCAAGCTGGTACATGCTGATCCTGACTTCTCCATACATTTTGTGTGTTATGGAGTATAGCTGGGTGGCCCAACTATTGCCTTGCATGTAGGAGTGGCGTGGGTAGTATATGACTGATGTAGTGATTGCAGGACCTGGCAAACCTGTCTTGCAGATGAGAAAACAGCAAGCAGCAAGTCCAGGTCTTTCAGCCCTGAAAGACCAGAGTCTTTCAGGGCTGAAAGTTGCCAGGCGTAATATTGTACATTGTACACGCTACATGGTTCTCTGTGTGAGATGGTAACAAAGTTGGTTTTGTTTGATTTGCCTCGAATTTACCGATTCCTTTGCGAGGTATAGTTTTGTTACACCTGTTCTGCTTGGGGAGGTTGTTTGTTTGGGTGATGTGTGGGAGAAACAACAAAACTTTCAAGAGATTCAATGATAAATTTTTACTTGTAAACTTTAGAACATTAAGGTAGAATAAGTTATTTCACAAATTGTAAAATGTAGGCATTTTGGTTAGAAATGCAACTATATAAAAGCATAAAAATAACACTTTAGAAAATGTATGTGGGAAAATAAAGAAAAAGAAGGGATTGAAAAGAAAAAAGAAAAAAAAAGGTTGAAAGCTATGTGGTCACCACCCGTGGATCCAGTGACAAGATTAGATTGTTGAAATTTCAGTGCCCCTTGTTCAAAGTGCTGGTGACAGTCTTGATCCACCAGGGATGAGGGAAACCCGTGAAACACAAAGTTCAATAAGGTAATATACACTCAGGCTAGATGAAAATGCCCAAGTACCTCCTCTGTGGTGGAGGGTTTTACACTGTCTCCTATAACACCATAGATCATGAGGCATTTATGGAGTCTTTGATGGTTTACGACACCTAAAATGTTACAGCTTCCTCTCAGGTCAGTATATTTGAGCCAGTTATAGCCCATAAGAAGGCATGAATAACTTCAGGCTTCTTGTGAGTGTCCCGGTACTTCTCCAGAGGGGAGTTTTCACATCTAAGCCATTTGTGTAAGGACATGGACATGATAAAAAGCACTATCCCACCTCGCAGGATTTGCTTTTTACCAGCCTCTTCCATTATCTGGCCCAAAACCCAGCTTGTAGCCTCTGGTGGTGGATGTGCACTCCCTCTGCAGCTGGGTGGTTACTTTCTGTGTGGTCAGCAAAGCACCTACTGCTTCTGCAAATGTTTGACGCATTGACCATTAACATTCCAGTCCCTCTCAAGTATATATGCAATCTTTGTATTTATACAGCACACTTTGGTTATGTAATAGTGTGTAGTCTTCAGTTTGTATACATCTAACTGGTTATTTCAGACTTGGTTTTACAAGATAGTCTGGAACAATTCGAGAAGGGAGATTAAAGGAGACCTATGATGACTGGGATAGTGTGTCAGTAAGAATGCCAGTGAACTAACATTCCTTATGGGTTAAATTCAAATCAGTAAAATGACATTAGTTCATACATACAAGGAAGATACCTTTCTCTGTTAGTGAGAACAAGTGTAATTTTAGGGGTTCACATTCACAATCTTGTAATCCTTGTGGATGCAGATTTTCATTCAAATTTTCATTCTTAGTAGATCTTTGCGGTGTGGTGAGAGAGGGAGGGAATGGCTGTTGTTTAAGTTCCCAGAAACTTTGTTTTTCATAGTAAGAGAGTATGTTTTAACTTGCTCTGTTAATTTTATTTTTTTATTGGAGCCTCCATATTAATTGCAATCAAAATTTTCATACTCCAGAAGATGTCACTCTAAAAGAGAAAATGCATGGGGCTTTTGTTTCTGTTCCCAAAAGTTGTAAACATATGGCATTTGCACTTCAATATTTCATGTATTTTGCTTGCCAAGTAATTAAACATTGCAAATAATCCCTGCTTTTTTTGCAGTACTGGACAAATGCACCTACTGTCAAATTATATTGGAAAAAGCTATTGGTTTATAGTCAGAATTATGTTTTGTCCTCTAGAGGCTGACAGATACAATCATAAAACACAGAGAGTAGATGAAGTCTTCCTGCCTGCAAGCAAGATTGCTCTGTTGCTAGCAAGATTATAAAGACCTCTGCTGTTAGGCTCTTTCTCTGTTGGCAGCTGTGGTGACAGTTTTAGTATATCTTTGTTAAGACCAGAAGTTGAAAATGAACCTAGGCTAAGTTGTGGGCTCTGTGGTATACCTGGATAGGCCTTTTTCATTACTTGGGTTTCAGAATGAGGTATGAAGCTGAATCAATTCAGGTAAATTTAAAAAAAAAAAAAAAAGTCTCTTTACCTACTGAATACTATGACTGTGATTGAAATGAACTCTTTGCTGCATCTGGAATCCATTTGCCTTTCTAAACAGCCCCCTGCCCCCCTCGCAGAATGCACTCTGCACCTGCTGTGTCCAGGCCACTCATCCGACTCAGAGCTTCGTTCTTTCTGCAGCTTTCGCCTGAGGAGGGCTATGTGTCTGCTAAGGAAGATTGCTTTTTCTACACTGCGCAGTCACTTGAGGAAGAGGGGCCAGCTGATGCAGCCCTCTTCCATGCTGAGCTGGCTCTGGTTAGTGGCCCAACTTACCACAGATTTCTTCAGACTTTGCATTTTGTAGTGAAAGGAGATGCCCTGTCACTGTCCATGCTTATTTTTCAGTGTTTGCTGTCTCCACATTACTCATCCACCATAGGTGGGATGGATCCTGACGTTGTAGAAACTGGCATCTAGAGACTTCGGCTTTTTGCATGAGCTGTGAATATGGCCTATGATATGTTAATTGCTGGGGGGAAAAGGTGTTTTGATGTTTTCAAAAGTGCATGGCTGTCCACTTGTCCTTGCATGCACTGAGCAGCTCTTTGGAAATCTCACCTTTTTAGAGAAATGTTCACGTGCTTATTTTTCTATATATCATAATACATCACTTTTCCACTGTGGAAGGTTTTCGGTATTCCCTTTTTGCATGTAATCCAGCCTTACAAGCTGTCTTTGAAAGCTGCAAATACTTCTTCTAATAATATTCTTCAGCCTTCAACATCAATCAGTGATTGTGAGATTTACAAGGTCAAAAGGTGTTCACTTGTACAAACAATGCGGCTTACCTGAGCATGCAGTGCCTTACATAGCCCAGAAGTTACCAATAAAAACTCAGATTAAAAAGACACAGGAAATAAGGCACTTCAAAAAAGCAAAAAACTCCCCAACTCCTCCTCCCGCAAAATAAAACCCAACCTAGAATACATGTGTATATGTATATATTCCAAGTTTGTATTCTCATGGTTGTTTGTTCCGGTCTGAACTGGAAATTATTTCTGTTGAAATTATTAGGCCCTCATTTTCTGGGGACTTGAGCAGGGAAGCAGCTTCTAAACACCAGAACTTAGTTCATTAGAGAAAAACTCAAAACTAAACAAAAACCTGAAATGCATCCTGTCAAGGTGAAAATCTCTGCATTACTGCTTCCAGCAGGTTTGCTGTTTTTTCACATTTGGAAATGACAAGCTGGCTTAATAACTTGCCTTTAAACAAGACTGCATGTTTTTAATTCTTCAGTTTGTTACCTTTAGCACCTAGGTAATAGTATTTCTCTTGCTCCATTCAGTGAGAAGAAGCACAAGTTTTATATTCTAAATAACCTTTAATTAAAGATATGCTGAAATGATCAGATTAAAACTATCTAAAAATTTGACTTCCATCTGTGGTTCCTATTAAAAAAAACTTGTTGAAAAAAGCAGTGAAAATGCATGACATAATAAAATTGACAATCAGGTTTTTCAGTTATCTAGTTAGATGTGCAAAATAGGAAACTAAAGGTGCAGTCACTCAGCTGAAGATATGTTTTCAGAGTGCACATATGAGATACTGTTTTTCAGATAGATCTGTACTCAGATTTTACAGATCTGCCCTGAATTTTCACAATACTTCTCTTAGGGCATAGCTCTGGGAAAACGAACATGCATTTTCAAGATGAGCTGATACTAAGTTACAGCTAAGAAGCAGTTTGGATTAGAAGTCTATAGGCTTGAATTAATTAAAAAAATAATCTTTTTTACCCTGAAAAGGAATCGATATGTTGAATTACTGCAGATTGTTGCTACTGCTATAATGAATTAATAATATGATTAACCACAGGGGCTGAAAAACAAGTTAGATCCATCTCTGTAAATGGGTGCACTCATCTGCTTCATACAAGTTTATGATATGGGCATGGCCCATAACCCATTGATCATTTTTGTTAGCCTACACTATGTTCTTGAGCTTTGCCAGGGCAGATGAAATAATAATCAAAGTATAGTGCATGAAGCACCATCAATTAGGTTTTTTAGGGCTTAATTTTATTATATTATTTGAAAGAATATGAGTCGTGGAAAAAGTATGTTTCAAGTAAAAAAAAAAAGGGCAGAAGTACTACCCATATCAATGCCTGAAACTCTTTAAAAAATTTTATTTTTCATGTAAGAGAAATAGAAATATAGGAATGCCCATAGTAAACTTGATGTCAAAAGCAAAATAATTTAAAATCTCTTTTAAAAATCACTTGATGAATTTTTCATATAAATGCACTGTAAAGCACTGCAGTTTCCAGATTGTTTTTAAAAGAGTATAAAAATATCTGAGCCTAAGAATTTGAGTCAAAGGAGCATTCGTGGCATGTGGCACCAAGTGAAGCTCATTATTTTTTCTGTGCTAATTTTTGTAAAAGAAAATTAAAAAGAAAAGAAAAAGAAACCCCAAAGAAATCAAAATACAGACACCAAGAAGTACAGCTGAATGCTCCCAACGCTTTGTACTTCTATTAATAGGCATGAGCTTGCCTCAGCCCCTCAACTTACTCTGGTTCAGACTCTTGCTTTACTTAGATATTCTTTGCAACCTTTGAAGATGTAGTAACACAGATTTACTGGAAGCAGAAAATTTTCCTACTACACTGTGCAAATGTAGTTTCCATCTAAAACATGGAATGAAAAAAAAAAGAAGAAAAGTATCAGTATGTAGTGGCTGGTGTGCATGTGTTTGGGGCTTATGTGGTGTGATGGCAACAGCCTGGCTGATTGAATTGCTTTTGTTGTTAGGTGGACTCTGGCGAGGCAGATCTAGCGGATGAGTCCACCTTTGAATCACAGTATTCTCTAGAGAGAGACGTCTTCCAGGATTCGGTGACAGCTCTGCATGACAGTGCCTGTAGCGATGAGGTGAACGACAGTTTCTCTCTTCCATTACCAGCTCCAAAGGTAAAAACGAGGATGGTTTTATTGATGGCAAACTTTGATTTTAAATGTGAGCAGGCTGTATTATCAGATATAAATGTTTTGTGACATCATGGTTCAAAATGCTCTATTCATTACCAGGTTAAAATTTTGTTTAGAGTAGTGCTGATGTCTTGCAGATGTCTTTTTAAGAGAGAGGCAGGTAGAAGGCACAGAGCTTGGATTTTTGATAGATAAAGCATGATTTAGCCAGAGTATGGTGAAATGTTTGTGGTATTAAAGGTGTGGTGAGCAGGCTACTAGGAAAATACAATTGTTATTCAAAGCATAGCAAAGAGTGGTAACACAAAATGACTGTGTTGCTCTATAAAAACAAGAGTAAATTTTCATCCCAATTTTTGCTTTTATGCTTCATAATTAGTATGTTTCTGTAGTTTTAAATGTAATTTTCGTAACAATTCTGTAATTAAAAGTAAAGCCGCATATATATGAAAACTCCGCTAATAATTTTTATTTAAAGCAATAAATGAAGATTTATATAAGAGTATTAAGAAGATCAGTAGCTTTTTTGGTTCTTGGTCACATACCCATAATGACTTGATTGTGTTTTGTTTCTTTCCATGTTCTTTTTTTCTTTTAAATCTCTAGATTTATTTCACTAACCTAGAGCCTTCCAGTTCCATTCTCCTAGCAGTCATCATTGAAAATCATTGGGCTTGCAGTCTATGGTCTTGAATAGAGTAGCTGCTGCTTTTTCTGCTGCACCTGAGCTGCAGTAACTCCCGTTAACCTTTCTGGAATATGTTTAGCCCTTATGAGGCACTGGTTGGAAAGCTAGATTCATCTTATAATGGTTTCTTCTAATCCACAGAAGAGCACATCTCTGCTGTGCCAGGGGGACAGCTTGCATTGTTTAACTCTGTAATTGTTACTTAAATGGATTATGCATTTTACATGCTTAGGAGTATTTTGTGAGATAGAGACTACATTTACATTACATATCACATTGACGCTCTAGAAAGTCTTTAGTTATTTGCACCACTGACTTAAAGATAGCTTTGGTTTACATGTTCTTTAAAATACCATGGTCCTGACTTTTCAGTGTTTGTCTCTGCACCTCAGTATGAAGTGAGTATTTAAAGTTCTCACCAAGTAATCTATTCATGGTTCACAAAACAAACATCATGGGAAAATCTATTAGTTAATGAAGACTTTTGAAGCAAGTGAAATACAGTTAAAATTAAAACAGCACTATTTCATGCTATGAGGAATGCAGAGATATTTCAGTTATTTCTGGCTGCAGGGCAGTTGGCAGGTTCAGATTGTCACTTTGATGTCACATTTAAAATAGGTGTTGAAAAACTTACTTAAAATTATACAGATGCTCTATGAGGCCACATGTTATATGTTACTTTAGTTAAAAATTCCTGGAATTGTGTTTGTCTTTAAAAATTACAGCATTGGCTTTTCTTTAAGTGAAACAAAAATAAAAGTGAGCATATGATGCAACTCTTAATATGTATATATGGCATATGTCTTGGGCTACTGGGGCCTGCTTGCCTGGCAGGCAGGAGAAAGAGATGCCCTTTTCAGGTTGTTTCCTCCTAAATTTGTCTCCAAATTGGCAAAGCATATTAAATAAGTGTTGAGTGTGATCTGATGCTTGTTTTCACTGCTCTGGAAATGGATGCAAAACAGACTTAAAAGTAGATGTCTCAGCTATATTTGAAACCTTATAAAATAATTTAAATAGATTATAGTACTTGTGTTCTGTTCTCAAAAAAGTAGGAAATTATGTCATTGATTATATCATGCAGATTAGTTGTATTTAGGCTCTGCTCAATTATCTTCTAAGCTGTTACTTAAACCACTTATATACTGGTAAGCCTTTTTTGATTCTTGTCTGGGGACAGGACAGGCATGTATGCACTTCATGAAAGTTGACAAAAATTAATTCTAAGGCTCTTGAGACAAAATGTTGCAAAATATCCCCAAATCCTGGGAAGTATGTCTCTGTAGATTTTTGGAAAAGCAATAGAACAATTAATAGGAGCAGTGGATAACAACTAAGACAGGTAGAGGTAGTTGATTTTGACTTCTTTATTGCGCTTCAGAAAAAAATCCCTAATATTGATACAGAGCGTCTAAGTCTAACTTCTAAGTCCTTGATATATTTTTTTAAAATCTATTGGCCTATATGTTTTTAAAATAACTTACTTTAAAAGCTCAGCTAGAGAATATTTGAAGAGCTTTTTTACCCAGAATGTTGTGATTATCAAAATCCCTTGAAACATTTCAAAGGCAGGGCCTCAGAATCCTGGAAGTCTAAACAAATGTGTAGAGAACTTAGTCCTAGTACTGCAGCCGTAATTGGTAGATTTGCAATAATTATTAACTGGTAAGCTTCTGTAATTGTATTATTGTATTTCGTTGTTGTCGCACTTCAAATTCCCCATATTCACTTCTTGCTGAGATCTGACCAAGTTTTTCCTTTTCGCTCTTTCTGAGAAAGAGAAGTCTTAGTATGTTTCTGCTCAGTTAACTGTATGATTACATTGCATTCTTATTGTCCAAGCTCTTGAAATTCCTCTTTGCTTGCTAAGTGTGCTGAAAGTAAGGACATTGGTCTTGCACTGTTCTTTCACCTGAGAAAAACAATTGGATGCTTGAGTTTTAAAAACTTATTGGAGTTATGTCTAGTATGAGAATGTGTACGTGAATGTTACTTTGCTGAAGTTAGTAGAAAGTTATTGAAGAGTACGAAGTTAGAGTTAGTAACTTATTTTAATGATTTCTGGTATTATAAAACAGAAGAAATGGTCTAAGAAATCAAGATCACTTTATAGTAGAATGAATGTCTGTAGGGAACTGCAGATGAGGTTGATCTTGCTGATCTTACAGCAGTATGTTTAAATTCTATGATATTAGTTTTTGTTTAAGGTTTTGGCATGAAATATGGTTTTGAATTATACTGCAAATGAATGGTGACTGTTCATTGTCTCCTGTGTTGAACAGCCTATTGGAGAGGAATGCCCAAATGCTGCAGCTGATGTCCATGTATCTGAGACGAATCTATACAACATGAATCTAAATGAGAGACTGAGAGGTGAAAAGTCCGTAGTGGACAGTAGCCTGGAAACTGCAAGTGATTTTACAAAAACAGATCTTCTGACTCTGGAGGTTTCGGATATCAACCAAAATGAAAATGAAAATGGAGCAACGTGGATTGGATCTCAGACAGCATCAGAAATTGTACTAAATACAAGCCTTGCTACTACCACACAGCTTGATCCTAATGAAAAAGTAAAGTTATTTACCTTTTTTTTTTTTAAATAATAATTTAAAAAAACATACAGAAAGCCTGTAATTAGACCAAAGAATTTCCTGAAGAAATTGTCACAGGCCAACAACCATGTTTAGTTCTTTGACTATTAATGTCCTTCAGATGTGTTAGCTCACATCAAAACTTTGGGATATAGACCTTTCCAAAACAGGACATAATCTATGGCATCAAGATAGTATTTTCTCAGAGGCTGGCAGTACGGGGGTATACACAAGTCTTCTCAGGCTATCATCATTAGATACTGCTGGAGCACAGTGTACCCACTGGGTAGGACAGGGGAGTTTTCTTAGCCCTCATTAAACTTTCACAGGGGCATGAGTGCAAGTAGGAGGCGCACAGCTGGAATCAGGCCTAGGAAGCCAAGGGGCGTGGTGTGAATGTCGTGCATCATGGTGTTCTTGCACGCCTGTGCAGTTCAGCTCACAAACTGACCTGTGACGCTACAGCGTGAAAACGCAATCTTCCTTTATGTGACAGTCACTGGCATGTGTTTCTTCTTTATTCCATTCAGTGGTTTATTGAGAAATGCTTAAAAGAGCTGCAATTCCTTACAAGATTTGTTACTTTAGTACTGGCGGATTGTCAGACATCTCTGGTGAATGAATCTGAAGCTCTTGAATGCATCCTACTAATTTTGATGTCCCTAAATTAAAAGCCTGCTTCGTGGTAGATTTGGTATATTGCCTGAAGGAAAACAGAAATCATGATGTTAGTTTGATCTTTGATGAACTCACTTTTCCAATGTCTGTATAAGGAATCTGACATAATTATGTGCATGGCTTTTGTATAAGACAAAAGTAGTTGAGATCAGTATGACTAATCATATTTTTATCTTGGTAATCTGAACTGATGTTATTTTCCCTTATGTTAGGATCAATTGCTTTTAATGGAAAAGAGATGCCCAGTATCTTTGGAAGGAAGTTCCACGCCCCTAAATTTAGTCAGAAACATGTATGAGAAGACTATCACTATTGCAAAAGGCAATTCAAGCCTAGGTAAGTTAACTTTTTTTTTTTTTTCTTCAGGAATATGGCTCTTGGTTTCCTTTGTATGTTCCCTGTTTTATTAATGAAAACTAAATATTTTCCATCTAGTGGGGGCAGGATATTCATTCTTGCTGCTCTTGCCCTGTTTGACTGTGATGGCACTGGATTCATTTGCTGTCACTGGGAACATAAAAGTGAAATGTGCAGTCTTAGTAAGAATTTATTTTCCCGTAAAGGAGTTTAGTCTTTCCTAAATGTTAACAGAACAATTTTAATGCACTGTTTCCCAATGTCTGTACTAATATAGTGGAAAACCAAGATATAGCCAAGGAATGCTGTAGAAGAACACTATGGTCAAAGAGCTGCAGATGAGACTTTGAAATATTTGTAAGCACAAAACGGTCTTACTTCCTGAAGAGCATCAAAAGGGTCTAAACAAGCTGTTTGCTTCCTTGCCTCAAATTTGTACTTGAATCCAAAGGCTCAATGTTTCTGACAATCATAGCATTGATAAATTTAATAGGTAGTATTTTTGGCTTAATGATATTATCATTTTGTAGTGAAGTGCAAAGTTTTTAGATATCTTCAATCTGCAACTTCCTGGGCATACTGTCTAGAAACATATTTTGGAGTGAATACACACAACAGATGATAATGTTTTTCATTGTCCTGTCCTGCTCCTGCTCTCTGGTGTGGCCCTGGGCAGCGTGAGCCAGAGGACAAGAATAGAACCCTCCCACAGCCCTTGCCAGGAAAGCTTTGTCTTGAAAGGCAGTGATGTGTCCCTGCCGTTCATGGCTTATGTTTTTGTTTGGTTTGATTTGGGTTCCTGGTGCTGTTTCTTCCAGCCAACAGCATATTCTTGAAGACTGTCTGGGATTGGTAAGGCAGGACTTTGTGTGGGTGCTGGCAATTAGCAGTAACTCCTCCAATGCTTTAAAATGGACTGTCCTCAGAATTGGATGTTTATAAAAAAAGTCCTCAGTCAGGACTTTCTTGATGCGCAGAGGTGGGTGTCAGTTTTTTACAGCCATGATGCCGTATTTCGGTGGGCACCTCGACCTGGAATAAACTGCTTTCTGGTGGCTGGATTCTCAGTCTGCCATGTATCAGCTTCATGAAACAGCCATCCTTCAAAATGGATCTGATTTAAAATCAGGGTCTCAAAAACAGAAAAATGTAGAAAAGGCTGATATGGATATAAGGTTTATCTTTAATTGGTATGAGGTGCTTGGTTAACTACTACCTTTACTGGCCACATTGCCAGGCTGTATAAAGTGCAGGTCACAATGCATTTCAAAGTATCTGGATTTTGTAAAAAAAAGTTTTCTTTGCAATAAACTCCTCATTCAGTGGAGTAGGTTTTCATTTATGTGTATGAGTATTTTAAGAGCAGTGAACATCAAAGCAAATTTCATGTCACAAGCACAATACAGCATGAAAATACAAACTTGGGGCCGGGTGCATATTGGTAGACATATGCATAAAAAAAAAGACTGGTCTTGATATGTACAAAATATGAATGTGAATATTGCTTTCTTCTGGCTTTTGACTGTAGGATTTTTTCTTCACACAGTCTGAGTGTGCTCTGGCCTGGGAAGCAGCCTGGGCACAGTGACCAATTTACACATGTGGCTGCACTGCTTTTACCTTTCATTTTTAAAAAAGGAGCTAAGTCAAGAGCTATGAATGATGTTGAAAGCTGCAACTGCATCAATAATTGAGAGTTGAGAACTGGCACTTCTTTTTTCCTTTTAAATGGTGTCACCTATAGTTTGCAGCAGCTCTTTAATGCCAGCCACTACTGGAGGTCTAACATTTTGGCTGTGGTTTTTTAAAAGATGAGAAGCATCCAAATGCAGAAGAGCTGAAATGCCATTGTCCTGTGCAAAAAATTTGGCAACTTTACTGTGACATTTACATTTTTAACCTGAAACTGCAGGTATCCAAAGTGTGACATCAGCCTTGCAGATCTGTAATGATGATGTCAGCACAGAAAAAGGGAGGGGGGGTCTGTTGTATGTGTGTTTTTCTAAAGGGCTATTACACTACCCTCAGTAATGTCTGTTACTATTTTAACCAAACAGCAAGGTTAGGTTCAGAATTTCAAACCACGTTTCAGAAAAATAAAAAGTTTTTTATTAAGCAGTATTAAGATAGTGGAAGTCCACTGGGTAGACTTCAAGGGTCCCAGCCCTGCCTTTCTCACTGCTTTAGTGAAGAATAGTTTTTCCTGAAACTGTTACTAGGGTCTGTTTCATGAGCACCAACGACCCTGCAGATAACAGTGACAGCTCGTGTGTAAGAACAGTCACGATGACAACATGAAGGCCATCATAAGTCAGTCCCTATGAGTTCCCCATGGGAGAAGAGGGGCAAGAGCATACCTGTCTTATTTCCCATTACTGGAAAGAAAGTGGAGTTAAATGGTGTATAAATATTGAGAAGTAGTATTCTTCTGTGCCACAGGTAGGATACCGTTTTAAGTAAAGTATTGGACTGTATCCCTTAGCAATATGCAGATTTTCACAGAAGTCAGGAGGCACTTCTGGGTCTAAGCTATGGCCCACCTAGGAGAGTGGGAAGGCAGCCACCATCTCAGTGGGATCTGATTAACACTTTCTGTTGAAAATAAGTGTGTATTTTTTTTGGCCTGTTAATTACCTGTTTGATAATTTCACGTTCTTTCCAAAGAGAGTTGTCATAAGTGAAAGTGAAATGTGTATAAACTCAGTGAACCATTAGAAGAGTAGTGATTTTAAATGGTTTTTAAGCAATTTCATTATCTTTCTTATTTTTTGCTTAAATATTCCACTGTCTTAAGTTTCTCTTTAAATTGAGCTAAGTACGTGAACTGACAAGAAGGTAAAGTTACTGTGATTGTGATTTCTAATTGGTGTCTCAAAGGGGGAGAGTAAGAGCAACATTTATAGGCTTGGTGATACTGGCAGGTCAGCTGACTGACTTTTCCTTTCCCTGTGCCCCAAGTTACATTTCTTCATCTTGGCACCCAGAGCTGTGGCTCAAGGA
The DNA here is from genome assembly GCA_013398955.1 of Callaeas wilsoni. Lineage (NCBI taxonomy): Eukaryota > Metazoa > Chordata > Aves > Passeriformes > Callaeidae > Callaeas > Callaeas wilsoni. The sequence goes on along the minus strand of VWPU01005214.1, from coordinate 146,825 downwards.
CATTAACTGTTTCATGTGTTTTTACTATAGGGATGACAGTAAGTTCCAATAAAGATGGTTTGGGAATGATAGTTCGCAGTGTCATCCATGGAGGCTCAATAAGTCGTGATGGACGGATTGGTGTGGGAGACTGCATCCTGTCGATTAATGAAGAGTCAACCACTAACTTAACCAATGCACAAGCCCGGGCTATGCTTAGACGACATTCACTCATTGGACCAGATATAAAGTAGGTAAACTAGATGATGAATTATGGTAGGAAAAAGCTAATAATCAAAATTTGATTATTTATGCAAGTATTTTTAATGAAAATTTTGTGATTGCACATGAATTTCCCTTTAAGTTGCAACTTCAGATGGATAATTCACCTTCCATAATTCACCTTACATTTCCATGAATTTGAAAGATGAGATCACTTGTGTGAGAGGCTTCAGATGTTCTGAGAAATTACTGTCATGAGTATCATCGTCATTACTGCCCTGCCTAGTTTTATTGAAAGAATAGTATTAGTCAGAATTTTCCATTCATAGTATGACTCTTCTAGTTTTCTCAAGATGTTTGTGGTTCTTGAAGGTGAACTGTTCTGGCTACTGCACAAGTGATTTCATTTGGTTTTTTTAATGGGTTTTGAGTGCCAGACAGAAAGTATGAAATATGATGTTAATGCATAAAATGAATGCTTAAAACATTTCAGTACCTCTATGAAAAGCAGTAGAAACACTGCTTTTTGTAGTAATTTCCAGTTTTTCATTAGTACATATGAATGAGCTGTTGCTGTTGTGCATAACTATCTGCTCTTGATGGTAGTAGTTTTAAACTTCCAATAATTAATATGAGTTTTGAGAAATCTACTTGATGAGAAAGTTTCTTCTTCTCAAATTGACATAAGTTACAGTATTTTAACTGCCTTAAAATACAATTCTTTCTAATTGCTGTGGTTATGGAATTAACAAGCACCATTTGGAAATGAGGCTGTTCTTGCAGTTGTGGGTGGAGCTGTAGACACACCAATGCTGGGTTTACAGCTTCAAAACCTAGTGGCTGTTTTCTCTGTTTAGCCTGTGGTAACATTGATTGGGTCAGATACGCAAATGGATTAATGGAGTTGTTGGTAATAGAAGCCTCTACTTATTCGAGAGGGTGGCCTTGAAAGAATCAGTCTAATCCCAGTGTGGTTACAGGTAACTGTGCTTAGAACTGAGTTCAGAATCAACAGCAGGGCATTCCATACTTGCCCAGAAGTATTCTAGCTTGGAAGAGACGTAGTATTTTGGGAACAGATGGGCTAAGTACCTTCACTGTGGGTGGTAGGTTTACTTGCCTGCCCAAAGCTGTCATGCATTTAAGATTATGATTTAATACAAACCTGTTTAAGTAAAGGGTTATGCTCATATAATGAATTACATTATTTTTAATGCTGTCAAGAATATAAGAGAGGCAGTGTTGATAAAGTGTCACATCAGTTATTACTGTAGGCTTACAAACTACGACTCCAACTGTCATGATTGAAATCAGTTGTATGTGCATATGCATGTGTGTATATATCTGCTTAGAGAAACAAATGCTGCAGCACCATTCTTATATGAGGAGTCTTTTTTTACTGCTGTAGTTTCTGATCAAATACAGGTGTGTTAATTATTCATACTTACCCTTTTATAGCTGCAGTATTTTATGCTGTGTGACTATGGGTTTTGTTTTGTTGTCTTATTCTTTTGCAGATATGTTGGAAATACTAAAATCTTGCCTTAGGTGTGGATATTCAGATTTTCTAGAGAAAAATACATCCTATTTCTGAAAGATATTGCAGAAAAGTGGCAGTTGCTATTCATATTCTTACTCAAGATTTTTGTCTTTTGTTTTGTATTTATGTTCTTTGTTGCATTCCTATGACAAGTTTTAAAGTGAAGCCAGCTTCTCCACTTTAGAAACAGAAAGACTAAATCCTTCTGTAGCTTGTGAAGGAGTCTTGCAAGAAAAATGACAGTGTTTTTGGGACTACATAGTTTTGCCATTAAACTGTTCAGCGTAAGCAAACTTTTCTTTAATTTTTAACTTGCAGTAGCAGTACAGGATCCCAGAAAAATATTATGATACAAACATGTGGGTAACACTCCAAATCAGAAATTTGGAGATGAGGAGAAGGATACACACCCCTCCCCTGTCCCCTTCCGATATTTGACAATTCAGAGCTAATGTGGTGCATCACCTTGCAGCATTTTTGATTTAAGGGCCATCGTTTCAAAGACTTAAGTTTAATCTCTTTGGTGTCTTCCTTGGAAAACAAGAGTATGCTAGCCCTCAGACATGACCATCTAGATATCATTCCTCTTAGTCCTTACTGCAAAATTTATGCCTTAATTTTTAGACTGAGCTTTTTTGGAATAGGGGAGTGCCCCAAAACATGATTAAGCAGAAGTATTTTGCTTCCAAAGCTGTATTTCAAACAGTAGCAAATAGTATTTGCAGAGAAAGCACAAGGCCGTTCTTACTGGCCATGTAAAGGGATTGTTTAATTCTATTCAAGGAAATTTGATTTTGAGTAGTTCAAGAACAAGCAGTCTGAATTTCAGAGTTCAGTATTTAATTTTTGTCCCCTTTGTGTGTAGAAAAACAGATGTGTGGCCTTACTAGAAAGCATTCTGTTTCACTTCTCACTCTACCTTGCCAGGAGCTCTTATATTTCCGTAATAATAGCCAGTGTTTTGTGCTCAGCAGCAGCTGCTTGTAACATCTGTCAGATAATTATAAAGCTGAATTAGAATTCACCGGACTAAACTGGGGGGATGAATTCCTGATCAAGAAATAAGAGAGATTGTAATTCCATTTTCCATGCCTCTTAATAATCACTGCTATAGACAATAATAAAGAGCAGATGTTTTCTGGGTTAGATGTAGATGAAGTGGAGGTGGAACAGGACAAGAAAAAGGAAAGGAAGAAAAAAAGAAACCAGCTCACACTTTTACATACATAAGTATGCCTCTCGCATTCAGCATGAGACATTGATATTAATTAACACCATTGTAAAAAGATGCTGCATCGTATGCTTCACATTCTAGATCTTCTCCAGCACCTGCTGATGATCAGGCCCTCTGTTATGTGTGAGTATTGGCGATTCAGAAACTCATTATGGCTCTGTGTTGCAACTTGTCTGTAAAATCATTCCATGCTTTTATGACATCAATAGTAATGTCAGGGATATATCCAGATATAGGTACATATTCTCTTTCTTCTTGTGTATGTTTGTGTGTGCATGCACATGTGGCTGCACATGTGGATGTGTATATATATTTTTTTTAATTAAAAAAGATACAACTGTGTGTGTATATAATTGTATTATATATTTATATATGGCTTTAAACTCCAATATTTGAGCATACTTTCTAAGTCTGGAATGAAAATACCTGTATTCTAAAAAAATTATTGCTAGTATTTTTAAATTTCATCTATGACAGCCACCCAAGTTGTGCTCAGAGCACGTGTGCATGTTGTGTGTATGTGTACAAGGTTCACTTCCAGAATTGGCATGAGTACAATGTACTGATATCTGGATTAATCTCAGTGTCATATTTTCTGGGGCACTCACATTTTACTTCCTTTGTGTATGAAAAGGTTCAAATTGAACCTTAAATGTTAATTCCAGTAATTTGTCCTGAGCATTTTCCATACTTTGTAATTTGATTTGTTGGTGTTTCAAGGTTTTGTGTGGCTGTTCAGTCAAGCATGTGATAAATGTTCCTCTTTACTGCATGCAATGTTGTGTTTACAAGATATTTTCATATGTACAACCATTGGTGTTTCCATCGTCACTGCTTTAGTTGCTAGTGCATATCTCTGGGGGTTGAAGAAGTGGTGATAGCTCTCAAGAAAACCAGAACACTTTTCTTTCAAGCTGTACAGCTACAAAAGAGAGGAAGATGGTTAAACCATGCATATACTTTCCTTTGAAATTGTTGAACTTTAATTTCTCTTGCAGTGAAGAAATACAACACAGAAGTGGAGCAGTCATTTATTTATTTTCCATTTTCTCTGTCTTCATGTCTGTTTTCTGGCCTTTGTTTCTTTTACTGTCTTCCCTGTAATAGCATTAAGACAATTCCCAGTCTGTTTTGCAGATGAAGTATTCAGGTGCCATGGTGGGGTTTTATTTCCACTTTACAGCACAAAGTTCAACAGAGTTGGTCAGAGGAACCAACAACACTTCTTGTTCTGTGCCCCTGCCAGTCACAGGCTGAGCTGTTCAGGATGATGCTGAATGTCTTCAGACCTCACTTTGACCTCTGAGTGAGCTCCAGCAGCAATCCAGCAAGTGGTGGATTTGATAACTGTGAGGTGTCTGCCCGTGAGCACTAAGCAGGGAAAATACTCTTCTAAATCTAAAGTCTTTAATACAGTGTGACCTTGCCAAGTGTCACAGAAGGCAGAAGCAGGCTGAACGGCCTCTTCGCAAAGGCTGCTTTCTGGTATGTGTATTTCCTAAAAGTGTAGAGAGAGGTTTTTAGGTAAAGCTTTTCATTTCAATAATAACATGTAAAACAGAGGGAGTAGGAGGTCAGTCACATCAGTAATACAGGTAATAAGAGCAGCTAGGGAAACCTTTGCAGTTAACCGGACTTTGGAAATCATGAGCAAGATACGAAGGTGAAATCCATGCAGAATATAACTTTTCATGTATTTTATCCATGTAATTTGGTTTTCTTTTGCATGTTATTTTTTTGCAAAATGCAAGCGTTCTGGTTTATATTTGTGAAACAACCGAAGCATTACAGAAACCTAGTTGTAGATAAGAACAAACAGTTAGAAACATACTGAATGTTTCTTTGAGTTCTTTAAGTTAGGCTATTAGAACTGTAGTTAAGCACTAGAATAGAAATAATGTCTTTTCCCAAAGAGCTAACACGTAACAACTCCCAGAGAGATTATCTAAAAATTATTCCATCAGTAGAAATCAATTAGGTAATTCAGTTGCTCAATTTTAGATGCATTTTTTAAAAATGATAAAGCACACCTCTTTTCTTCGTAATTCCTGTGCTGTACACAGAAAGGCAAGGTAAGGCAGCTTTTGGGAGACATTTCTAAGTAGCATTTAAAACTCTTTGAGAGTATCCTCTGAGTCATACCTTTTAATGTTTCAGAATGACAGTTATTTAATCATACAACAAAAAACAATAGGGTATCCCAGAAGTTGGAGTGCATACAGTTTGCCTCCCCCTTGAGATCAGCTGATCTCAAGTGCTCATGTATAAGGTAAAGACTACTACTGCCCTTGGGCCTTGGCACTCTGCATAATTATTTGCCTTCTACTCCTTGCCGAAAAGGACTAGACAAGAGTTGATATATACTGGACACCGTGCTATCAGAGGTCACACTCTGCTCTATACATTCAGGCTGAATCTGGGCTAACCTGTTTTCTTTGTAGGAAAGTGCCATTCTTATTTCCACAGTTGAGCAGTAGCTTCCAGCTTCAGTTTAGCATAAAGGAGATTGTCCAAGCCTTCTACCCAGAAATTCTGGTTTCTTTACTGTATCTTTCTGTTAAGATTATTTCCTACTTATTTTTATAAGTGATGAATATAACTGAATGAATGTTACATTTTTGTACATTGAAATGTAACTTGCAGATCTTACAGGTTTTGTAGAGGCAAGGTATTCTTATGGGCCTATTGAGTGAAGGTGCTGCATCAGCATTTGACCCATGAGATTTTTGTGAGCATCATACTAGTACTTTGCTGTAGTTCAACACACTTGGATTTGGAGATGGCTGAAAAATAGTAGTCATTATTCTCCAAAATTCTTTTCTCTCTTGCTTTTTGCTTTTTCGCTGCTGGGTCTTCACAGAATAGCTACTGCATGTCTTTAGCATTTTCCAGTGCTAGAATGCTCTCAGGAGAGGCAGGTAAGAGTTAGTGAAGTTGTGCTGAGGGTTTGTTTCCACATGTATGTTAACTTCTCAGCCCTCAGAAAGGAAAATACATTGTATCAAGTGGAGTAACACTTGTGTGTTTGAAAAAAGGCCAATTCAGAACAGGGAGGAGATTTAAGGAAGAGGTAAAGCTGGTGATAATAAAAAGTGTAGAATGGATATGAATTTAGATAATATGGTTTTAGAAATTTCCATTGAAAGAACTAGGAAGTTCCTTCTGTTCAGTGCCCTAGACACCTCCATACTGACCCTTTTTACACTTTCCTAGATATAGTAGATGTGAGAGGAGGTAGGGAACATGCTTGGACACATACACATATGGACAAATTAAGGTGGTCCTTACAATAATTTTTGGGAGAGTGTTTTAGACTGACAGCATTAGTCATATAAAAGTTTATTTGCATTTCTTCTGATGCTTGATGTATTCAGCAGAAAACTACTGAGAGGGGGAATCAGTGGCAATCAGAGTGTGACAAAGAGGACATCAGTCAGGAATGATGGACAGGAGATGGCTCCATCTGAAAGCCTCAGACCTGGAAGAGTCTCTTCCCAGCAGCTTACATATCCTTGTGAAGTGGCCAAGACCTTATATTTTTTTTTTAAGCCCTATCTCTTCCATGGGGGAATATGTTATTTTTTCTTTTAACAATGAGATGTATGTCAAGACAGACTTTTTGTCTGCCCTTTTTCCATCGGCCTTACTTCTTGGTGTACTTGAGTCTGATAGCTAAGCTGCATAATGAACAGCTGTAGGTTTTTAAGAAGACAAAGCATTGTTAAAGGAAGGCTATAAGTATCCCTGTTTCTATCATAATATATACTGTGTTATCCTTTTGCCTCCCAGATGGAAGTTTTTCAAGAAATATTCTTCAGGCCTTAATCTTTTTTCCCATCTTTGTTTCATTCTTCCTAGTCTGTTGGGCCATTTCTGTTTCTGACATTCACATATCAAGCAGAGTCTGCACATCATTTGGCTGATGAAACACGCCTGTCTGACTATCCTAAACTGGTTGGAAGTGCATGAAGGCCTGGAGGAAGGAGTTGAGCAGGGAATTGGTCCCTGTGGCATAGGTGGTGTGCTGTAACACATTTGTACATCCAAACCTGTGAAGTATTCTTCACTAAAAGCATAGAAATCTAAAATAGATACAAAACTACCAGAAGAGCACAAAACTTCTTCCAGGCCGACTTTCAGAAACATTTTCAGCAGTCATTGAGGGTGGTAATGGTGCCTCAAACCTCACAGATCCTTCAAGATTTGTCTTTGCACGAGGAATCTAGGTTTTGAATGAAGCTAGATTGTCTCTTGTTACATTCTTGTCACTGTTCAAGCACCATTTACTTTAATTACTAAAAATTATGTGGTGTTCAGCTACCTCATTTGACTATAAATGTGTACCTGTTGCAAAGGTGCAAAGGATTCATGTAAATGCTTATTCCTGACATACCAGCACTGTGGCTCTGAAGTCAACAAAGTAGTCTAGAGTGGCTTCCTCATATCCATACCTCACACCGACTAAAGGGAGCACTGGCATTTCTTATGCTAGTTTAATCATGTCCCATTTTATTTCAGTATTACATATGTGCCAGCAGAAAATTTAGACGAGTACAGGGCCAGTTTGGGACAACAGACAGAGGGAGCTGTGCCACTTGAACTTTTTCCTTCACATATTGCCAGGTGAGTTTACCGTTTTCTCCCAAATAGCTCTCAAATGTAACTCTTTCCATACACTTCACGCATTTTGGGAAGATAAGTTTTATTGTAGAAGAGATGAAAGATGGATGATTTTCTTCAGACCAGCAGCCACTACAATAAAAAGCTGTTAAAAATACAGTTTTTTCTTTGACTAGCAAATTTTTAAGCATTTTTACAAAGCTGTTTGATCTGTCCAAAAAGGAGATTGAATTCTTTCTCATCGTAAATTTCTCTTAAATACCATGCAATTGGATTTATGGATTGCCACAAATACTGAAGTGCTTTCGCCATAAGACTTTGGTATTTGTGGTCTTTCCACAATATAACTGGAAAGAATAAATTTTGCCATTCTTTTCCCTGAGTTTGAAAAATTCATTGCAGTTACAGTCCAAAATTTCAAACTGATTAATAACTGTCTTTTTGCAAGTCGTCTCCAAAAGCAGTAAGTTTAATTGAGTGTTGCTGTTGTAATTTCTTCCATTTTGAAAACAGTAAATTACCTTTAGCTTTGGTTCGGTTGTAGTTCCAAATTGCAATCTTCTATTCTGCGTTGTGGATAGAAACTTCATTGCAGATAAAGAGTGGACAAGGAATCCCTGAATATCATATGTATTCTAACAGACATCAGAAAAAGAATCCGGTGTACAAATTCTAATATTGGCAGTCTGACTCAATATATGAAATTTTTCACAAAAATCTAGTGATTATGTGGGTTCTTTAGAAATAAATTGCATGTTCCTGTTTATCCTCAGGGAACTCCCAGAACTTCCAGAACGTGAAGAGGGGGAGGGAGAAGAAAGTGAACTTCCAAATGCAGCTTTCAGTAACTGGAACCAGCCCAGAAGGTAAGTGCAGATCTAGTTGCACATTATAAAATGTCATATGAAATTCAAAAATTTTGAAACATATTTTAAGAAGAGTAAAAAATCAACGGATTCACTGCACTTACGTATGTTGTGCATTGCAGGAGTAATTAACAGTTGACTTTTACTGCCATTGGGCTAAATCCCTGCAGTCTAGCAATATCTTGATTGTTATAGTAATTTGTGTTTACTTATTCCAAGCTGACTCTCAGGAATTAAGTCAAAAAAAGGATGAAGAGAGAGATTCAAAGTTTCTATTAGAACCCAAAATAAAGTGACCAACATTAGACTCAATTACAGAATTTCTGATCAATCCAGTAGATAACTTCCACTGAAAGACAAAACTTTGCAAGGAGGAGTTATTTCAGAATTTTTAAAAATAATTGTGCAAATCCAGGTGTCTTCAGCATGCAGCTTTGTCATAATCACAACAGATTTTAATTAATTTTGGTCCTTTTTTTGTCGCAAAAGGGTCGAACTTTGGAGAGAGACTAGCAAGTCATTGGGGATCAGCATTGTTGGAGGACGAGGGATGGGAAGCCGCCTGAGTAATGGAGAAGTGATGAGAGGGATCTTTATTAAACACATCCTGGAAGACAGCCCAGCTGGCAAAAATGGAACACTGAAAACTGGAGATCGGATTGTAGAGGTACCATCTGAATGCCTTTTGCTGCAATTTCCCCAGCATCTCAGGAGTCAGTAAGCTGGATGTGTGGTGGGCTGACAGCTGTGCAATTGTAACAGCTGGTACCACTTGAGCCACACAGACTGTTGTACCATCTGCTGATGTTTGTATGCAGACAGCTGTCTGTTGAATATCCAACCTGAAACATAGATGACTGACTGTGTGAGCAGGGGTCTACAAAGCCAGCAGACCTGCCTATTTGAAAACCAGCAGATGTAGGAAGAAGCTTAAGTTTGGTGAAACTAAAAGATTTTTCACCTTTGCGTATTGGATAGCAATAGAAACAGCCAGTGCAAACCATGCAAATGAATGCCAGGCTTACTTCCCTCTTAAATCTTAATCAATTCACATCATTCTTGTGCATCTTGTGCAGGGTTTAAGGGTTGCATAATTTTTTTTTCTCCTGACGTGAAGAAATCTGGGTTTGATACTTGAGACATCAAGAACATTGTGCCCATATCTGAGTGTAATGTAGCCAGTGGTATTGCAGAGAGGGATTTATCTTCATTTCTCTTCTACTTAGCTAGTCCTGTGCTCAAGCAACCACTTCTGCTTTCTTACTTAGAGATACTGAAGAATGAACATACTGAAGGGAATAGGTCTTTCCTGGCATGACTATCAGCATCAGACATTGCTTTGTCTCCAGTGTCAGGCTGTTAGGAACTGCCTCCACTTAACCCTGCTGGATGTCCTTAGCTAACTATCCATCAGTAAGAAGCACAACAAGCAGAGTGATGGAGTTGATGATTCTGGCTCAGACTGGGCTTGACTTACATGGTGGTACTGAAACTGCAGTTTGGTGTTTGCTATACAAGGTTGATATCAAGGATCTTGAAATAATACCTTAGTATAGGTAACACTTTCAACAACAGGACGGAATAGTTTGCAGTATGTAAGCAGTTGGGAAGTAGAATTTTGCTTGAAGGCCACAAAATTAAAAACATTCATTTCACCTGGATAACTGGATTTTTATGAGTGCAAATGTCTCTGACAGTGATGCTTGCAGAAGCTGGAATGGGTGAGTGAAATCAAAATGTGTTAATGTGACTGTTTGTGAATGGACTGTTTCAGTTTCTCAAGTTGTGGAGTATGTAAACTTTCATCTCTATAGTACATACAGTTTTTCAGACATGGGAAGTTGGAGGGTGTTACTGTTCTTATTCAGTTCCTCATAAGTTTAGAATTTCTCTCAGATTGTTTTTGTGCATTTTATTTGCATTGGATGTTTAAGGTAGAATTAGACAATTAAAAAATTGTAGGGGTAATCCTCACCATATAACTTTGTGTGTTAGAATTGCCACTAACAAATAACCTTTCTGTGTTAGCTTCTAGCTTTTATTGTGGTGGTTGTGGCAATACTTTACTGATGCTAACCTCACCTTAACGTTGTTCTCACCTGGACAATAGGACGAATTGTTTCACACACCCATACATATACAGACATGGAAAAAACCCAACCAGGCACAAATTTGTCCTTAGCTATCCTTTGTAAATGCCTTCTTCTAGAAGACCGAAAGCTTTTCAGCTCTAACCTAAAAATTTAACTTCTGAAGAAAGTGTCTAGTAGCTAAAATTGATCTTATCTTGCTTTAGAAAAAAAAAAGAGACAACAAAACAAAAAAGTACACTGTACTGGCATAATACCTCATCATGCAAGACTCTCCAGCACCTAACAAGTTTCAGTTTGTAAATCTCATAACGTCCCGGGTAGTAGTTTTTTCTTGAGTTGGGATTTGCAGGAAGCAGTATTTGGTAAACACTCTTACTCTCTTCAGATTATCATATCTCTTCTGTTACATTGCTTGTGGGAAAACTTACGGAGTCTGAACTAAAACTGTTGAAAGACCTGTTTTTAAAACAGAGGAATAAGAGAATATTTATTTAATTTATTTGTTTCTCTTGGAAATATCAAACCTGTATTTGAGAGATCTCAGGCCAAGTCAGTAGAAAGGTCCACTAGAAACAGAGGTTTGGGCTTAGGTTTTAGTCAAAGTTTCCTAACCAAAATTCAGAACTGACTCATGAATCTTGTAGCTTCTTGCAATGTTAAGATGAGGCCTTCCAATTACAGGTGGATGGAATTGACCTCAGAGATGCCAGCCACGAACAAGCTGTGGAAGCCATACGGAAGGCAGGCAATCCTGTAGTCTTTATGGTACAGAGCATTATAAGCAGACCAAGGGTAAGCATAAAGAATGTGAAAAGAGATGTAATACATAGTAATAGATCAAGCAAATGTTCAAGATGGTGGTATTTGGGAATGGGATATTTAGTCCTGAAAGTGCCATCTCGACTATTTTAGGAACAAAGATTTGATTTAAGTATTATTTTCATTTAGAATGAAATCGATTTGGATTTGGAAATACCTTCCAGCACGCCGTCCTCAAACTATTTTGAAAAGCCTCAAGAGAGATAATTTGTTGGGGGGCAGAGTAGGAGTCTAACTAAAACCATCTGTTAGAGATTGACAGCGTGTCTGAGGAGCGCATGCAGAAATACAGGACCTCTTAAAAAATTCTGTGGACGTTAATGAAAGGACCTAGAAGTACACGGAAGTTTTCCGTCACTAAGCTGCATGGACATTGCAGACAAAAGCTACTGAGCTTTAATATAAGTTGCTTGCATCACTAGAAACTAAAGTTCCTCATTGTAGAGTCTATATAAGCTGCATGTTTATTTACTAGTTGTCTCATAACTCTTGTTCCCCAGCCAGAGTCTCTTTATAGCCCTTCTTCAGCTTCTGCTCCCTGTGGGCAGAAAACTACTAACCCATTTTATCGTCAGTCATCTAAGGTAAAGTTGCATGAAAAAGCCCTATTGAATGTTGAGTACTGACACTCAAACTACTAAAGTAACCCTTTTGCATTTGTTGTGATGTGAACAGAATTGATGCTACTGAATGTTTAGGCCCATTTGGGATGGAAATTATGCCATTACTTTATTACAACTTCTATTTAGAGAATGCTTCTTTGCTATTTTTGATTGTAGTTCTTTATTCTCCATTTTCATATTCAACTTGTTGGTTATTTCTTGACTGTACTAACAAACTCTTTTTTCTCTGTAAGCAGAAACATTGCAAATGCTTTTCTTGTACCCATACATTATGTTATGATCTTCATAAATGGCATTATATTTATTATTTTCATCTTTTGAAACTTGCATTTGTACTTTATAGTAAGATATTATAAGGGAATTTCCAGCTTTCATTCATGTCCAGTCACCCAAGTAGCTAGCTGCCTGCACACACGTGCTTTAATTTTTATGGTACCGCTATATATTTAAAGCAGTCAGTTTTAAGTGGCATGTAGCTACTGAGTCCATTTCTTCTCTTTTATTTTTTCATTCAGGTTTAGTAGTTAAAAGAGAGCCTGTGTGTACTCCAGAATAGCCCAAATAATGTAAGGGGCCGTGAAAAATAGTGGTGGTTTTGGTAATAAGGTGTTACCCATTGTGTCTGTGTTTCTTACTGATAATGCTCTGTGTATTTGTTAGTAAGAAACAACAGATCATTGTGATTGTGGTCCCACAGGAGTGTTACAGCATTATGCTGTATGAAATACTAGCTAGTTTCTGATAACTTAGCATCTTGGACACATTGATAAAATTCTGAACAGAAGTTAGTTGAAATAGGAGAAAACAGAAAGAAAAAATCCTGTTACTTTAGGCTTTGATTTGAATTTAAAAAAATAGTTAAAGAGAAAACTCCCTTTATTTTAGCATTTGCTTTTCTTGTCCTAGACTGTGCAAAAAGTATGCTAAACTGAACTGTTCAGGTAAATTCAAATACTCCGTATTTTATCACAGTGGTCAGTCCATATTAATGCAATGATGTTGCATGGATTGGTATTAGGGCTAGTATTTTAGGAGCTATGCCATTATGACAAAATAAAAAAGGCAAGATTTTGAATGACTGTAGCTGAACTTTTGTTTCCTGTTTTACTAGGATTTTACTGTTGATATATGAAATGTTTGTGATGCTTATTTTAATTGCCTAAAATTTCAACAAGATACATTTTAAAATTCTATGCAGATAACATGTAGTTGTTAAAGTGTAATAGAATGATTGCAGTAACAATTTACTTTTCACAAACCTTTCTTTATAAAGTTCAAAATCAAATGTGAATCACATACACAGAAAATCTTGTTGTACCCTAGGGAAACAGCCTGTTGACTTTGAGTGACTTGACAGTGAGGAAACTTTGGTCATTCATGGCATTACTTTGTCACTGCTACACAGTGGAGCTACACTGCTATGATGGAGCCAAGACATTTGTTGTCTTACCAAATTGCATTACTTTTTTGTAACATGGTATTTGAAAATAAATGTTTAGGGATGTGTTTACTATTTTCAGGAGCATTTAAAAAAAAATATTTTAAGAAATTTTTTAAAGCACTGTACATTCAGATTAAATTCCTCTTGATGTAAATGATCCTGGAAGGTTTTCACCTTCTTGTCCATACTGTTTTCCAGCAGTGTTAAACTTAGAGCCCTAAGACCTACAAGTAATTGCCAAGTGGATACACTCAGTGTAGAAATTACTTCTAAGTATACACAGCATATTTCCCTCTAAATTAGAGCTGTTTCCTCCTTATTAAGCAGATTCTGATCTTAAAATAGAATACAGTACAAAAACTGCATAAGGAATATAAATGGTCAAATTATATCCTTTTATTTGGTCTGAATGTGTAAACTCTTTTTCTGTTAAATAATGATGAGAAAGTACCTTGCTTCCGGGGAAGACCAGAGTATTTAGTTTCAATAAACTATAAATTCAGACAGTTATGCATGTATATGGACGTATACAAAGTGTTCTGTAAAAGTTATTATTAGCTTTGAAATCTGCTTAGAGATGCCTAATATTACTAAGCCCTCACTTTTACAAAATAAACAGCACATATATTACCACAGAAGTTAAATCAAATTATGAGAATCTGTGGTTTTCAAAATAAAACTAAACCTACTGCATTATTACAGATAATTGTGTTCATCCTAACCCAGAAATACACAATTTTTTCAATTAATTAATGTGTAAGAGTGTCCCATATGCTGAGATGTTTGGACAAAATTGTTCAACTATCACAACATATAAATGCTATGCAATTCTGCACTTGATGTGCTTTGTGGTCTAGAACAGGTGTGAGGATTGGTGCTCTTCCTCTCTGCTGACAGAGCATCAGAAACACAGGGCAAATACAGTTTTGTCCAACTTCACATATTTGTTGCAAGTGCAGAACATGGACCTTCTTTGGTTAGCCCAGACAACTAAATGGATATGTTTTGGTTCATGAGTAAAAAGGGTTAATTTAAAACTATTTTTTGCTTAGTTTCTATTATGCTTTCCTTTTAGAACCCTTCCCTGCCTTTCCCGCAGAACAGTGTTTTCAGTAGGCCAGCTGTCTTCAGCAGCACTAACCCATTTGCTGATTCTTCTCAGTTCAACACTGCTAAGGTTGGATGATGACACACTATCTTTTCACTCACCAAACATCCTACTTGTGCTTCTTTCCCATTGCTGTCTCTCTGCGTTTAAATTCTTTTATACCAGTTTGGGTTACATGGTATACTGATGAGCTTGAGAATTCTATATGGTGAATTTAAAAGATACAGACATGGATATAAATGGAAAAGTTATGGAGAAGTTAAAAAATGCTAGCTCCATTAATCATAACCACTAAATCTCATCTATTCAGAGCTACCGGAGTAGGTTTTCAGTTATAAGATCTGTCCCTGTGGTATATGTTAAAATACCGACTGAGTGTAACTCTCTCATCAGTGTAAGGTGTTTTGCTGCTTGTACTTATTTTTGGCTTTTTGTGGTTATGACTTTCCAGCTTTGATATCTCTCTTTTATTTTTGCATTTTTAAAAAAAAAACAACCTGGCAGCTTTTTTTATGATGCTTCATGAAAATATTTCCCCTCTGCTTCTTGAAAATTCTCTTAATGCACCATGAATAGGATGCTTTGGAAATGCAAAAAAAGTTTGATTTTTTTTTTTTTTTTTTTTTTTTTTTTTTTTTTTTTTTTTTTTTTTTTTGGTGGCCAATGCTTACTTACTGCATGTTGTTCACAATGGGAACAGAGTTAACCTGTAATAAAAAAAGCTTAGTCCTAATGTTGCATGCATTTTTGATTTAATAAAATAATTTCTAGCTGGTTTTACATCTTGGAAGTGATTGTGCCTTTTGTCTATTTTCCGATGTTGTCATAAATATTGAATGTGCAACAAACACTGATTATATGATATGTGGTGTATAATTGCATGTGTGTTTTGAAATCTCTTTTTGTGTTTGTTACAGTTCTGAGAAAAGGGAATAGACATGCAACATAAATGATCACTTGTGTTTTCTATATTTTCAGAAGTATTTCTGAAAAACATTGCACATATTTTAAAAGAAAATCTGATGATCTTGTAGTTTGTGCATAATTCCTTTCTTATCAGATATAAGAATGGCCTTTTGTCATCTCTTTCCTTTTCTGAGCTCAAGTTCATGTATAGTGAGAAACTTTCATGAATCAGGGTCCTTAGTAACCCCTTACTTTTGTCCGTTTATAAATCAAGTTAATAAAGTTGCTGCAGTTAGTAAAATGAATCCGTAATTGAAAATGAGTTATTGGTTAATAGTACTATATATTGCCAAAAGTGCTGTAACATGTGGATTGCTGTTTTCTGTTACTGTAGGAGGTATCGAATCCAATTAGGGTTACCTTCCGTTGTTCCCCAACTAACCCTTTTGCTCCCACACCGTTCAAGGTTTGTCTTAATTCTCGTCAGCTGGTCCTACTGTATGTGTGCTGTACGTTTGTACATGGCCTGTGATACCTTCTGGAGTGCTGCTTCTTCTTCCGCCTGTGCCTTCATTTTTTCAAGTTCCAGACTTGCTGCCGTTTTCAATATTTGCTTGGCTGTGATCAGAGTGACCCTGGTAGCTAAACGGGTTCAGCAACTGTTGGACGCTTTGCATTTTAAATGAAATACCGTGGTGTGGCACACTGGAAGTATTTCATGAATTAAAGCCTTTTAGGTTTTTTATGCATTGCCCGATTCAGGGAGCAAAAGTCTTATGTGTGTGTAAACTGTGGGGACTGACTTCTGCTTCTGGCTGTTCAAATGTGTCAGGCTGAGTTCCAGAGGCAGGACATGTTCCCCTTCCCCCAGATGGCATTGTAGCACAGTTCTTACCCTCCTACAAAGGAGCCTAGCTTTTACTTTCATTTCAGCATTTCCTTAAACCTCAGAAATGTTCAGATTATGTTATGTTGTTACATATGTACAATAGTACAGAAAGATGCATTTTTTTGTCAGTCATATTATGGTGGCTGCAGTTAATAAGTGCTAATCTGTCAGGATATAGCCCTACATCCACACCTTACAAATCTTCCTGAGGTCCTTGACACCAATATTTTGTTCCTTTTTTTGGTCATGTTTTCTTTAATTTTGCTGTTCTTGGACACTGTCACTTACAAGGAGTACCTCTAAAGTAATATGTTAATTTTGGTTTTGAAACAGACTAAGGTTTGCTGATCTAGTTTGATCTCACACTTGTATTGGATTTGTGTTGCAAGATTTTGGTAGCTCGAAAGGCTATGGGGGTGACTTTTGTCATACTTTTTCTCCCCTGTCCAGCTGAAGAAGGGAGTGATAGAACAGCTTCAGTGGGCACCTGGCCTCCAGCCAGGGTCAACCCACCACAATACTGTATTTCCTCATTTTTCCAGGATATTATTTAGCTTTAGTAAACCTCTAGGAAGAACTCTGAAAAAAAGGGTGTTTCTAGAAGTACTCTCCCTTTTGCCCCTTCTTGATGTGGAGGTGTATTACCAACTTTTCTTTTTGTGGACACATGAATTTTTGATTGTGAAAAATAACTTTTAATGTTACTAGGTAGTGTTTCTGCTCTTCTCTGAGTCTGGTAGATGACAATATCTTTGCTAGAATTTTGTTGCTTCAATTTAGGGATGTTAGGTATCATCTTAGGAGGATGACATTGTCTTAGATTTGAAGCATGGTCCAATGTGACTAATGACACAAAAAATCATATAAACACTTATATGCATTTTTTATAAAAATTATTGGCTTGAGTGTCACTTCTCACACTTTTGACATTGAGACTTCTTAGTTAAGTTCCTGGAACAAGTTCCTAAATGAAACAGAAGTCTTTTTCAAGCAGAAGCAGAATGAGAGAACTGAAATAGGGCATTTGCAGTTTCTTTATATCTTTCAAGTTACAGAGTGAAGATAAGTAATTTTTGTTTAGGCATGGGACCTTTCTTAAATTTCAAAATTACTAAATTGGTTACTTCCAGGTTTCTCAACACCTTCAGTTTGAAAGCTGATAAAGTCTTCCAAGGTGTATATTGTTATTCATTTCACTGTTGCATCTGATGAAGAGATCATCTGAGTGATTTTGGCACCTAAAGACACAATCTGAGATACTGTGTTCAAACTTGCTGATGGAGGTAGTGAGAACTGAAATGATGAGAGCAGGGGTATGAAGGTAGGGCAACACACCTGAACACTTGAGTGTTGTAAAAATACTTGGTTTTCTTTTAAAATTCTTGTTGTTTACTTCAGTAGCTGATCTGCCAAGTATCAAGGTCTCTTGGGCATGCATAAACTTCAGAATGATGATACTCAGAGAGAAGTTTCTTGCTTACATGTTTACTCTAAGCAAGGCAAAATTATACAAATTTCACATAGTGAAGTCCCTGATCAGAGTCCATATTCCCCAAGGAAACTCTCTTGAATGGAAGCTTGCAAGAGTGTGGATTTTGGCATTTAACCATTATATTGCAGTAGTCGTGTGTTTATACCGCCTAACTTTTTTTGAATATCAATAGAACACATCAAGACCAAAAGTATCTGTCTCTTGTGATTTAACCTGTATCCTCCTTTATTTGATCTTCTCTGTGTAGCTTATAGGAAACTAGTAAATGAGACTGAAAAGGTCCAGTCACTATGGATTTCTTAAGTTATCATGTTTAATTTTGGTTTTTAACTGTCCTTTCAGTTAATGTGCCAGTTGCTTTCTTTTCCTGTAGGTATTTTTGAAAGTTCCCAGTTTTTTGTTTACTTTCTCTTTCCTCATATTTGGCTTCCTAAGCATATGATGGGAGGAAATTATATGTGATGACTTTTTAAAATAAAATTGGTTTGACATCTTTTACAAATCTGGCATTAAAACAAAAGCACTCGAGTCTTCATAAGAGGCTTTTTCTGAAACATAAAGTGGCACATAAAACTTTACTGAATTGGGCTTTTACTGTGAGTTGTTTGCTTCCAGATACATTTTGGAGTGATGTTTTTTCTTACCTTGCCTGGTGTTTGTTTCTGTCTTTGATCTCTTTCTGCCTTTCTGTGTGCTGTTATTAATTTAGAGTTTCAGCTGCTTGGTATTGAACCTTTGAAGCTATAGTCATTGCCATTTTTACATTTTTGTATGCTAGTTTGCCCTAAAGAGAGTCTGCATCTTCTTAGCCGCTTCATTTTTCGTATTCTCCACAGGCATTTGCTCAGTCCGATGTAGAACCAGAAAAGACTTCGCTTTGTAACTTGCCTCTGCCCCCTCCTTCAGCATTTTCAGGAATGAGCTGTGATGTTGCACAGTCATGTTCTATCAGAGTCTCAGAAGATGTGGAGAAGGAGGATGAGTTTGGTTACAGCTGGAGTAAGTTTTTCCTGTGATAATATTTGAAATACTCATTGTTGAAATTGTGCTGTGTGAGACACAGGTGCAGAGGCATCCAATTTGAACTGCTGCTTTCTCATATGCATCACGATTTGCGTGCCAAGGTTGCCATTTTAGTTGTGTTTGGTCAGATGCACATGGTAAAATATAAAACTCATTTATTTTTCTTCATTGCACTGCAATCGTTTTTTTCCTCCATGGTCCAAATACATTGTGGGACTACTTGAAGAATTTCAGTGTACTCCAGGTAACTGATGGCAGTGATCAGTGTGATAGTTTCTGTTACCTGAAAGTGTTACTGGAGAGAAGATTACTTTTTGTGTTTGAAATTCTGTTTTAAGAAAATTTATAATATTTTCTGATGTTTTAAGGAAAACAAGAAGCTTGAAATATTATTACAAATCACCTAAGGCTTAGCTTAAAAGAAGGTATGATTTACACTGAAAATTTCATCATCCATTTTGGGCTTCTTCTGTCAGATACTGCCCACTGAGCACTGATCTTGACTCACTAGATGACTTGTGAAACTTTCTAATGTAAATCCAACCTCTGCTGCCCACACTTTTACATTTAGAGAAGATCGTGCAGCGCTATGGAAATCTACCAGGGGAGCTACACATGATTGAGCTGGAAAAAGGAAAGACAGGTCTGGGACTTAGTCTTGCTGGTAACAAAGACCGATCCAGGATGAGTGTCTTTATAGTGGGAATTGATCCAAATGGAGCAGCTGGAAAAGATGGCAGGTTACAGATTGCAGATGAGTTGCTAGAGGTGAGTTTTTGCAATTTATACTGAAATTCAAATGTACTGACTTCAAATACCAGATTCTTGCTAAAATATGTATGTTTTTCTGTGGACTTTGAAATCACAAATTTATCCAAGTTGATATGACTGTGCTATCAGATTTTCCTAATGATGTATGCCAAATAGTTGTAGTGGGTTTTTTTCCTGGTTATAGCAGAGTTTGGTGCTAATAACACCAAGTTATGGGTTAGATCCCTGTACGCACCCTTCACTTGAGAGTTGAACTCAATGGTCCTTGTGGGTCCCTTCCAGCTCAGAAGATTCTGAAATTCTGCATGAAGGTGTGTTGAATAAAAATGTGGGATGACAGCAATTTCTGAGTTATGGAGACTTACGGAATGGCAGTGAATTGCAGACCATAAAAAATACTGAAGTCCTCCAGTCCATCCACCTACGGAGTACTCCAGACTTTCTAATTACTTCTCAGTTTACTAGAAGTGTGATAATAGCAGAATATTTTTATATTGTGTAATACAGAATGTGGAAATTAAGCTGGGGAAACAGGAACAGATCTATTTTTGTTATGGGCTTCTAACCCATGATATGTTTGGGTGCTGTTTTCTAGTGGAGTGAAGTGACCAAACCATTAAACATGCAACTAACATTTCAAGTACATATGTGAGCATAAACTGTATTTCTGTATTCCCACAGCCCAGTTGATGATACTTGGACATGTATTCCCTACTATAACTTTTCCCATTCTTTCTGATAGCAGTAGGTAACATTATCCTCACAGAAATGCTTTGTGTAACTTCAAAGTTACATGTGGAGGTGTTTGAGGATATACTGGGGAAGTGATACAGAGAGGGAATGGTGAATCTGAACAAAGCTTGAGGGAGACCTTTATAGACTAAATTATATAGGCTGGAACTTGCAGACTAGGAAAGTAATTCAGAGGTTTGTGACACTGTGGACCAAGTCTCATGGAAGGAACTTTGTTTCAGACTCCAGTGTTGTAAGACAGTTCACTTGAAACATCTGTTTGTAAAATCCTGATGTTGAAGAGGTGGAATATTCTGAAAACACATTAAAACACATCTGTCTGAATCTTCCATCTTGTGATTTCTTGCTTACTGTCTACACTGTAGACTTGCAGACTAATGCTAAGAAATTGCCTCAACCTTTTCTGGGAGGAGACATCTGAGCTTGCTCTGTATATTCCCAAGTACCTGTCCATCAGCTATTGAGGGCCATGTCCCATCCCTCCACTTGGCAGCCTGACCATGTATTTTTCACAAGCCTGTGGCAAACACTGCAGGGAATGCTGCATTTGGGTTTTCAACTCCAGTGTAAATGACAGGGCTCAGCATCCCTGTGACCATGCCTGGTGGACACACCCTGCAGAGGAGGTGGTTGCTGTTATGCTGAGCCCTCAGTACATTGTCTTGCATCTGTTGCTCACTGTTTGCTGTGTCTCTGCTTCTATTAGTGCTACCTGTGTGCATTTTATTATTTTCCCTTTGTGTAGATCCACATTAT
Organism: Callaeas wilsoni; assembly: GCA_013398955.1. Taxonomy (NCBI): domain Eukaryota; kingdom Metazoa; phylum Chordata; class Aves; order Passeriformes; family Callaeidae; genus Callaeas; species Callaeas wilsoni. The sequence goes on along the minus strand of VWPU01005214.1, from coordinate 125,690 downwards.
CCTTTTTCAATAATTTCTTTTTTGTTGAGTGAACTTCAGCACCGTGGTTTTCCATTTTTGAGAAAAAATGCAACCAATAGAATGCAAGCAAATAGTGTTCTTAGCCTGCAAATTCACACTGATAGCTCCTCTTCTATCTGAACCATAGGTGCTTCGAGGTGTTATAGTGACTAGTCTGCTCTGTCAATTGGAAAAAAAAAGATTGCCAGGTCACATCTTCAGATAGTAAGTGTGGAGTCATAGAATGGCTTGTGCTGGAAGGAACCTTAAGAATCATTTGCTTCCAAGTCTTCCTCAATGGCCTGGGTTGCCAACCACCAGACGAAGTTGCTCACATCTCATTCAATCTGGCCTTGAACACTTCCAGGGATGGAGCATCCTCATCTTCTCTGGACAGCCCATTCCAGTGCCTCAGTATCCTCTGGATAAGGAGTTTTTTCCTGACATCTAATCTAAAACTTCCATCTTTCAGTTTAAAACCGTTGCCCCTTGTCATATGCCTATCACCCCACATAAAAACGTTACTCTTCCTCTTTTTTGTGAGCCTCTTTTAAGTTCTGGAAGGCTGCAATGAGATCTTCCCAGAGCTTTCTCTTCTCCAGGCTAAACAACCACAACTTTCAGCCTGTCTTCACAGGAGAGGTGCACCAGCCCTCTGGTCATATTCATGGTGGTCCTGTGGAGCTGCTCTGACAGATCCACATCTTTCTTGTGCTGAGAACTCTGTAACTGGATGCAGTACTTGACGTAGGGTCTCATGTGGGCAGAGTAGAGGGGGAGAATCCCCTCTCTTGACCTTCTGGTTACACCTCTTTGGATGCAGCCCAGGATGTCATTGGCCTTCTGGGCTGTAAGCTACAGTGCTGGCTCATGTCCAGATTTTCATTCACAAGAATCCCAAAATCCTTCTCTACAGGGCTGCTCTCAATGACTTCTGTTTTCAGTCCATACTCTTGTCTTGGATTGCCCCAACACAGCTGCAGGACTTTGTAATTGGACTTGTTGCACCTCATGAGATTCCCATGGGCCCACTTGACAACTGTGTCCAGGTCTTTCCAGTTGGCATCCCATCCTTATGTTGTGTCAACTACACCACTCATCTTCATGTCATCTGCAACTCTGCTGAGGGTGCACTCGATCTGTTTCATTGATAAAGATATTAAAGAGCTCGGTCCCAGGACAGAGCCCTCACCTGTCACCAGCCTCCACTTGGACACACAGCCATTGACCACAACTCTGTGGCTGCCTCCAGCCAGCCACTTCCTTAGCCACCAAATAGTCCACCCTTCAAATCTGTCTCTCCCTAATTTGAAGATAAGGACATTATGTGGAACTTTGTCAAAGGCCTTACAGAGGCTTAAGTAGATGACATTGGTTGGTCTTCCCTTGCCAGCCATTGCTGTCACTCTGTCAGAGAAGGACACGAGAATGGTCAGGCATATTTTACCCTTTGTGAAACTATGCTGGCTGTCTCAGATCACCTCCTTGTCTTCTATGTGCCTTAACATTGCTTCCATGAGGATCTGCTTCATGACGTTCCCAGGTACAGAGATGAGGCTTAATGGCCTGTGTTTGCCTAGGTCTTCCTTTCTCCACTTTTAAGAAATGAGAGTGATGTTATCATTCCTCCAGTCACTGGGGACTTTACCTGATCTCTGTGACTTCTTAAGTAGGATGGAGAGTGTGTTGGCAACTACATCAGCCAGTTCCCTCAGGAACCTGGATTCCAGATAATCAAGCCCTGTTGACTTGTGCCTATTCAGTTTCATCAAGTGGTCTCAAACTTGCTTTTTGCTTACAGTAGGAGAGACATTGCTTCTCTCAACCCCGCCTAGAGGTTCAGTAACTTGAGAGATGGGAGAAGCCAGACTGTCATTGAAGACTGAGGTGAAGAACTTTCGGAGTTCCTCACCATTCTCCATATCTATTGCCACCAGCTGTCCATTCTTGTTCATCAGGCCCTTGTTTCCTTGGCCTTTCTTTTCTGATCTCTTATACTTATAGAATCCCTTCTGATAACTCTTTGCATCCCTTGGAAAAGCCCCTTTCATCTGTGCCTTATCTTTCCTAAATCCATCTGTACACATATCTGAACCATATCCCTGTACTCTTTCGAGATCATCTGTCCCTAGTTCCACTGGTTATGCATTTCTTCCTTACTCCTTAGTTTGCAGAGCAGATCCTTGTTCAGCCATGCTGTTTTCCAGCTTGCCTTGCTTGATTTCTTATGCATGGGGATGGAGTATCCTCAAAAAGCTGCCAGCTCTGGTGAGGTCCTCTGTCCCTAAAGACAGTTTGTGAGGGAATCTCATCCACTAATTCTTTTAACAGCTGGAATTTCATTATTCTAAAGATCAGAGTTGGTTCTGACTCTGCTCTTTTTCAAGCCCATGTTCCTTGAGATCAGTGATTTAACCAGGGCATGATCACTACAGCCGAGGCTGCCTCCAGTCTCAATCTCTCTAACGAGCTCATCCACACTGGTGAGCACCAGGTCCAGTAACGCTGCTTCTTGGTTGGTTTGTCCAATACCAGGACCAGGAATTTGCCCTCAATGCACTCCAGGAGCAATCTCCTGGATTGCTTGCAGTCAGCTGTATCACTTTCGCAGCAGACATGCAGGTGGTTGAAATCCCCCATCAGGATGGGACCCTGTGAGCACAATGATTTCTGTATCTGAAGCAAGAAGCCTTGTCAACAGGCTCGCCGTGATCAGGCAGCCTGTGGTGGACCCCAGCCACAACGTGTCCCTTACTGATGCTGTCCTTTGTTTCTACCCAGAGGCTCTTGAGCCGTTTGTGGCCATTTCTCAGGGGCAGCTCTTCAAAGTCTATCAGTTCCTTAACACAGAGCACAGCTTATCTGCCCTTCTTTCCCTGCGTCTCTCTTCTGAGAAGTTTGTGCCCTTGATTGGAATGTTCCAGTTGTGTGATTCATCCCACCAACTTTCTGAGAGCAGCTAGATCATAGGCTTTGAATTGCACCGTTCTGGTGCAATCGAGGAACTGGTTTCCAGTTCCTCTCGCTTGTTATCCATGCTGCCCATATTGGTGTAGAGGCACTTAAGCTGGGTTATAAACCTCATCACCTTTTGAGAAGAACCCTCCTTAGTTCATTTGGGACAATTAAAGTTGTGTTCCTGCTGCTTCCTAAAGTGTTGGTCTTTCCTGGTTCCTCTCTCTAGAAGTACATACCCTACCCTCCTATTCATCAAATCTAGTTTAAAACTCTGCTGAATGTGCCAGTGTTCAGACTTCTGTTTATAAAGTGCCTGGCTCAGGGATTTGAAGTGCCTGAGATTCAATAAATAATAGCCATCTCATTGCAGGATATAAGCAATTCATTTATTTGTTATGGTTAGAATTTCCCATGGCCCTGCTTAATCACCTCACCAGTCATGAAGTGATCAATGGCAAGTGAAAATAGACGATGTGCCAAGTCAACCCAATATAACTCAGAGAATGACATTTTTAGCACTGCGACAGTGTTAGTCTGAAGTCAAACTGTAGTGAATATTTTTACTGGAAGAAGGGAGTGAAAGCAGGACATAACATAACTCTCTTATTTTTATACAGTTACTGTTTAGCCAGTGATATGGATTTTTTTTTAAGGCTTAAAAATTAGTTTAAGTGTAAGAAATTAAAATATTTTGATAAATAATTACTACCTTTCTTTATCTAGATAAATGGCCAAATCCTTTTTGGAAGGACTCATCAGAATGCTTCCTCAATAATCAAATGTGCACCATCTAAAGTAAAAGTAATCTTTATCAGGTAAATTCTGGGTAAAGGTTTGGCTGAAAAGGTTTAATTTTTAATGTGCTCAAGTTTCGCACATTGTTTTTTATTTTTAATTTTGGTAACATAAATGTGCTTTTGAACACAATCTTCCTAGTTGTTAAATATGTCCTGGAGTTTTCTGTCTTGCTATTTATTGTGAGTGCCAGAAATTAAGAACCAGACTTAAACTTGTCCTAAGTAATATGGAGAGGTATTATTACCTTCTTAGTACATTCTTTAACTGTATATATTGCAGAAACAAAGATGCAGTAAATCAGATGGCTGTTTGCCCTGCAAAGTCAGTAGAGGCTTCACAGTGTACTTTAGGGACTCTTCAACATCAAGAGGTAAGTAAATATTTGGTTTTTTTATTTGACTAAAATGCTAACATTGTTTTGAATAGAGAAGGACCCTGTCTGCTTAGGAAATACAGTAAAAGAGAAAGAAACCCAATAGAAAAACAAGTGAGATTTTAGTAAACTTCCTAAATGTAATACAGCTGTGATCAATTTTGTTTCATTTTATATTCTTCTTTACTATGAATTAAGTCTAATATTCCCTTCAATAGGGTTTTAGAAGTTTAAGTGAAACTAGAAGGTGAGCAGACTCACTTTAAATGTTTGCACACTACTTTGTTTAGATGCAAAATGTTGGATATAGTGGCTTATAGTTGCATTTTCTTTTTCTCATAGATTGATACCAGTTTTGCAAACCCGAGTGCATATTCTGACTTGAGTTCATGTAAAAATATTCAGTATGTGGAACTTCCTAAGGTGTGTACTGAATTTACATCAGTCACATTTTTATTCAGTAGCCATTAAATTTTTTAATGCAGTCACTCTTATGGCAAACAAACTTGTCTCTAGTTACTAGAAGTCAGAAAAGAGATTTCTAGAGTTCTACTCTTCTTGTTTGGGAATGGACCCCAAAGTTTTCCTCGCAGGACTGTTTGATTTGCCATTTGCTTTGTGTGTCTGGAAGAAGTATTCTCTTGTTCTGTTTGCAGAACTTTTGATAACCATCTACTGATGGTTCCTCAGGTAAAATCAGTGCCCTAATTGTTCAAAGTAAAAACTGAATCACAATTTACCTGTGAAGTTTCAAAGGAGTGAGTTTGAACTAAGAAGTGTTTAGATTTATCTTAGTAGTCAGTATACTGTTTGTATGTTGGCAGAATCTGTTCCAGAAATACTTTAAAGCAAAATATTTGTGCATTGTGATGTGTGCATGTGTGCATATCCAGACTTGATATGTCAGCAGGCTTCACTAGTCTTTAGTGATTGTATTCTAACATTTTGATGTCACAGTACTTAACCCTTTGCATTTTTCTATTTGCCCCAGGATCAAGGAGGCTTTGGAATTGCCATTAGTGAAGAAGACACAACTAATGGAGTAGTTATTAAAAACTTAACAGACCATGGTGCGGCTGCAAAGGTGTGAGAATGTTTAAAATGTGATTAGGGAATGAAGAATGTTTTTTGGATCAGCACCCATAGTTCATATTTTTTATTTTATGTTTTTCCAGGATGGACGTATCAAAGTTGGAGATGTGATTCTGGCAGTGGACGATGAAATTGTTGTGGGATATCCTGTAGAAAAGGTGCTTCTGAAGTGTCAGGAATGTTGCAGAAAGCACACTACTTAATGTAGGAGGTGATCGTGTCTTAAACTAGTGAGGTTCTCATGACTATACCCTTACTTAGTTTTCAAAGCTGGCTAAAAAACCAAAGATCTGCAGGCACTGTCTCAATAAGGAAACTACTGCAACATATGCAGTAAATTTACAGCTCAGCTGTTATTTTACATTAATGCACTGCATGAATCCTCCTATCTCTGCTTCAAATACAATTTTCCCTGTGGTTCAGACCTGATGACTAAGAGAGACTTAGTAGTGTGATAGAAGCCATGAGCTGTTGCTCAGTAATGACTCTGCATAGCTAGTCCACTTTAAAAGTATTAGAACCAGTAAAACTAATATGCATAAATTTACATGAGTGAGTTGTATCAGTGGTAAATCAAGTCATAAACTGTGCTTTTCCATGGGAACTGTCTGTAGTAACAGCCTCATTATATTCCAAGCATAGTATTTCAAACCTTTGGAGAAAAATATCTCCATTTCTAAATAACAAGATTTATTTCTAACTTCTAGCTCTGCAAACTCAATTTGGGTTCTGTAGTAAATCAAGGAGGCCTTTTTTCTAGCACCTGCCTTGCTACCAAGAAAAGTGATTCTTTAGACATAAGTAGATTACTTTCTGTTTGTTAAAGGGCAATTAGGAGAGCATCAATCTTACTCTTTAATGTACTGCTATCTCTGAGTCAGTAAATAAGTAAGAGGTAGTGAAGTTGCCAGTAAGGAGGTAGGGGCAGGTAAGCTTTGTAAGAACAGAGATTGAGTAAGTAATTTCTGAAAGTATCTCTACTGAAATACAAAGTCTCAAGAGGATTTAGTATCTTTTCTGTAAGATGGCAATTGATTTTGAAGGGTTTTCAGTATCTCTTTGAACTAGATTTTGCGTTACACCCTGGTGTCCTTCTCTCCCTTCCATAGTTCAGGTAATATTTTCAGGTTTTTCTTCCAGAATGACAGTTGCACATTTCTTTAGTTCAGTAGATATTTTGGCATTGACTTCTGTGAGATCAGAATTGGGCTCCACCCAGCATTAAAAGGCAATACTTCCCTTTTTCTCATAATTGCTATACATGTAATATTTTGTCTAGAGAAGCCATTAAAAGACTGCAGCATTCTCGTCTTGGATAGTTCAGCAAAGTTTCATGGAAAAAAAATCTCAGAAAAAAATCAATATTTGTGTTTGTTCCTTACGAGAAAACCTGCAAGATTGTGACTAGTAGCTCCAGTTTGCGGAACTGTTATTCTGCTTTATTTTTGGTTTGCAACTGAACAATCCAGTTACACTTTTCATAGGCTTTTCTCTTTATCATTCAGTTTATTAGTCTCCTGAAGACATCCAAATCTGTGGTGAGGCTTGCAATCAACCCAGCAGAGACAGATAACCTGACTATAGCACCAGTCCCTTCCAGCACTGTCCCAGCAGAGAAGAGGAATATGCAACCACCAGCAGCTGTCCCCACTTCCAGCTCACCAGAACCAGAGGCAGTCAAAAGTAATGTTTTCCTTGTGTGTCTGTCTTCCCTGTCTTCACACTGGTGTTGTAACATGAAAATAAAGACCCAGCTTGTAAGTTTTCCGTTTTTGCATGCACTCAGCTGTCTTCTGCATTTTCTAATATTTTGAGTTTACATATTCATATAAAGAAAGCATTGTGCCACCATACTGAAGACCTGCCTCTTGCCTTCCTGTTGTAGAGGCAGGAGGATGAAAGGATTTTCTCCTCCATCTCAAACGTGCAGTGGGTGCCTCTGTCATGGTTGTCTAGAACTAAGTGAAAGGCATTTCTTCAAATGAGAGAGAAAAGTCATGTCATTTTTTGTAGAAAAAGGGGATGGTTCAGACTGTCTTGCCATTTATGAGCAGCCATGTTTGGCTCTTTTCTTTCAGAGTGGAGAGTAAGATGTTGCTGGTGGATGATAGTTATTGGTTAAGCAACACACTTCTAAGTTAAAAATAAATCAAGTAATGCACACATCATATAGATATTTAAATTAAATTCTATCCTAAATAGAATATGTTGTGTACAATATCTGCTTTGGCTGTCCAGACTATAATCCAGGTACTTGATGACATAAAAACTACAGCAGGCATGGCAAATAAAACTACAGGATAGTACTTGTCTGAGGAGGAGGGAGAATTGGCAACATCACTCTCTGTGGACTAACTGTTCAGCTATTGCTGTACAGCTGTCAGTGAACTCTGAAAAATGTTTTAGAGTCACTTTCCTAATACTGTTACTTTAACCAGGATGTTTCATTGTTGTTTTAGACACAAGCAGGTGTTCAACTCCAGCCATGTTAACCTCTGACCCAGCTACTTGTCCCATCATTCCTGGATGTGAAACAACCATTGATATCTCCAAAGGGCGGACTGGTCTTGGTCTGAGCATTGTTGGAGGAGCAGACACTTTGCTGGTGGGTTGGAAAAATATGTGTGTCACTCAAGTGAAATAATAGTAATGAAATTAAAGTCTGATAGAGGAGATATTTTGTCATTTGTTTCTATAGCATTTGTAGAAAGATGCAAAAGAAACAAAAATAAGAAAAAAGCCCTTTCTAAAATTAAAAGTATAAAGGAGCTTCTTATATATTTTGGTAATTTGTTCATCATGCATCTGACTTTCATTCCATCTGACTTGTGATGAATTATAGTAGCAATTTTCAGTTACTTTTGGTTCAAAATGGCGCCTGTTCTTTCAATATGCAATTTTGTTGTCGTTGTTGACAGGGAGCAATCATTATCCATGAAGTGTATGAAGAAGGAGCAGCATCTAAAGATGGACGACTGTGGGCTGGTGATCAGATACTAGAGGTATGGTGATTTCTTAGGTTGCTTTTGTTTTCATTGCTGGCTAGGCCTGTTGTATTTGTCTGCTGGAAGGTGCTGCACAATTTACCATTGTATGCTTTCATTGCAGGTGAATGGAATTGACCTCAGGAATGCTACACATGATGAAGCCATTAATGTCCTCCGACAGACTCCCCAAAAAGTTCGTCTGACTGTGTACAGAGATGAAGCTCAGTACAAGGAGGAAGACATGTATGATGTGCTGAATATAGAGCTCCAGAAGAAGCCTGGTAAAGGCCTTGGGCTGAGTATTGTTGGGAAAAGGTATGTAATGTACCTGGAGATTCAGTATCTGGAACATGCTTATCATGTTTCTTTTGTGGTCTGGTGTTGAGCTCCCCTGGGCTTGAAGGCTTAATTTTGTCCCTAAGCTAACCAGCCTTTCCTAGAGGAACTAAGCCAGTGTTACTTAACAGGAAAATGAGACAATGCTTGTTGTGTTCCCAATAGCAAGCCATAAACATGACCGTCAAACAGTACTGTAATGTAAAATGTGTGTGTGTATTTGCAGAAATGACACAGGTGTATTTGTGTCAGACATTGTCAAAGGAGGAATAGCAGATACAGATGGGAGATTGATGCAAGGAGACCAGATTTTGACAGTGAATGGAGAAGATGTCCGAAATGCTAACCAGGAGGCCGTTGCAGCTTTGCTAAAGGTACTGGGAAAAGAGAAGATCGATAAGAGTAAAGAACTGAGATCCAGATTTTTTGAAAGCTTTAACTTTATTCAGACTGAGATCAGACTGTTACCAGGATGTCAGTAAGACAAGTTGTGGATCCAAATTTAAACTTCCTGAAATCTAGAGCATTCGGGTTTTGATACTTTGCCTGATAAAACTGGGAGTAATGGTGGTGCAGAAAGCCATATGTTTATGAACATAGAGCTTATAGAAGACCTTTATAGAATACCATTACCTAGAACAACTGAAAACTTAACACTGTATTTTGTCGAACAAACTGATAACTGGTTAATTGTCTCACATTTTCAGAAAGATATGTAGAACAGACTTTAAATGATGGAGACTTCAGCAGAATAGTTGTGCTAAAAATGACTGCTTTCATAGTTTGTTTACAAGGGCCTGTAGTGGTAGGACAAGAGGGAATGGTTTTAAACTAAAAGAGTAAGTTTAGATTAGTTGTTAGGCAGAAATTCTTTAATGTGAGGATGATGAGGCACTGGAATAGGATGCCCAGAGAAGGTGTGGTTGCCCCATCCCTGCCCCATCCCTGGAAGTGTTCAAGGCCAGATTGGATGGGGCTCTGAGTAACCTGGTCTACTAGGAGATGTTAATCTTTTTTTTTATTATCTATTATTTCTGCCAGTTTACATCCATTAAATACTACAATGCATTTTTCAGTGACCAAGCATTTGGTATAAGAAACTGCTTTCTCGGAGTTCACTGAAGTAACTACCTGCAGCTCTTGGAGCCAATCTATTCTTAATAAATTTTTTGTTTCTGATGCCCTTCCCCTATTTCCAAATCAGAATGAAGTCAGATATACAATATTTCCTGTAGTCTGGCAGGAAGTCCAGCTGGTCAGCCAGCTTGTCTGCTTTTCAGTCCAGAGTTTTGAGACATGCTGCATGGTAAGAATTCCTCTGAGTCAGCATTTTCAATGGAAAACTGTTTCACTGGAAAAAAATTTAACAGACGCTAATTATAGCTGTCTCTTGGATACATAGGCACATGGTCATACTTCTTAATACTCACATTCAAAGATACATTTTTCTAGATCTTGAACAGGTCCTTGTGGTTTTGGATTTACTGGGGAGCAGGGGTCTTGGGGGAGAGCAGTGTTCAGAAAGTGGTAGATAGGAGGACTTCTGTATTTTCAGCATGTGCCCATTAGTGAGAATGCCAGAACAAGGTCTGTGTTGTGACAGTGAACTTGTTAGTATACTCTTCTTTGGTTATAGCATTTTTCCATTCTTACATGATAGTTTTTAAATTTTAATTAAGAACACAGCATTTCTTCTTCATATGCTGTACCTTTACCTCTCCTCTGAATGAAAATGCCATTTCATGTGGGAAGTTTCTTTTGTTTTGACAAGCATTTTGGAGTATCTAATTGAAGATGCTTAGTTTCCACTTACCATTTGTATATTCAAGTTTTAAGTACTTCATCATTGCTCAGTAGTACTTGTAATTAATTGTCATAGCCCTGTGAAATGGACTTTTAAAATACTTTAGACAGATAATTGTTAATAATTGTTTTGTTCACATAGTTCAAGTGGCATGGTCACTTACATGTAGGCTGTCACTATTTGCTGTTCAGGTATCCATTCAGTTTTCATTCATGAGAGTAGGATCTAGGAGTGAATTGTCTTGAACTGCCTAAAATGTATTTTGCTAGAAAATTATTTTGTAATCTTTAGAAAATTCCAGTGTGTTTTAAGTAGAATGAGACAAATAGAATGTGTCATCAGTTTGAGAATTCTGCCTGTCCTTGCAGTGTTTCTTTTGAAGTATCCCCTAAAGTATGTGAAAAGACTATCAGCTTTTCCCCTCACTAGACTTAATGGGTCTATCAAATGAAAGAATTTAGGAACAGAGAGAAAGGTGTAGTAAAACTAAATGGGAATTGATTTATTCACAAGTTCCATTGGAGAGTATTACTTCCTACTTTCACACATTATAATTTTAAAATCTCATTTGTGGGTTTGTGTATTTGTGAGGATGTGGTAATTTTAGGTATGTTTCCTCAGTTTTCCACTTTGAATAAGAGTTGTCCATATGGCTTACAACAAAATTCATGCAAGCAAAGAAGAATGGTTTTGCCTGAGCTTTGATCAAGTCTTTTCCAGGACATTGAGAAGTCAACATTATTTATGAAATAAAAATCAATTTAGTAATAAATCTTTTTTAGTGTCACCTCTAAGAGAATAGCAACAGGATATGAGGTGTTGAAACCTTGTTCGAATGGATATGTCTGGTTGGTTTTGATATATTGGCCTATTACTGTGAATTCTTCTGACAAATGCATGAATCTCCCTCTTAGGATAATAAAGTTAAAACATGATAAATAAAGGCAACATCATGTATTATAAAGTTCTTTGAATGCAGAAGTTTACACTGACAGCTTCTCAGTGAAAAAAACATAGCAACAAAACTGAAATTTCTGTATTAATGCATTGCAGATCAGTATCTTCTCTTGACACTACTTGTATTATGTAGAAAGTCTAATTTTCTTAGTCTTGTTTGTGATGATAATTTTTCTGTTTTTTTCAAAATAATGTCTTGATTTTGAAATATTTAATTGCAGGGTGAATTTTCTCCTGAGACATGCATTTTATATAGACATGTGAATACTCAGTAGTGTAGTTAAAATCTTAAAGGGTAATGAAAGGACTTTCCAATGTGCAGTCAGTCCATATCACCCAGCTTATTGGTGGGAGTCAGATGCAGAAAGCTCTCTTAAACTATAGACATTTAGGAAATTTTCTGCCCAAAATTTCTTAGTTATGTTGGTGTCTATCCAGAGTAACAGATAATTTCAAAAGTTTGAGAGAGGTAAGTAACTTCTAGTTTAATTACCATGTTCTCAGTCATATCAAGAGAAATAATGATTAAGACTTCGAGGTGTTAACACTGTTTTTAGTTTTTATTGTGAAAATTTTATATTGACTTTGCAATTCAGAAGCTATTCCTTTTTAAGTGCAATGTAATATAATTAGTCTTCTTGTGTGATTTTCATGTCTGCATTGTAATATTGGTAAATCCAGTATAAAAAAGTATCCTTCTCAGTATTATCATGGTGAACTTTGTGTGTCACTGGTCCTGCCATGAAATCTCTCTGCAAAGTGCTCATTTCAGGATTGCTAGTCCATCATTCTTCCCTCTGTCCATGTTTTTTTACTTCTTCCACTTTTTAGGAAGTCACTTAAATATTGTAGGTTTTAGTCTTGTAGACAGAAGAGAAGTGTTATAAGTAACTGTTTCTTTAGTGTTCCTTAGGTACAGTAAGACTAGAGGTTGGAAGAATAAAAGCTGGGCCATTTCACTCTGAGAGGAGAACATCCCAGAGCAGCCAGGTATGTAACTATAAAACTGGTTAGTTTAGGAGAAATAATGTTAAAAAATGAAAGCAAGTAGAAAGATCAGTTTTATGATGACAATTATTTTTCACATACCTGATCCAAGATGGAGAAATTTTACAGCTTTTCACTAGCCATATTATATGTTCAGTTTAGCCTATTGTGTCTGTTATAAACAGGATCCAGTCAAAAATGTAATCCAGAAGTGACTTTGCTCCAGGCTCCAGCCTGGAAGCATAGAGAACTCAATTCTCATCAATACCAGAAGAAGTTAGAGTCAGCTTTAAACCTGTTAGTTACTTTCAGAGTAGTTGGCATGCAGTGGAGTATTGCTTCAGTAAACTGAGGGAATTTCTCCATTCCTTGAATGTTCTTACTGTAAATGTGCCTGCCAGAAGCAGGAAACCTATGCTTTTTCCATCAGACTTCTCTTATTTATTTTATTGTTGGTCTAATGGTGCATTGTTACAACCTCACATCAGTTTCTGCATTTGAAAGCATCTTCCATGGCGTAGCAGCTCACATTGTGATTCTTTCTAGTAGGAGCCACAGTTCTGAAAGCTCACAGATTACCTTAAGACCTTTCTTTGGTTGTGAACTGGGGATGAAAACTGTCAAGTATTAAATATACATAGTTTTAAGACATAAATAAACAGTTTCAAGTGAGCAGGTTAAAACTAGGTAATACTGAAATTTTAGGCTCTCTTCAGAATTAGTTTTGTTAAACAACATGAAAACATGCAGACTCTGGCAGGTCTTATTCTAAGATGAAGTTCACAATGTTGAATGTTTTGAAGAGTGTGTCACAATCAGTGAACTAGTCTCACCAGGAGCCATGTTGCTCTTTTACTTGCTCTGCAAGTGTAGTGAAAATCTTGCTGGAAGTTGTGCAGGTGAAGCTGAGTGGAGAGCCTAATCTTAGCTGTAGCTGATGCAGTATGTGAACATTTGAGAGCCCACATGAGGATGTACTGATACCTGTCTTTTGTATTCTGTCCTTACTGTGGCACTTGTGGCTAGCTTGCATGAGAAGATCTCTATGAGGTGATAGAAGGTGCAAATACCAGGGCCTTGTTGAGCCTTCAGAAGAAGCACTTCAAAGCTTTGCATGGGGTTATAGACATACAATCTCTTTTGGTCTAATGATGTTTCATTTAGAGTGACCAAAAAGTTTGTGGAGTTCTCTGAGCACAGCAAAAATAAAGTACTACAGAAAATACACTGAATATAGGGAGTTACAGTTTTACTTTTAGTAGCTGGGTCAGTGAAGCACCTCTCTAATCCTACTCTAACATTGTGTGTAGGTCAGTGAAGGAAGTGGCAGTCTCTCATCGTTCAGTTTCCCAGTTTCTGGGTCCGCTGCACCTGAGGTCTTTGAAAGTGGCCTAAAGAAGAATACCAGTAAGTTGGAGAGTTTTTTGCTGCTTTCAGTATTTTATACATGTGAACTGATAGCTGAGATCTTTCTGCTAAAATGTTATGACTATGTGATGTAGGCCTCAAAGTGATTCCTTAGTTAGTAAAATGCTGTAGAAGTGATTACTGCTCAGTACATCATACATATCTTGTAGTAGCTTTTTATAAAAGAAACTAGCAACTACTTATGTCAGCGGCTTAGATATTGACAATCTAAGTTGAGCCAGAATTTTGTATTTAATCTAAATACATCATATGACAAGCTGTCTCATTCATAGAAATCCAGATGCATGTGGAATAGGTGTCTCATGCTTAAATTTAGAACGAAGTTATTTCTGATCAAAGTATTGCTAGAAAATAATGGGTTTTTTTCTATTTTATTTGTGCACGCTTTAGCAGTCTTACTCCAAAAGTTATTGAAATGGAGAAAATGGTTGATTCTTTCACCTATTCTAGAAGTATTTCAATTTGATTAATGTAATGACGGCCACTATCAAAATCAGATTAAAATGTGTGTAACAAACAAGGAGAAAGTACAATCATCATAGTGATTTGGATAACTTTATTGGAAAAGTTTTCTAGGAATGGTAGTTTAACTTTTTTTTAAATTTATTTTAATTCATTTGACAGCAGCTTCTGAAATACAGGGACTAAGAACAGTTGAAATAAAAAAGGTAAGTTGTAGCATGCAGTGGCATATATCAGGAATAGATTCTGTAGATGTTGTCAATAGGTGTCTTCACAGAATGAAAGAAGTCTGGGCCTATTGATTGTTTTGGGAAAGGAGCAGGAAGTTGTCTGTCTTTCGAGTTCAAGACTGTATGATCTCCACTGCTTATATTTTTCTGTAATAGTGTGACTTATGTTGTCATGTTTTGTGAGCTGTGTTGAAAGCAAAAGAAGGAAGAGATACTGGGACCTAATTTTATCATTACCATATTGAGTTAAATGCAGACTCTGTTTTGGTAAAGTCAGGGGAATTGCACCAAAGTTGGAAAGCTGTTTTTTGGTATTTGATATTTTCCTTCACACATATTTTTAATGCGTAGATTCTTGCATGACAGCTACCAGGTTTTCAAGTGTGAAATTCAGTCACCTTTGTTATGCATGTGAGCTTACTCACAAACTGCTTCTTATTTTCCAAAATATTTTATATTTATTTGTCTTTGCTTGGCATCCAGTTCACTTTATTACATGGATTATATTCAGTCATTCTCTTTTTACATTAGAATCTGCAAATACCAGTTGGCAATAGCAGTTCTTACAGTGAGGTATTTGGGTGTGGTACAGTGGTAAACAGCTGGCTTTACTCTTCAACATTTGGGCACTAGGGGGAGCATAAAGATTAATTCTAGTCTTCAGGAGATTCATAATAGGATATTCATATACACAGTACTAAGGACAGCAATCCTGCCTCACTGGTTTTCCTTGCTCAGACCTCTGTGCTGACATTAAGAGTCAGGTGCTGAATGCTGTAAGTATTTCGTTTGCTTAAATTAAAACACACAACTAAATCAGCAAATTTTCACCTACCACTGAGAAGAAGAAACATCCATTCTGGTCTCTCTGCTTTCATGAAATAGTGTGAAGCGTATAAGCTTAAAAACTGGCTTGACATAGCAATTCTGATTTTCATAAAATAGGGGGTTTAGTGATCTTTTCAAGTAAGCCTACAATTCTCTGTGTTTTTCTTTCCAGAAAAATCTAATCTTTTTTTCATTACTATAACAGAGCCCTGCAGATTCACTAGGAGTGAGCATTGCTGGAGGTGTAGGAAGTCCTCTTGGAGATGTTCCTATATTTATTGCCATGATGCACCCGAATGGAGTTGCAGCTCAGACTCAGAAATTAAGAGTAAGTTAATTGTTAGGAAGGCTGTAAAGATTACATGGGTAATGCACTGTAATTACTCTAGACAGCACTAAACCAGGAGTACAGTGATACAGTCATAAGTGCTTCTGGCTGTGCAAAGAATTCTTGCTGTTTGGATTGATAAAAAAGTAACTCAGATTGGTAGCATGGGAAAGTGTAATTGCTGGCATGTGCTAACTTAAGAAAGGAAGTCCTAAAGCAGTCGTGGATCTTAGAGTTAGTCAGCTTGTGAAAATTAAAAGCATAGAAGGTGGTTCAGAAGGATGTGTTCTATAAACGAGTGCCACTGCTGAGCGTGGTGGTCATTCCTGCAAATGTAGGTGTGCAGTCTGTTTTATCGCTCCTGTTTCCTATGCTTCGGATAGAGGGAGTACATTTTAGGCGCTGAGTTAGAGTGGGAGATTTTATCTGAAACTGTACTTAAATGCATAATGTGTACAATCTGCATCAAAGGTGGTTGAATTTGACTGAGGTTTCTCGGAAAATGGACAGTGTTATTTCAAGATGAAGTCAAACAGAATCTCTGATGATAATTTGCTGCTTCAGTCTGTCTTCAAGTGACATGCAAAATGCATCTGTTAAAAAACATGGTGTGTATTTCTAGAGTTTTAAGATCAGTTCTGTAAAGCATCACTACTTTTTACACTGAATACACTAAACCAGTGTAATTTGCTAATTCTGATGTCGAATTGCTTGCCTTTGAACTGGATCATTTTATAGTTCCAAGATTATTTGCCTTCAAGAGGAAATTTACTGTGAATTTAGAGTGGCTTCTTTCTTTCTTCATACCCCAATATCATACATAAAATTTAGCTAAATGCAAATACAAAGATCTGCTATTGTTGAAATTGCAGATAAATCTATGTAACTGAGTTAGATTTTCTACATTTTCTTCTGTAGGTTGGGGACAGGATTGTTAGCATCTGTGGAACATCTACCGAGGGCATGACTCATTCCCAAGCTGTTAATATCTTAAAAAATGCTTCAGGCACTATTGAATTGCAGGTAAAAAAATCTTCAGTGACATTTTGAATATTTTCTGTATACTGTTTTGCCAGCTGCTGCGATGAACTATTTTAGTGTCAGCATTCTTATATCACTGATTTCCGACTTCTATTCCTAGGTTGTAGCTGGAGGAGAAGTGAGTGTCATAACTGGTCAGCAGCAGGATCCTCCTACATCCAGTCTTTCATTTGCAGGACTAACTTCAGCTGGCATTTTTCAGGATGATTTAGGGTCAGTAACTATAGAATGTACAGCCTCTGTAGCCTGTTCCTTTAGATGATATTCAGCCTATAAACCTGACAAATTCTAGCAAATAATGGATGGCATTTTTGGCTTAATCATGATTAACATATTTGGTATACATGGGATGTGTGGGCCATAGGTCCTCTTCTGCATTTTTCATGATGCAATTTGCTGTGCTGCAAATTTTTTTGACCCTCTGTGGTTATGATGTGATCTGATTTCTTCTACAGCCTCTATTGATACACCCAAAAATTCTCTTTCCACTGTAGTATCTGTGTTTCCGTAGTGTTCTCTTTAGTGCTGGGCAATCAGGAGTATCCAGGGTTTCTGGTATACAAGGTATACTGCTTCTGGTATTCTGCAAGGTGCATTATGTAAACAAGTTTTGCATCAAACTCTGTCATAAATCTGAGGCAGGCATTTTTTTCTTTTAGGAATGGGGAAAGCGAAAAGGGATTCTTCAGCCACACATATCTACTTTGAAAAGTAGAATTCCAAAATTTCTTACTATCAAAGTATGTGTGGGGAAATACACCTATAAATTATCTGTATAATAAACACATGCATACAAATACACAGTCATCTATTAGGAGAGAAGCAATTAAACCTTAAGAGCATAAACTATTCGAGCTAATTTTAGCCATTACAGGATTTTTAAAGTAGATATTATGGAATCTGGAGATACAGACACTGCCTCTCTACTTCACTAGTAAGCACCGTTGGTGGCACATAGTAGCCGTAATTATGTCCTGAACTATGTATTTGAAATAGCTACTTTTATATAATAATATAGACATTAGACAGCTTACAGAGTTTTACATAAACTGAAATAGCCAGTTCTTTATAACAAAAGTATTTGTAATTATAGTGGCAAGGGAAATATATTGGTTAGCTTAAAAGGAGTAATGTTTTTTGTTGAATATTCTACATGTTAAATCCAAACTTCAGACAAAATACTCTTTTCCCTTTTCTTAGACCTCCTCAGTACAAGACCATTACTCTGGACAGAGGACCAGACGGCCTTGGCTTTAGTATTGTGGGTGGCTATGGCAGTCCCCATGGAGACTTACCCATTTATGTGAAGACAGTGTTTGCAAAGGTAGGTGTAAATTTGTTCAATCAATTCATTTATTAGTTCACTGCAGTTATTGTTCTAAATCATGGCCTGGGTTTGCAGTCAAAATAATGTTACAATTTCTCACAGCTGTTTGCTTTTAGTGCAAAGGGGGATCAAAATATGCTTGCAGCATTTGAAGGCTGTAATCTTCAAAAGATTGAGAATTTCCAAATACACATGATTCAGCCCATTAACAGAGTCTTGTCCACCTCTCGAGACTGGTATTGTGTAAATACTTAGAAAAACAGCTCCCTTGCCTTATATTTAGAGTGTGTTTACTTCAGGTCGTAGAGGGAACTGTTTTATTGAACTCAGACTGGACCTTCAGAGAAGTTCAGATGCTGACCTGGATTTGACAATTTGGACTGCTCTAGAGAACAGTAGAGAGTCAGAGAAAACTGGAATCACGAATCCTAAATTTTTATGGTAAATCAAAGTATAACACTATCTTTTAAACCACTTGATGAAAAGTTCTCCATATCTTGAAAATGTTACTTCCCTGATACTAGGGTTTAAATCTTATACTAGCTGGAAAAACAGGATTAAGGGAACAAAACAATCATGTAGATCCAATTTCTAGACGTGGAACTTAGGGCAGGGCATACTGCAGCATTAGCAGTCTTCACAACAATTGGCTCTATTTCTATCCCTGAAAATCAAAAATGTTGCAAGGGGTTTTCTTTTCAGGAATGTGTGTCAGGAAGAAAAAGAAATGCTTGAGTCTGCAGTTACTTGTTTTATCATTCCAGGGTGCAGCAGCAGAAGATGGACGCCTCAAGAGGGGGGATCAAATTATTGCTGTGAATGGGCAGAGTTTAGAAGGGGTGACCCACGAGGAAGCAGTTGCTATTCTGAAAAGGACAAAAGGAACAGTCACTTTGACTGTATTGTCTTGAACTGGCTGCTTGATGGGTTAAGGTCAATAAGACAATATTATTTACTTTCCACATAGTAAAGAGAATGGAAATGTTTGTGTAGTCTTCTTGCTCTTTCAGCTTCACAAGACTATGTTACAACACTGAAGAAAAGTAACATTTAACTGTATTTTTGTATACATTAGAACTACTTCTCTTCCTGTCAAACCACTGGGATGAAGTTATGGTAACTATGGAAACACATGGAAATCTTTCCTATTAGTAAGTCACAAGAAAAAAACAATGTTTTCATTAATAACGACACAAGAAAACTGACATGTGTTCGTAAGAGACTTTGTGTATTTGAATAATGTTGGAAAAATTATAAATTCACCAAGTCAGCAAGGGGGTTGCATGGGTAGCAGTAAGTCAGAAAACAGGAATAAGGTTATTGAAGAAAAAAAGTATTATTAAAACAAAGATTTGGGAGATAAGAGGAAAAGTATGTAATCTGGAGGCAAGCGGTTAATGGACTAGATTGTTCTTTGTAACTAGATGATTTTTGAGGTTCCTTTCAACCCAAACTGTTCAATGACTGTATTATTTCACAATGCTCAAGTAGAAGGAACTAGATTGGTGTCTTGGGTGGGTTATTTTGCTTGTCTTTTTGTGGGTTTAAATTTACCAAGTCATGATGTATCTGAAAAAAAAAGAACACTGTGTTTCATTCGGCTTAGGTTTGAGGGTTTCATTATTTTGGGAGGGGGAGTTGTTGGTGGCAGTGGTGGTTTTGGTTTTTGTTTGTTTATTCTGTTTGTGGATTTTGTGGGACTTGTGCTCAGGGCTGAAAAATCCATTACTAGTGGAAACTATTCCTAGTGAATGAGAATGCCCAGCAACTGCAGTATTAGAAGAACTAGACTTTTAAAATAGTAATATTTTATAGTCTATAGGGGTGAAAACAACCTTCCTGATATGAAGTGTCTGTGAGCAAAGGTTGTCCTCTTCCAACGTGCAAGACTACATGCAGGCTCAGTGCAGACATTTCTGCAAGCTGCTTGCATCAGGGCTGTGAACAAACCTCTCAGAGGGGGTCTGCTTTGCTGTTAGCAGATGTCCGGATATTGCCAGTGTGGAAGGAGTTGGCATTAACGGTGTTGCTGCCATTATCAGTAGCAGCAAAGGTAGAGTCCTCCTTGAACTGAGGAGGCATAAAACCAGGAGTAACAGGTTGAGGATGAGTACAGATCTGAAAATGTGTCACAGTGGAGGTGAGTAGTAAGCAGTGAAGATTTGCCTCAGTAATAAGCAGAAGAGGAGCTTTGACAGCTACAACTATTATTTTGGGGATATTAATTTTAGAGGCACAGATAAAAGTATCTAGTAAGTACAATGTAACCATGGAGCTGTTCTTTGATCAGCAGCGTGGTCAATAAATGCATCACTTTCTCGTCACTAAAACTTTATCTAAAAACTGCACTCAATGAAATACTTAGCTGATTGTAACCTGCCTGCCTTTGCCTGCCATGCTCTTAAGAATCTGGCAGATAAAGCATGCTTTTGCCATGATTTATTTTCCTGCAGAAAAATGTAGCTGAGTCTTTTGAGAAAGGAGGGTACCAGACTAACTAGTATGCTATTTCACAGCAAGATGCTTTGTATTAATTAGAAAAAAAGGAATTTTAGCGAGAAGGCCACCATCTCAATTATCACTCCAGAGAAATATGAACTGAAAATGCAGGCAATGGTCAGGCTATTACTAGGGGATAATACAAAAGACTAGCATTCATTTTAGTGGGCCACAAAAACAGTATTAGGAGTGTCTGTCAAATAGTATTAACAGATTGATAGCTCTGTGTAAGTGAATTAACAAAAAACCCCTCTCTGTCTTTTTAACTATTCTAGAAGTTACACTGTGGTAGGCTAAGATGCAATAAACCAGATGGTACCATTTCTGGATGCTGCTGTTACTGAATTGCTTTTGTACTTATTCCTTGCGTAGACTGAGAAATGCCTATATTAGAGTATGTAAAGTCACTTTAAATAGTATCTATATTTGTAACGGAAGTAGTGTACAGCTATTTTGTTACTGTTCTTGTGTCACAATGGGGGATTTAAATTAATAAATTCCAAACTGTCATGATGAAGTAAAGTTCCCTGTGTTACTGGTTGCTTTGTAATGGCGTGCTTGCATTATTCATTCTGTTGCAAAAGATTAATTCAAAACAATTTAATAGTTAAAAAAAGGCATTACTCTTTACGCGAACCTCAAAGCATCTGCTAAAAATTGTTTGGAGGTTTTGTTGTTGTTGGTTTTGGGGATTTTTTGGTTGGTTGGTTTTTGTTGGTTTTTGGGGGAGGTGGTTTGTTTGTTTGTTTTGGGTTTTTTTAAAATATTTTATCTTCACTTGTAAACTCTTAGCAAATTCATGAAACTACAAAGCTGTCTTGCTTTTTTGTGATGGCATTAATCATTCTTAAAAAAGCATTCCTTCAGGTGTGGGCCTTGCCATGAGGGACAAAAATAGTGGGCCATGGATCTTGGGACTCAGAGAATAGGCTCTTCCCCAAGCCCCATGCCAGGAAACTGTTGCATGACCACTGCTTGGTGGCTGCCACGCACTGGACCATGTAGTAATAAACTTTTCAGGCTTTGGATGTTTGGTTTTCTTTATCATTTTGTATTCAGCGCAACTTTCCAGTCACAGGGGTTAGTCCTGTAAGGTCCTAGGTACTGTGGCCCAGTTCTACCAAGTTTTATGGTTTTGGTTACATTTTTTCCATATGATTGTGTTACAGGTTCGGAAGGGTCTGGCATCTTAAAGGCTCCATCGCCGTTGTCTGGTCAGATATCCAGTCCTTTCTTTTAACTTTTCTTAACTGTCAGCTGTTCATTGCTGAGGGGTAATCAGAGTGGTATTAATGAAAAGATCTTTAATTTTACAGTGGTATTAGTGAAAGGGACTGTTACTTTTTGAAAGCATGGGTCTGGACAAAGGACAGCTGATTCATAGGAATGCACATATTTCATTTATTGACAGTGAGCAGGTATCATTGGCATGTCTGCTTTTCTGCTTCTTCCTCTGTTGGATTTTATTTCTGGGTTAGCTTTATGGAAGCAGTCGTATTGTTAATTCTCAGCTGGCAGAAGGGTTGGAATTTAATAGTTATTGCTGATACCCTTTCCTTTGCTCTATTCAGTCACTTTTTGTAAGAAAAAAAAGAAGCTGTATATTCTATAGACCTAGATGAAGAAAAAAGTGTCATCTTTGTTGTCAAGAAGATGTTTTATTTTGCTGATAGAGACTTGCAAGTAATGTGGAAGTATTTAGTACTTTTAAGAGTGTTTTGCAAAGAAAGCCTTATCTCAAAATGGGAGTGACATTTGAAAGGGGCATTTGTTAGATTTCTACACACATTTTTTCTTGCTTTTTAAAGGCAAATAGTTTGAAGCATCTAAAATATTCCTGTGCAGAGGGTACTTCTGTTTTAGATTCCAATTGAAGCTACTAAGAATAAAGTTTTCACTTTCTTTAAAAATGTTACTAAAACTGTAAATATTTTTAATAGTAAACAGTATTGTCCTTAGCATATTCAACACCTGCAGTGTGGATTTTTCTTTTGTAACTGGTCATCATGCATGTTCCTCAAAAGACATGTAGATCTTTAATATAATGTGTTTTAGTCCATAGCCAGTGTTGCATGGTAGTGCATTAACTTGTGAAGTTTGGCCACCTGTAGTCACGGAAGTGGTAACAGTGACGGGTGAGAAGATCCAATTCAAACACTTGAAAAGAATACACCTAATGGAAAATGATGCCCAAATAGACTGAGGTTCCTGTTCTTTGCTATGTTTTTATTCTCCTGTTATAAAATCATCCTAAGATTTCTGCTCGCAGTGAAAATGGTTGTTTGAAATGGGTGGAAAAAAATGTGGATGCTGCTTCTCTTATTTCAGTAGAAAGGAGATTAAATTCTGGTAAAATATGAATTCTAAGAGCAGCATATACCTGAGCTGAAAATTACAGAATTTTCCAAATTAAATTAGTAGTTTTCAACTGGAGATTTTTCGGTTAAGTTGCAGCAGCAAGTTGGTTTGTGGAAGTGATGTTTTTGCTTACTATTTATTTTACTTACTACCTAGCAGATTTTTACTTAGTGTTTCTCTTCAGACTAATTTCTGGTTGGACCATTGTTTTTGATCTTCATGTAAGTAGCTTAAATACATAACTTTTTTATTACATCAAAGGAGTGTTTGAATCACATACAGAAACAACTCACCTGTTTTCATGGCTGCAAGTACTACATTAGGTTTTTTAAGTGCTTGCATTTATATGTCCAGTTTGTCCATAGGCAGACAAGAGAAAGCTTTTTGTCTAAGAGTGGAGGCTTTGAATTTGTTAACACTTGTTAGTATTTTCTGGTATTTCAGCCTTTGGCACTTTATTAGTTAAGATTGCACTTTGTTAAGTGAATTCAGTTTAATTAAGAGTATGCTTTGACTGACCGAGGTAGACATTGTACCTAAAAGAGACTGAATGTGCTTCTTGAGTATTTCTGTGGGGTGTCGGGCACCTTTTTGAGTCTCTCAGGACTGTTCAACAACAGTGTCAGTTTGGTGTGTTTTCATAGTGTTTTGTTTATGCCTCACAGAAGAGGACATGATACCAGGACTCAGATGACTGAGGCCATGGGGTACATTTAAACTATGCATTATCAGATTTCCTCTACTGCACGCCAGTTAGAGATAAAGAAGTTTCTTGTTTGAGCACATCACACAGTCACTTAGGCTGAGGCACATGAAAGATCTTTTCAGGCTGTAACTTTCAAGTACCTTGTCATCACAGGGATGCCAAAGCCACTGTGTCCGACACTTTAAGGTTTCACATTCTTGGGACTTTTACAAAAGGCAATGGGAGCAGCCCCATGGGTAGAGTAGGTAATAAGTTGTACTCTCTTTTGGGAGAATATTTATCTGAAACTGTAAAAACCATATAGAGTTTGTTTTGACTGAAAAAAATATATTCATTACTTGTTGTTATCTGTGAGTATGTCTGTTGGAAGTAGAAAGACCAGTATTGTAGATGAGTTTTATATAGATAGATAGGTCTCAATAGAATCCTAATTGTTAAGGCAGCAGATGTTCACTGGAATTCCTGTTTGTGACAGAAACCACTGAGAACAGCTGGTAATAAAAGATTGTCATATGGGAAAGGGATTAACCTTTGTTACTGTCACCAAGACCCCGAGAAGGGTAAAAGTGCTAGTGTAGAGTTCCTCTGAAGGTCTAATAAGGTGTTATTCTTCCTATACTCTTGAAATGAAAAAAAAAAAAAAAAATCAGTGTTTCAAATACATAATTTTTCTTGGGTTTGATGAATATATGCACCTATAGGTAGTGAAGGAAAATGTTGATATTAGAATTCTGTTGGGAAATCCAAGCAACTCCGAACCTAGCATCTGGGCTGGAGACTACAGTTTTGGTAGTTGGGAATTTCAGGAGGACAAGTGACACATTTAGTGTAGTAAATCAGTCTTGTTCCATGGTGATCTTAAGCACCAGACAATACCTACTGCATCTGCAGCTTCTTTTTCATGCATCTGGATGGTACACTATTTGAATTGCCTTGTCCTCGAAAAGTTAGTGTGAAGAGAAGGTCTACGCTCCACCATTTCTCATGTAAGTCATGCCTCAATTGAAAACTAAGGTCCAGCAGCATTTTGGAAGAATAATTGTAGGCTTCTATCTGTATGAGAAGTTAGGAGTTTTAGGTCTCAGGCAGAGAAAAGCTCAAGTTGCTGTTCTCTGACAGATGAGGTGGTTAGCAACTCGCCTCTGTGTGCAGCAGGCTCCAGAGACACTCCTTGACGGTACTGATGCATATCGGCACTTTTCAGTCCTGCATACCGGTGTGTACCACAAATTTCACTTGCACTCCTGGAAATCAGGGCTTGGGTGGCTGGTTAACTGTGGAGGTTTTTAGAAAGATCTAGCCTTGAGCATCCTGGCTTTAATTTAAAGAGCATGTAGAGGACCTGAATTTGTTCTGCGTTTATCTCCAGTTCTATCTCCAGGTACGTCAGGTACCTCCCTTTTTAAGCATATATATAAGAAGTACTGCACTCAAAATTTATTGTTAATGTAGACCTAGAGGTTGTTCTAACTAAATGTGTATGTTGATTATTTCACATATATTCACAAAAATATTCATGGTTCCTTGGTAAAGCTTCTACAGCCTCTTTCACAACACTGAATGACAGCAGTGATTGCCTTTCTGTTAAATTAACTAGATCTTTGCAATAAGGATAAATCTGGGCAGGAAAGAGAATTGCTTGAGATAAGGTAGGAACCTCCTGATCTGAGCTGATTTTCCTATTGTGATTGAGCATGCTCTCCTCAATCTATGCCTTATCTCCCTAGGAATAATTTGGCTTCTGTTTCAAATGGAAGCTGAATTCTGTGTATACAGTCTCTTTCCCTCTGGAAAAAGGCGTTTTTACTATTCTGATTGCTAGAGCAGGAAGAAAAAAAAAACAAAACTGGACCTTTGCTTTAAGTGCCGATTTATGGAATATTAACATTTAGTAGAAATAGCTCATTAACAGTTTATTGTTTGCTGTAATATGTTCTCTTCTTTCTGCTCTAAGTCAGTCTCTTCAAAGCTAGATATTTTGCCAGCAGCCAAACCATTTTTGTCTGCACTTCTCCTGCTCCCATTTCTTTTGATTGGTGTGTTTGCATTGGGCTAGGGGGGGAAATATGTATGAGGGGAGGATGTTAAAGGCTATGTGTGTGCTCATGCACGTGTGTGCATGTGTGGATCTGGGAATAGTATTGTGTAAGTGTTAACTATTGGCCTGCAGATATTTCCTTCCAAGTATGTTTTTTTTTTCTTACAGAAGAAATTAAAATAGTCACTCTAATCCTTTTTAATATGTATAGGGTCTCAAAGGATTTTTAAAAAGAGAATAAATATTTGATCTATTTTAATGTCAGGAAAAACTGCAGCAGAGACATTATCTGTTGCTTGTGATTTTGTGATTCCCAATGAACCTTTTTCTAATGTGAATGTACATCTTTTCTATTAGTCTGGTAAGTTTAACAATAGAACACATTCCAGGTTCTTTTTTCAGGACAATGAACTCCTATTTGAAGCTGAGAAGTGTTTGGGTCTGATGGTATGTTTCTGAGGCTAGGATCACCTCATGAGCTATGAATACACTTCAGAGTTCCTCACTGATAAAAGCCCTTTCTTTAAGCCCATGTGAAAGACCTCCCATTCATAGGGTTGTTCCTTTTATATACAGGATACACTCAGTTTTACTTTACTGATGTTTGAACTCATGCATGTATTAGTGACTTGCACTTGAGTATAAACCTTGAAGCTGTTGGCCAAGCTAGGAAATCTCTGATCAAGCCAAAAGTGGCAACTAGTCCAATGAATTGAATTGATTTCCTTCTAAATGTCAAGGAGGACATGAACCAAACAGAAATGCTGGGCAGCCAGCAGCAAGGAGACAAGCGGTTTTACTGACACCTGGCAGCCCCTGTACTTTTCTCTATATGAAAGGTGGCTGCAACTGCTCTAGTATGAACTTCCAATTCAAAAGTGAATTGAATTAACAGGAGAGGGGTAAGTTAAATTATCAGGTAGCAGAAGAGGGGAAGTGCTCACCTATTTAGGCACAAATAGGCATGTAGATGGCTCCTTGAGTGTTTCTTTTGTATTACAAAACCAATAAACAAGATGTTTGTGCAGTCAGAGGCTGGTTTCACCTTGGGCACTTAGCCTGGGAGCTTCGGGTACTGAAGCTTTATGGGAGAGGCTATTTGGCTCTACTACACAGCCCCACATGCAAACCTTGAAGTCAGACTAGCCCTGGAAGAAGGACCTAGATCAATTGATAGAAGCTGACTTTTGTTTAGCTATATTTATACACATTAATAATTTTCAGTAATAGCCACTAGATAGCACTAGAGAATCAAGGTAAGTCTCAAACAGCACGGGTTGCAGAGATTTAAACGAACATAAGCACTCCAGAACAACCAACCACTGAAGCCTGTTGTTGGTGTTCAGCTCAGATCAGCAGCTTAATGGAAATTATTCAGTCAGGAGAATGTTATTTTAACTTCTGGTGTGTTTAAAATGTCTACACTGATGTATTTCCAAGCAAAAAACCACATAGCAGTAGCTTGAACAGTTACCCTATTCTGACCTTGTTTTTAATGCTTTTGAACTTTATTGAAAACCACAAACTTCAACAAAATATGCATTAAATCCAAAATGTTTAATACCAGCCATCACAAATTGAATGCTTTAACATAAAAACGCAGCTCTAAAAATATCCATAGGGATAATATGCTTTCCAAAAATATGCCTCGAAAAAATCATGTACGCAACTTATTTGCAGAGCCAATAAAAAGTGTCCCTGTCTGTAGGTTTATCCCTTGCAAATTTATTTGCCATTTTTAGTTTTTCAAGTACAATTTAAGGTTTTGAAGAAATCTTTACTGATTACCTCTATGGGAAACCAAGGACTGATCTTTCTAATCCCTGCTATGAAAGCAATAAGGGTACTGCTTCTACTTGCTTACTGATAGCTTTTCAAGAAGCGCCATATGAAATTTTTTCTAAAGGGTTAGGAAAGGCATAAAGGCTTTAGGAGAAATACATGGGTTTCTGCCTGCATGTACAGTGCATTTTCATAGGTATTGCAGTCCTCTTGCAAACCACGTACTTAAAGGACATAAGTAATTTTGTTTTTCACATTCATAAACAGTTTTTTTGTGGCAGTTTTGAGGAATATACGCAGGTATGCATGGTGCTGTGGGTTCTGTGCAAGGTAAGAA
Organism: Callaeas wilsoni; assembly: GCA_013398955.1. Taxonomy (NCBI): domain Eukaryota; kingdom Metazoa; phylum Chordata; class Aves; order Passeriformes; family Callaeidae; genus Callaeas; species Callaeas wilsoni. Next base: position 98,034 of record VWPU01005214.1, on the reverse strand, counting down.
CTTGGTGTCTCCTCTGAAAACTGCATTCCTCAATTCAGTTTCAAAGTGATTTGTAGGTGATCACAAATTCTTCTGTTATTTGTTAACGGAGGTTTTATACACAATGCCACGTCCTCCTTTGATTACATCTTAAGAGTTTTTCACGAGGATCTAATGTTTGAAGTCTGATGGCCTTGAACTCCTAGAGTAATGTGTCCTAAATGCTTGTCTTGAAGGAGAGATTCATAATCAGGGCATCTGGCTCTTGTGGCTTGCTTCCAAAGTACGTTAAACAGACTGATATCAAACTAAGGAACTGTAGTGGTGCTTATTTGCTATAGGCATGCCTCATCTTAGGTATGGGGACTTGGAAGACCTCAGTTTTGGCTGTCATTGATAGGCGCTCGCAGGAGTTCTCAGTGGACTGGGCTGATGCGTGTGTGAACTCATTCAGCCAGTGAACTGTTTCTTGCAGAAATGACAGCCTGTTATCAGGAAATGCACGGGCTGTCTTTGAGGCTTGCTTGCACTTTCAGTACACCCAGAATATCATTACCTACCAGCTTTCTATAAATTCACCTTTTCACAACAGTATGTGAGAGGTACATGCTTAAACAAGTTGAGGTTTAACAGAACTGAAGCTTGATCATCTGTTCCTCCACAATTTAAATGAAGATTTTGCAGCTCTCTGGTTTCCTCCCACGCCAGTCCCTCAACTGCAGATTGGGGGGCTGAACTTCCTTGGCGATAACAGTCCATTGTGTGAACATGGAGCTGAGTAAGGTTTTCAGTCACACTTTCAGGCTGCTTCAGGCATCCTTTGGTACTTGACAGCTATTTGCAGTTGCCAGGCGAGTAAAGCAGTTCCCTACAGGACGAGGAGGTGAGCTAGTGTTAAAATGGAACTAGAGCAAGAATGGCAACTGTGACACTGTACTAGAAATCCTTACAGTCCCTTTTTGGCCTTATATTTATTGCACATGTAAAACCATTATAAGCATGTTACTTCATTCTCAAATGCAGCAGATTTTGCAGCTTGTTTTGCTCCAAGTGCCAGTGGCAGGGAAGCTGTTTTTGTAAGTGCTATGAAAACAAGTTCCAGCAAAACTGATCTTTATCAGATCACATTGAAAAGGCTGCACATACTGAATAGTGAAACCGGCCAGTTAAATTTTAATCTGGGTTACATAAAAGGTTGTTCTTCAAGTGGCACATATTGACATTGTTCTCACACCCATTAACTTACAGCCAGAAAGTGAAAAAGCCAAGAGACATGTAAAACCTCAGTGTGAATCTGTCTGTGCATGTGTTATAAGCAACTTCTAGGTAGAGTAAGGTGCAATCTCAGAAACCTATCTGCAGCATCCTGCCTATTGCACTGTTTTGTCTTTCCCACGTGGGGTGTGGGGATGGTGCCATGCAGATTATGAGTTATGTAATTCAATAGCTCTTTTGGGGGAGAGTCCTTGTTTTGGAGATCTGCTGTCAATGCACTGAGAATATTTTTCATGTGAGTTTGGAAGAGTAGCGAGGCTGTGCTCAGAAGCCTGTGTGTGGCCTGAGAGGGGAAGATTCCTGAAGTAAAGGCAAAGGGATTAAACACTTGAGCATAAGACAACCTGCATTTAGCATATTAGAGGTGGTAAAATTTAGTTGAATTGCCAACACACAATTCTAGCCAGTTGTTTTGGAAAGCATGGGCTCTTGGTTGCCATTCTTTTTAAAGGAACTGGAGTTACCACAAGGAAGTAGTAAGTGAAGGCACACATGCCTTGGTAAACCAGACTATGACTCCTGGGAGCTGTAGGATGGTATCAGTGCAGAGTAGGAAAAATAAGAACACAAACTGATGCTTTAGTTTTTTGGGTTTTTTCTGATAGTATTTTTAATCTGTAGGGAAACCTGAAGCAACATTTTTTTCCCCAAGAAATCTCTGATCTTTAATACATAGTTTAAAGTATTTATTTTATTTATAAAAGGTTTCTTTTCTAATTATTTTTAAATTACATGGAGTTTTTGTAGGGAATTAAGAACAGTTTTCTTCTGTTATAAATTTACACTTTAGGGTATTTTAACATCTAAGAGCAAGTAAGTTATAGTGTGCCAAATTGAGACATCATTTACATACCTGTGATGCTTATAAATCTACATCAGAGGCCTTTCATATTTACTCCTGTGTACCTCAGATGATAAAATGGCCTGAGGCATTTGGTTACCCTTTGGTTTCAAATGCTTTTTCATTAGCATTGGGTATGACTTCATTTAGGTGCAGGACTGCTTCTCAAATTACCATGGGGAAATTTCTCCTTGTTTTACTTTTTGCATGGGCGTTAAATCGTAATCAAAATCCCAGCAACACTGCTGTAGCTAAAAGTTAATCAAGCAGATTGAAATGACCAGCTGCTGGGTGAAGTAGCAGGGCCAGGTGAGAATGATGCATGCAGCAGCATCTAAAGCCACAGAACACAAAACTACCTCAAGAGTTGGAGGGCCAAACTTTGTTTCCTTAACCTATTTGTTGCTGTCTTTAGGAAGACACAAAACGTTCTTGTTAACTGTATTTGGTCCTCAACACAGTGTTAGCTGTGTCTGCAATGCAGTGGAGTCTCAAAAGGGTAGGTCATTCAGCCCTTATCTGTGAGAAAGGATCAGAGCAGGGGAGAAGAGTTAGAAATACAGAGATGGTCCTCCATTTTGTCACAAAAGCTGTGCCTTTTATTAAAGCTTGAGTTAGGCCCAATCTATGGCCCAGGAAAGCTAACCACACAATAAAATAGTATGGTTTATTGAACAAAAACAATTGCTGAACCTGCACTTGACACATTTTAATGATTAAACCTGACTTCCTCTCTTCTGTTGCTGTGGACTTACACTTGCTTGCACCAAATTTGTGTGGGTAATTGTTTGCTTGTATACACTGCCAAGCATTATTTAGTTAAAAATATGTGCTTGGCAGGGGGAGTTGGAAGCTGGAAAAGACAAAATTTGTGTCAGCAATGCATGTGGTTCTCAAAAAAGCAGAGTGAAATTGTGTGCAAGAAAGATGGTGCATGCAAGACATAAGCAGTGCTATGTGTGGTTGCTGACAACCCCAAAAGCATGCATTAGCAAAGGTATCTGACTGAAAACTTTAGAAGCCACACACACTATGCTGTCCTGTCTGAGGAGAGGTGCAGGAAGGCTTTGCCTTTCTGGTGCTCTGTAGACCCTGTTCTAGTGCTTACAGTGCATCTGAGTAAGGCCCAGCTCAAGAAAGGGTGAGAACATTCCTGCCTAGGTGTTTCTGCTGATAACAAGTAGCTTGGGAAAATTGTGCTCTATCACTTAAGAATCAGTGGGGACATCTGCTAAACCATCTTCTTTTGATTTTCATTAAACAGCAGACTGTCTTCTACATGTCTATAGATACACCAGAGATTCAGACTGCTGTACTTTAATCCCTAAAGACAGTTAGGATTAAGCAGGTACACCAAAATAAAACAAAAATCTTTTCTTTTTCAAAGCATAGCTACCCCAAAAACCTGCCTTCAGATTATGTTGTGTTCAGAGGAGAGATGTGGTAACCTGAAAGTAAGCAGAGACAGTCCGAAAGATGGGCAATGTTTAAAGCTAAGCACATCTCTAGAGAGAAGTAGTTATATGTACTGTATGCTTTATTGATAGGCTTCTTAGTTAGGTGATGTGGGAAAATAAATCTGAATTTCAGCTGGAACATTTTCCCTCTCTATCCATGTAATCATTGTTTCCTTCCTTGCTTTTCCAAAGACCTATAATTACTGCTTGAGCAGACAAAACATGCAACTGGAATTAAGACAACTATGGTAAGCAGCTGTCTTTGTGTTAGCAATCAAGTCAAGCAGGGCAGATCTGAATTAAATTTGCAAAGCATAAATTTTCCTTGTAGCCGAATCAACTAAAAGTAACTCACCCTTTATCATCTGCTCAATGAAAGTTTCCAGCAGTTGTACTGTAAATATACCCTGAAACTACTGTTATGGAAAAATAATTGTTGAGCAGTCCAAATGCTTTAAGGGATGATCAGTCCAGTGGTGGCATCAGAGGTCCCTGGTCCTCAAGGGGCCAGAGCAAATGCCTATTTTTCATCCAAATGTATATTTTTCAGCCAAAATGTAGTTGTGATGAGATTCCGGCTGCACAATTGGACCCATTAAAGGTAAAAATTATTTTCATTTTCATGGGTAGGTTTGCACATCATTAACGCTAGTCTCTATCTTGCCTTAATATGTAATTATTGTTTACTGCTTACAAATGTGGCATTTTAATGCACTATGAAATGTCAAAAATTATAATTGAAACCCTAGAATCTGCGTTATACGTACTTTTTGCTTTAGGGAATGAAATGGACAAGATAATAGCCTCTGTGTGCCAGGGAAAATGTGTGAGACATTTGTTTCTCTTCAAAGGGAATTACAGCTTGGATTGGAGAAACAGGACAGACCTAGCCCCTTAAGATGGTGCACTTTTGTCGTCAGGAGGGATCCCTTTCTGTAGTGCTCCCTATTCTTGGGGCAGCAGACCAAAAGCAGGTCAAATTCCAGCATGTTGCTGAAATCTGTGGGGCTGGATCCGGCACACCTGGAGAGATGAGAAGAAGTGTGCATTTGTCATTGGGTTGTCACATGACAGCTCAGGACAGCTCATTCAGAGAGGACTTGAGAGCAGAGGCTTTGGACGTGGAAGAACTCCAAACAGACTGCTTGGTATTCTGGAAATGACCGGTTCACTGTAAGTCAAAAAGAAAGCTGAGCTTGGTTACAGACAGTCTTGGTCCTCAGACCCTACTCCTCTTGTCCTCTCAAATACTGGAGCAACAACAAAACACTTATCATGGACAAGGGAGCATTTGCCACTTCTTGTGGTTGATGTGCAGGAAAATGTCAGCAGGAGCAGATCCTTTCCACGTGGCAGTGACTACTAGAGAATATATGTGATAAAATCCGCTCAGTCAAAGGGTACAGAGAAGGTCCAAAACTTTCAGCTGTAGAAAATATTACAATGTAGTGTTTCCCTGACAGATATCTGGGAGACATATATGTATATTCTTAAAATCTTCTAAGGCAAGGATTTTTTTCAAAGTAGCCCTATCTTAACTTAGAAGAGCTCTGGCTCACAGCATTCCAAATATTTTGTTGTCTAAACATCCACTGAGATTACCAAATGTCTCTTTACAAAAAAAAGGAAAAGTCAAATATCCCCAAGTAGACTGTACAAACAGCTCTCAGATTAATTAGACACCCACACTAGTTAACTGCATTGCTTGCTTAGGTTTTATCCAGCACCTCAGCCTTCCCTTAGTTAAGGCTATGAACCTCAGTCTTTCCAGAGTCCAAAATCTTGAACCTTTTCCTCAGGGTAGGCACGTATTTCTTATCACCCAGGAAGATGTTACTTCCCAGCACAGTGAGGAAAAGGGCTGACACCCAGCTGTTAACCAGCAGCACCTTGGAGCACTTACCAGGGGAATTACCAGCTCACAGCTGCCATACTGACAAATGATATATGTTCTGCTCTATGCAAAGGACTGGAAATTTCTCTGGGCTGGCACCTGTAGAGGGTGAGATGGTTTATGGTGCTCACTAATTGCATCACTTAATTTATAAGTGACAATTATGAAGCTATAAAATTTTTTTAAATGGATTTAAATTATTTAAACTATTGTAAGATATTGCGTGGAAGCAGTTTTCCCTCCTTAATAGTAAATTAATAGTGAATTAATAATAACTGGGACTGGAGAGGCAGTACTGCCAGCACCAATGTTTTTCAATAAAAGTGTTCAAGTGGGAAAATGTAGAATTTTGTAACAAGATACTGATCTGATACAGAGTTGACCAAGGAACTTGTATTTGATCTTGAAACTATTATCACAAGAGAAATGTTAAAATGTTCGAGGAAACCTGAAGCTTGGTTTTAAAATGGATGGACATATTTGAGGTTCTCAAAGACTTTGGGTCAGCTGATGACAAACCGAGATGGGATTTGGTTTTGATGGACATGGCATAGAAAATGGATCACATTTATAGGCTAAAAATTCCATTGTAGCGGTTCTCAAGCTTAAGCCCTGTGGCCTTATGCGTCATATAAACACACAAATCAGAGTGTTGAGGAGAACTCCATTTATATGTAAAAGTATCATATGTTACTCTACTAGTATGGTCAAGCTATCAGCCCAAGGCCCACCTGCAGTTTGTCAGAATCCATGCTTTGGAGGGAGGTGATGGGAAACAACTGCCAGGATATCATCCCAAATATGTCAGCTAAACTTTTCTTTCTGTTAGCTCACTGCCCTAGGCTTAAGCTGGATTTACCTATGTGGCCTGCAGAGTTGCACCACGCCTGGCAAGGGCCTTATGAAAGACTGAAAAAGACTCCTTGTTCTCAGTCCTTCAGCTCCACTATTTGCAACAGCGCCTGTTACTCTGCACACACTTGGATGGGAAGTCCCAGGCTCAGCAGAATAAACACTGACCACACTGAAACCGATCACAGCACTCTGGGTTTAAGGAAGGCAGTATTTCGCCAGGAGGGTCTATTTCTTAGCATCAGAAATGGCAGAATCTCAGCAGGAGGAAAATAAATCTTCTTTGACTGGGGCACCACAGAGAAATAGGAAGTTATGCCAGAATTTTTCCCATACCAGCCCTGAAGATGTAATATGTAAAGTCAGGTAAGCAGCAGTCCTCAGATAAGGTGCATTTACAATTGCCATGTGATGGTGACTCAGTTATGGTTGCTGAGAACATTAATGATCTATTTAATGCAGTATCTGTGGTGGGTTAATAATTGAAACTCATGGCTCCTACTGCAAGGACATGGCGTTCAGCCTTTTATTCGTATCAGAATTTTGGCTGCTAGCTGGGTCCTAACCAGTGGCGTAGATTAACTGTGCGCTGGGATCTCTTCTGTAACAAGGGCAATAGTTACATATGCCAGGAAAAAGAGAAAAGACAAGTCAGTGAAACAAGCTGGGATAGCCCCTTAAATGTTTTGTTTCTAGTAAAGAACAAAAAGTAACACTGTTAAATTGCTTTCTGAAATAAAGAAAGCTTCAGTTTGGTTGGTCAGTATGGATTTGTGGATCTGCCTGGAGCAGAGAAGTAGAATAACCAATGGGACTGTATAATGAATTTCCCTAATAGGCTCAACATGAAGGAAAATTAATTGGTGCTAAAATAATAGGTCATTCGTGTCCAGCCCTCAGTAACTATGATGAGTTTTTTCTATCCAAGAAGTTACTTCGTGCAGGAGGGAAGCTTACAGACCAAGGGTAAAAATATCTTGATCTTTGACCTTGTTTGTTGGAGGTTATATAACTTTTCCCAGATAATTATTTTTCTGCATTGATGAAAACCTATTGAGCTGTTATTTAATGCTTAGCTACTGCAGTATGCTTTTGAAAAGGAGGTCAAAAAAGGATTGTCTCTGACTCTCGTAAAATGGTGTACAACTTTTTGTCCTGAGTCTGTTCTCCTTTTCTCAACTGAAGATTTTAGTCCTTTGAACTAAAGAGTTGCTTTCCTCTGAATCATGGAAAAATACACTTCCCTGTGGCAAATCAGTAATAAAAATATACAGGTAGAACTGAGCTACCTAAACACGACTGTTCAGTCTCATTTTAAGTGCTTTATCTGAGACATCGCCACTGTGGTAGAAGAGTAAGTTCAACCAAATACAGTTAATTTTCTGGGCTTGCTTTGTCCAAGAATGTTTTGTTGTGCCTTCCACTTAAAAAACAGAAAGTCCTGTGAGAAGGAAACTATTAATGCTTCCTTCTCAGTTTCTAAAGGCATAAATCATCCTAAATGATGTGAATGCATTTATCTGCTTCTACATACATTTCAGAGCAGAAGTGCTGGCAGAAAAAGGAATCATGCCTCTGATTTCACAGGCATGTGCACTTGATCTGATGGTTTTGGAGTGCAGGATTTGCACCCATGTTTATGCAAATCTTCTTAGTTAATAGTAAAGCAGCATAGTCACCACTAGCCAAAAAATAGCAACTCCTGCCTGGAAGTGGTGGGCATATCATGCTGAGTGGTGGGCACATTGTCTATGTGACATTGGTTTAGCATGTTGTTTATACCCAGGCTGTCTTCCCAGTATACATTTATTTAAGAAGAGAACATTTCTTTAAGAAATTTTACAGTCTGATTTCCCAGTAATTTCAAGAGTAATAAGATGTCTAAATAAAATCCTGAGATTTTGGAAATTTGTCTGCAATTCATGGAATCACTTTTAGCTTCAAGGAACTCTCTTTACACATTTACATTTACACTGATACACCTTTTGGTGCTCATTCCTCTTAAATCTTAACTGTAGCTGGTGATTGATACTCTAGCAGGTGTTTGATTTTCTTCTCTTGGCTTATTTAAGTTTCTTTTGAGTTCTGTTATAGAAAAGAACCCAAAATTCATGAAAAGGGGTAGTGTAGGCATTAAAAAAGTCAGGAATCAGGAAGCTGAGAGTGTCAAATGAGTCGGTAGGAAGAAATTACAGCCACTTCTACCTCTCACCATTTTGACTGTGTATTATTCCTACAGATCTGAATTCTCTAAAACTGCTCATTTTAATTTTTAATACAGTCTTCATTGCCACATAAGGTAAATAATACCACTGTATGTCCTATGCAAAAACTTTTGCTTTTTACCTGGGGTGTTCATTTTGATATTCCTAAAACCTGAGTTCAAGCTTTGGAATGATCCTCCTCTCTCAGTAAGAACATTTTGCAGTTCAGCCTGGTTTCTGTAAATCTTATTTTCTTGACAAGGGATTCTTCTGTTGCTCCAAATTCTTTGACTTCCCCTGATACAGTGAAGAAAATTGTGGGTAGGGCTTCTGTAGCAGCATCTAGCTATGATTCCAATGACACCGATAAGAAAAGTGATCTGCATTCTGTGGGGAAGTCCCTGCTTCAAACAGGAAGCCCAGTCTCAGAGTAACCCATGCTGTTTAGGTGGGATTCCCTAGCAGATAAGGATCCAGCTTGGATCACACCCAGCTGCACAACCCTGTCTCAGAGAAGTGTGAGCACTAAGAGGGTGGGAAAGTGAGCAGAAATAAACTCTGCAGAGAAATAAGAATGATAATATTACAAACAGAGAGAGGGTGGTTGGAACCAGACCATCAGGTGTACAAAGATCCAAGAGGGAAAACACCTATACAACAACTGCAAACTCAAAAGAAAGAAAGCAGGGAGCTTAATCTAAGGACTGCTTGATGCCACTAAGACACCAGTGTAAGGATGTGGATGGAGCTGGTGGCAGAGGGCAGAGCAGCAGCAGAGGAGCTGGCCTGGGGAACTCCAGGCACCGCCTCTTCTTCACCAGTTCACTGGTGTTTTCCTCATCAGCAAAAAATGTTTACGTGCCTTATCAGGGTGGCAAGAATATCTGAATCCTCTTGTTTGTATGTGATCTGACAAACATCTGTTTCATATTTTTTATTTGTGCTTATCTTGTCACACTGTGCAGGGTCTTGTCATATGACTAAGGGAGCCCAACTGGACTTACCCAGAAGATGGTTATTTAAAAGATGAATTTAAAATTGAATAAAGTGGAGGTTTGTGAGTTTGTTCTCTTTTTCTAGTGATCATTATTTATTTGCAAAATTTTCAGGGTGTGAATGCACCGAATGTCTGAACTGAGTGATTGCTGAAAACACATTGCTTGAAGCAAGCTGGTAGTACATGCCTCTGGGGAGAAATGACAGCAGGTACACTGGGTCAGTAAAAATTTGTTAGGAATTATTATCTCTGACTATGCTACTAAGCAGATTTTTGTAATCAGTCAAATTACAATAACTGCCCTTTTTACTTGAAAACTGCTCTATGAAAGTAGGTGCCCTCCTTCTCTTTTTCCCACCCTTTCTTTTAATATGTTTTCTCTTTGGTTATTTAGTTCTTCAGATTTGTCTTCTTCTTCTTGTTAGTACTTCATCAATTATTAACTAAGCCCTCCCCAGCTTCATGTATTTAAAACAGCTGGCGTGACTTTAGCAGTCCTTCATTATGTTTTTGAAATCTGGTGATTTACAGCTAAAAATGATAACTTTTAGTTTCTTTCCATCCTGCTTCTTTTTTTCCCATCACTTAATTTGTAACAGTTGTCTAATGGTGCGTTTATGTTGTCTGTGACAAACATATTACATTCACAGGCTTGGGAGTTTCTGTTGTGGTGACTGAAGCAACCACAGGAACACTCAGGGGACTACATAGCCCAGATAAAGACGTTTGGTGGGCTGGCTCCAAAGGTTAAATGCCCATCTGTGAGGATGGCTTCTCCCATTGAATTCCTGTGACCTGATGTAGGCTCGGTCTGTCTAATTGACAGTGGACAGACACCCCTTGTATCTCCTAAGGAAAGGTAACCAGACCTGTCCCGTCCTTCCCCTCTTCCTATAGGTCACTGCTATGTCATCCCCGCCCCCTTCCCTGTATCCCTTTTAAGCCCACCCGGGCTGGAATTTCATCTCTCTTTGCTTCCGGTCCCTTTTGAGGGAGTTTCTACAATAAACCCTTGGAATACCGGCCGAGAAGCCACCTCACTCATTAATTTCTGGCTCCGCTTGGGCAATACATAAGCCCCGGGCATGCGTGGCTCCGTGCCTTCCACGGCACGGGCGAGGAAGCTGGCTAGCGAGGCACACAAGTGCCACAGAGTGTCCTCCTCTTGTGTTGGGCACCTCTGGACAAGCTGCAGCTCTCCTGGCCTGGCCAGTGAGCCGGCGTACTAATAGGTTTGAACTGTTGTACCAAGAAAGATTTCATGCTTGGATTTAATGAGTAGGAAGTCATAGATTAATTCTGGTATGGCCTCCTGGAATTCGGTGTGGACTGTTCATAATGCTGTGTCTAACCTCTTTATTCTTACAGGCCTAGGAAGCAGAAAACAAGGTCTTGGTCTTCGGTTTAGATTCTGGAAGTTAAAGAGCAACTTGGTGAGGTAGCTTTCAATTTGGACCCATAGTCTGTTCATTTAAATGCTCAGCGCCATGCTGCTGGCATCAGTGGAGAAGCTGCTGCTTGTCCAGAAGTGTCCCATATAGGAGGGGACACTGCAGTACATTCAGTACTTCACAAGCTGGCTTTCTCACCCCTGCGGTGAGATGCACGTAACCACGCATGCACGGGGCCAATAAATAGCCCAGGTGTAGCCAGAGACGAATGAGGTGAGGTGGCCCTCAGTCAGAATTCCAAAGGTTTATAACTAAACTCCCTCAAAAGGATCCAGGCATGAGAGGGTCGAACTTCCATTCTAGACACACTTAAAAGGGTTACAGAAGGGGGGCAGGGTGATACAACAACAAACTATGGGGAGAAAGAAAGGACAGAATGGAGGCCGGATTACATCCTTGCAGGGGATACAAGGGGTGTCTGTCAACTGCCAATCAGACGGACCGGATCTACATAGGATCACAGGAATTCAATGGGAGAAACCTTTCTCATCAAGCTCATGGGGGAATCTTTAAACTTTGGAGCTGGCCCACCAACAGGTTTCCTCTTTGCCTGGGCTCTGTGGCCCGCTGGCCACCACCATTGTTGATTCAGCCACCACAACATCTCCCCCTTCTTTGTTTACAGGAAAAGCTTCTCCTATTGATTTGGATAGATACCTTCTAAAACAACTAAGTAAACTTATCACAATAATAATTATTAGGACAACCCACAGTCCAATTTTGATTAAGGATTTCACCCATCCCCATTGTCCAAAAAGGTCTCCAAGCAAGTCTTTGTCTTTTTCTGTCTTTAGTTCTTTAATTTGGTCCTTTATTTTCTGTATCATCGTATGGATGTCATGGAAGGTTGTGCACACATGTTTGTGTCAGTTCTATGAAATATTAATTTCTGTAGCTTCTGTTTAACTGAACACATTATTCCCTTCTGAAAGTTATTTTAGGGTATTCCTTGAGTCTAGGCAGACTATTAATTCTTCCCCATGTTTGTTTACAACTGATTGAGGCAAACGTGTTATGTCATCCCTCCCAATAAACCACTGTCAGTGATCCCCATTGAGAGCATCAGTTAAACTTCTAGAAAATTCAGGAGACATTGATTTGCTTTTCTACGTAAATTATCTTTCATGCTGAGGTTACAGACAGAACTCCACTGATTGGTTTATTTAAAATGAAGTTGTAATGCATAATGCATTCCTGTTCACTTGATTTTTTAATTTCCTTGGAAGATTTTCAGCCGAATCCTATGCATTGAACTGCCTAATTTTAAAAAATTTGCTAAAATATAAAAGTGGCTGTGACCAAGTTTGAATGGAAATACAAAATTGGTGATTAAAAACTGGTAGGTTGTATTACAGTATAGGAATAAACAAATAAATCTTCCTCACTACCAATTACTGTAGCTGCATTGACTAGTCCATTTGCTCCAGCATGTCCCAGGAATGTTACTATTTTTTAAAATATATCTATGGTCTTACAGGGAATGTTAAAATATGGAGTTGTAAATATACTAATAAATGTGAAGCAAAAAAGATATATTGTAAATCCATAGTACAAAGATGTCACTGCAAATTATAGACAGCATGTATTTGAGCTGCGCCTCTTTCACCCTTTCTCTTTGCTGGACATTTCTCTTGTACACCCTATTGATCAAGAAATGCTGTAAGATATCTGCATATTGAGGTAAGTCTTCCCCGAACCCTGCAGCCCCTCCCCTCCACTGACCATCCATCCCACCTCAGAAAACAAAAAGACATTGCAGTGAAAATATTTGGATGGACAGTCTGGAATCTGTGATTTACCACATTACCTTACTCCATGGCTTGGGTTGTGGTGATGAGAAGATGACACTCAAAACTCCAGATTCAGGGTGATGTTTCTTCTATTAGGTCAAATACAGTAGTGACTCCTTCCAGAATACACAAAATTTCTGTGAGGCTTTGCACTGTGGAAGAAAAATCTGCCACAGGTGCTTGGAACATCTCTTAACACACTGCATTTTGCAGCAGAGTTTGCGCTCTCCATGTGTTGCCCACAGCATTTGGGTGCCAGACTCAAAGCTGAAGCCAAAAGAGGAATTTAGTTCAAACTGCTTTCTCTCCTGGCCTTGACTGCATCTGGTTGTTGTATCTTATTAGTGCTTGGCCGTTGAGTGACGTGAAACCCAGCCGAGGAGAGCTTATTTGTTATTCTTCGTCTAATTACAGACAGATGATCTGAGTAAATGTGATACCGGAATTCAGGATGCAGATGAGAAATGATCTTCTTAGGAAATAAAATATGTTTGTTTTTTTCCCAATGCTGATATGGAGCATACTGCTTGTTTGCCCTGCCTTGCTGTTTGGCTTGCTGCTAATCTTGTGCTTGAAGGATGTATTTATATTCCCTTTGCTAGGCATGTACTGAGAGGTATCTTTTTTGGCCTTACTTTTTCCCTGGGAAAATGCCCAATTGTGACACATTACAGTGTTGTCTTCCTGATCTTGCAGCAGACCTGAAAAACTGGTTGCAGAAAACAGAGCACATGCTTCTGCAGTTTGAATTTTAGTGATACCAGTCAGGTGGTGTTAATCCTGGCAAGCTGCAAATTTTCCCTTTCCAGCTGTGGGAATCCTCCTGGGAACTGGGAAAACTCCATGGAAACTGGGAAAGTCTTGAACCTCCTTGCCTTGAACTGGAATTGTATTTCAGAAAAGTATTTTAAGACATTTTTCTCCTCAGTTTCTAAGTCTTTAGAACTCATTATTTGTCATTCGTCAACCCACCATTAATTAATAGATTTGGAAAAGAATCACCAGGCTGCACCATGATACAGATCATGACATAGTTGATATTTTATGTGCTATTCCAAATAAATGTTCTTCTCCTGTATTGGATGTAGTGATGACATTTTTGTCAGTGGTGATGCTCCATGATTTATCACTAGCGCCTGGTGACAGCGAATGACTGCCTTCTGGAGAATCTCTGCAAGCATCTCCAGGGTTTAGGAGATGTTGGCAGATGCTGGTTTTGGCAAGAAGCAGAAGGAATATGGTAAGAAATAACAAGAACCTTGTGTATGCCCTATATCTGGTGATGATACTCTCCAAAAATTTGAAGATTCCTGACAGAATGCTACATAACTGTGTTCATATTATACTTTCATGCTTAATAACTTAGGTTATATAAAATGCATTTAAAAATAAAAAGAAAAGGATTTTGAATAACTTCATTCTATGGGTAAAAGTCCTGGGTTCTCACTATTCCCACGAATAGAGTACCAAATGAGGCTTTCTTTGATGCAAGGGGAGAGACAAGATATGGCATAAAGTTAACCAGATGTGACCATGGTGCACACTTTTTATTGGAACTTGTGAAAACTGTACCATAGTGCATTTGACTTGCAATGACTGGCTTGCTTTTGTGTTCTAACTGTTCAAAATGAATTCAGTATGTAGTTGGTTTAAGAAGGATGCTGAATATCTGCAAGACGGTGAAGGTAGGTTATAAAATAGCTGGTATGGAACATCTTATCCACACTACCTAATATGGAGTGATGCTTTTGGTTTTTCTGTTTTGTTTCTTGTCTTTGTGCCAGCTATTTAGCTATTCTTTCCTTGGTGTGTTTATCTGGGCAAATCCAGACTGGAGTTTCCATGATACTGGCATGTAAGACCCTAATCCAGCACATTTTGTGTGTGTGAGTAATACTCATCTGTATTAATGGTCCTGCTGGAAACACTGATGTTACTCACAGGAATAAATTTTGAAAAATCAGATCTAGACTTGCTCTGGTGAAACTGGAAATGTAGGTAAAAACTCACTGGGATACCAGATTTGCCACTTAATAGAAACTGTGAGGCAGTGGAAGGAGCGAGAAATGGAATGAATGCCTTTCATGATCTGGTATTTCTCAAAATTTGTTATGACCATTCCTCTGCCATCCTAAAGACAAAATGTCATTTTCCTTAGACCATTTTACTGGAAGGGGCTCAATGCGTGCCACTAATTGCAAGTGACACCTCCATGATAAGAGCGGTAATGTCATACTGAATCCTCTCCAGAGGAACTCTCTTTTGGCTATGCCAAAAGAATTTCTAGTCCATGGCTTGCCAGTATTTGGCCTTTTTTAAATTTTGTCCAGCCAACGTCCTTCCTCCTGGTATAGATGTGATGTGTTCATCTGAAGCAGATGAATAATTTCTCATTTGTCAAATTTTAGAGGACTGGAGATACAGCTTGTTTAGGTTGCTAGTAATTTGGAAGACTTTCTCTATTTGCTGGTACATGGGGTTGCTGGCTACAAAAGGGCATACATGAAAGAAGCCCTTGACAAGGAACTACGTGACTTGTTCTTGGCAGAGAAGTCAGTCTGTGTGAAAACTTAACTACCCAGCCAGTGGCTCCTGGGGAGACACTCCCCACAGTCTCCTAGAAGAGTGGGGGGACAGCTTCCACGTTTAGCACCAGGATCTCAGTCTCTCTGCGGGGATCTGGCTTTCCACAGGCCAGCCTCGGGAGACAATGACACAGTCCCTTTGGCATCTGCTCTAAAGCACAAGAGCCTTTGTGTAGGAGCTTATGAAAGAATGCAGAAATCTCTGAGCCAAGAGGTGAGATCACAACGTGTATTTAAAATAACAACAGAAAATGGCCATCTCCAGGGGCGGTGGTGTCTTAAATATGCTCTTGAGCAGCATAGTGTGGGAATCATCTTTTGTCTGCAAATGCACAGTAGATGCTAAGTGTCTTAATGCTTGGACACTATTAATACTGATTTTAGGCAGCTACTACTTGGTAACATCCACAGAGATGAGTAAAGTAGTCATGTTGCGATAGACCACACCACTTTGAGAGAGCATTTGCCAGAACTTCTACTGTGCTCTAGGCTTGACTGTTAGTAAAAACAAAATTTGTAAACCCCTTTTATTGTTGTAGTTTTATGCAATGACCCATTGTTTCAATCCACTCTAATCACAGAGGAGCAAAGAGAACTAACTCTCTGTGAATAAAGCAGAAAGGACCCTGAAGGTTTGAATATTCCTCAAAATATGATTAAAACCAAATGGGATTGACAGAAAAAATTAATATATTTTATTTAATAGTAAAAGAGGCAAAGAGAAGGAGAAAAAAAGAGAAAAAGAGAAAGAAGGAGAGAAAGAGAGAGAAAGAAAGGGTGAGAAAGAAAAAGAGAGAAAGAGGAAAGAGAGAAAGAGAAAGAAAGAGAAAGAGAGAAATGAAGGAAGAGAGGAAGAAAGAGAGAAAGGAATAGCAGAAGGAAGAAAGAAAGAAAAAGAAAAGAAAGAAAAGAAAGAAAGAAAAAGAAAGAAAGAAAGAAAAAGAAAGAAAGAAAGAGAAAGAAAGAAAGAAGGAAAGGAAAGGAGGGAGGAAGGAAAGAAAGGAGGGAGGAAGGGAGAGAGGAAGGAAAGGAGGGAGGGAGGGAGGGGTGGTGGAGAAACAGAAAAGTTACCCAGACAGATTAAGCAGAAACATATCACGCCTCCATGGGTCACAGCGATGTCTCATTGCTTCCCTCCATCTGGTCTTCTTGGTGGTGAGAGTTCCCTGCCAAAAGGCATAGAATCCAATATACATTCCAGCAGATGGGAACACTCAGGTACCTCCCTGATGGGGGCAAGTTTGACACTTGCAGACTTTAGATCATTTGCATCATTTAGCATCACATGAAGTGCTCTGGTGCAGGGTCTGAGGACCCCTTAAGGGGTGGGGAGTGCCCTTTGACAGGCCATGACACCCCTCCTGCGGATATCCTGTAAATGTGGCTTTCTCAGGGTGAGGGGACACCCGCAGCTGGGCTGGTCTGCACAGTGGAGAGTGGGTGTTCACTGCCTCTGACCAGAGGCCTTTTTTGGCCATACATCCAAAACCTTCGTCCTTCCTCCTGGGCTGGGGAAGTGTGCAAGCCTGGCAATAATAAGCATTGGGTATAGCTTCCAACCCTCAGCTGCAGATCTGAGCCCTGTCATGGATGCTCTTCCCATCTTATCCATCATTTCCCAGATGCTTTGAATAATAGTGTCACTTTTCTTATCTCTATCAACTTGCAGTCCAAGGCCTCGGTCAGGAGGCCCATGCAGGGTGCAATGGTCTTCTGTGCAGCTTTTATTACACAATTTTGCTATAATAGACACAAGTCCTTCATAAAAATTTTTAAGCCATAAACCATAACTTTTCAGTCTCCAACACCAGTTTCAATTAGTTAGTCCCTGCTGGGTCCTGCATGTGCATTCCAACAACCCCAGGCAGAGCTACAGGCTTGGGTCAGAGTGACTTGAGAGCTGCTCAGCAGAAGGAGACTTGAGCATGCTGATTGGCAGCCAGCTGGAGATGAGCCAGTGTGTGCCCAGGTGGCCAAGAAGGCCAATGGCATCCTGGCCTGTACCAGCAATAGTGTGGCCAGGAGGACCAGAGCAGTGATTGTCCCCCTGTGCCCAGCACTGGTGAGGTTGCACCTCAAATTTTGCGTTCAGTTTTGAGCCCCTCACTAGAAGAAAGACTTGGAGATGCTGGAGTGTGTCCAGAGAAGGGCAATGGAGCTGGTGAAAGATCCAGAACACAAGTTCTGTGAGGAGCAGCTGAGGGAGCTGGGGGTGTTTAGTCTGGAGAAAAGGAGGCTCAGGCAGGACCTTATTGATCTCTACAACTACCTGAAAAAAGGTTATGGCAAGGAGAGAGTTGAGATCTTCTGCCATATCTCAAGTGAAAGGGTGAGAAGAAATGTCATGAAGTTGTGCCAGGGAAAGTTCAGGTTAGATATTAGAATTTTTTTATTCACTGAAAGAGTGGCTAGGCATTGAAATAAGTTGCCTAAGGGTGTGGTTGAGTCACCGTCTCTGGAAGAGTTCAAGAGTCATCAGGATATGGCACTTGGGGTTATGGTTTAGGGGTGATTATGGGGATAGGGTTGATGGTTGGACTTGTTGATCTTGAAGGTCTCTTTCAACCTTGATGATTCTGTGATTCTGTGCTCATAGGTACTGACACGTTTTTCTTTAATTTAAACTACCATTGAAGGTTCTGGTATTTTGCTCTGGGAAACAATAAAAACCTTTGTTGTGTGGGTGCAAAAGAATATTAAAAAATATCAAGTCATGACATAAAGTACCACAGTCAAGATATAAGGGGGAAAAAGGGAAATAGGTAAACAAATATGCTTTTCCTTCAGCTGGAGTGGCCATATAGGTTCTCATTTTTCACAGGACAGTCTTCTTTAGATGTAGAAGTGAAATATAAAAACAAACTTCCAAGTTAATAAGTTTTTTTTCTTTCTTATGTCTTTCAAAAGTTATTTCTTAGAGAGGAACACTGATGGGGAAAAAGATTGATTGTCAGTATAGAAGTATTTACATGAGGTGTGAAAATCTGTTTCTTGCTACCTGAGACCCAATGGCTGTACTGAATAGGTGATGGTTTTATGCTTAAGACAGTGGGACAACACTCGAAGATATCTGGTACATCTGATGTCATGCCTTTTACACTTTTGGTTTGTTAGATATACTGCTTTTGAATTTCACAAAACTTTTTGTTTCCATGTTAAATTGAAAGATGTGTACCACTTCTACACTTCAGCACTATGAAGAGAGCACTATCCATATTTATGAGAATACATATTCATCTTGGTGCCTCTTGTGTTCCTCTCCTCCTGAGTTCTGCTTTTTGTGACATGACCCCCTCGACCTTGCAAATGACGAAGTTAGGTGCTGTTACAGTAAGGACATCTCTAGTCACAGAGAAGATTGAGATGAGCTCTGCAAAAAGTCTTTGTGGATCAGATACTGTGATCTCAGAGATTATCTGAAATAATCCTGTAAATGCCTTGTCATTGTGGAAGTGGTCATAGTCATGGTCTGTTTCAGTCTTCTTCCAAAATGGGCTGAAGAGGATATGCTTGCTTTCCCAAACCAGGACATCTCCTAATACCTTCACCTGTCAAGGTGCAACTCTCCAAGTCCACTGCTCAGGTAGCTTTAGCTCTTCTCTGTATGTTTCATGTATATGCCTTTCAAAAACTCATTGAATGTACTGTATGAGGGAGAAATCTGTCATTTGTACTGCTCCTGTCAGCAGTACAGGATGTCTCACAGGTAAAGTCTGTAAAGGGGATTAATATCCACGTGGAGTGGGGCAGAACAGACTCCCCCACTCCCAATTCTCTATACAGAATACAGAGAAGGAGCACCTGCTGATTTTTGGTGTTTGCCAGGAGATGCTAGTGGCAGCCAGTGACTTCAGTGGAAAAATGCCCTGGAAGATGTACACAATATATCTGTAACACAACTTGCCAGATCCTTTTGTTTCATCATGTGCTAGCACAAACATGAGAAAATCAAAGTTCTTAATGTGGGGAAAGAAAAGAGGAAATAAGCCCATAGATTTTCATACTAAAAGAAGATGTTGGGAATGTTTATGACTGAAAAAGTCAAGTTGGGCTGTCAAGACTAAATACTAGGGCAGATGAAAGTTTTGAGAAGAAAGCTCTTTTTTAAAATTGTTTTTTAAATACAGCTGTTTATGAAAACAGTTACAATTGCTTAACAGTGTTTAAAATTTTGGCTGGATTTTACCGGTCTTAGCTATTTTGCTCCACTGTATCCTTCCCTCCTGGCCTTCTTATTCACATGGAGTATAAATTCAAGAAAGTACTTGGATCTTAGTGATCCAAGCCTACTTAAGCATCATTATTTTGAAAAAATGGTTTGGTTAATCATCTGAAAGTATTCTTAAGGTGAGATATATTTTATATATATATACATACATATCTATGTCTATATATCTGTAGCTAGATAGATCATCTGCATCAGAAAATGTGTCATTTAAATACAATATAAAATTCTTGTGATTTGGGAGCATATCTAAAAGTTATTCCATGGAAATTGATGCAGAAAATCTAGATTTCTGCTGAGATTAAGCAAATGCAAGAGCTTTCCCATATAAAATATTGCAAGAGCAGTCCATTGTAAATTTGCTTGTTAACTATGAAACTTTTGACTAATTCTGAACTTGATGGTTTTATAAGAAAGTTGAAAAAAGCCCAGTGAGTTCTGCAGAAAGATTTACCAGCTCATATTAGCATAAATATGGCTTGGTGTAAAGAAGGAAGCATTTTTAAAATAACTTGTGCTCAGGAAAACACACTCTTAATATATGGGAAAGCGGACATCTAGATTGGACTGGAAAAAGAATAATGCTATAAGAACAATGGTACATGGGCTTAGTGAATAAATGTGATAAAAATGAATATTCGGTTTGAATTTCTCACATGTTTTTTAGTTTTGTTTTTCATTTTATTTTGTCTTTCTCTTTGAAGTCCAACAACACTTTCAGATTTACTACAGAAAGCTGAAACTTACTTGAAAAAATGATTTCCTGTTAACCAGGTGGGAAACTTCGTTTGTAAGCATTGACAAAGAATACTTCCATGGAAAGTATAGTGCTTGATACTGTGCTTTTATGACAGGCTTTACTAATTGTGCATTGGGTGTTTGTATACTCTGGCTTAGGTCACAGAATACATGGTTTTATTAGTGTAAAACCTACTTGGAGTCCCACCTCTGAATTCCCTATTCCAATGACCCCTAAAGCAAACACTTTAAAAGAACAGTGGTCTGTTGCATAGACAGGACTTTAGAGCAGCTACTTTTAAGGCTTTTTAATAGATTAGCATTGAGGATATAACATAACATAAATATAATGAACACACTTGGGGCTTCAAGGGACAAGAGTTTCCAATGTGTTTTGATCATGGAGTGTGGGAAGTGATGCTCTGGAGAAGAAGACACATGCATGGATCAAAAGGATGAAGAGGTTGAAAGGCACTACATCTGCCCACAAGTGAAGGAAAGGGAAAGCAAGTGGGGCAAGGCCCCCACAAAATGTCAAGCAGAAAAACTGCTGTTTACATGCTGGCTGTTGGTATGCATTCTGCTAGCCCCTGACCAGCTCAACGCACTGACAGGGTGCAGGTGGATGTTTTTTCTCTATGCTACATGTTCTGCCACCAGATCAATGGCATGCCCCTCTCCATTGTTTCATTTGTTTTAATTTGTTTTTTTTTTTTTTTTTTTTTTTTTTTTTTTTTTTTGTGTTTTTTTTTTTTTTTTTTTTTTTTTTTTTTTTTTTTTGGTTTTTTTTGGGTTTTGTTTTTTTTCTGTAGCTGTATGAATGCTTTAGTCTTCTCCACCTTACTCATTTTGTTCGATCTGTTTGGCACCATAATCTGCTATGAGCTGAGAGACCAGAATGCTTGAATTTTTCCTATTTGTTTTTATAGCTCATTTCTCTTTCTCTCCATAATTTTTTAAAGATGTCTGATAGATGAAGTATGCTTTTAAGTTTGCCTGGCTTGAATTCTAAAAATATTTGGAAAGCATTACAGGACACTAAATGTCTCTATAACATAGAACATGCTAAAAATTATATTTAAATTTATGAGGGTTTAAATTTTCAAAATGCTATTTTTTAGTAGTCCTTGTTCACATTACGGCTTAGAAATAGACAATTCAATGGCTATATTACTGAGAAGATCTGTTGCCTTGGATTTTTTAAATAGCAATTGACAATGAAACATTAGAACAGCAATATTACAGAGATGAGAGAAAAGAAGAATGAGCAACTTTCAGGTTTTTATAGTGTAATTTTGGAAAAGTTCACACATACACCTGCTTCCTCAATACCTTTGCATTTTATGTGCATTTTATGTGCATTTTTTCACATTAATTGTGCAAAACATACCTTACTGTGCATTTTTCTTCTCAAACTCTGATAATGGAGTGTCTTGAACTTTTGAAAAAATGAATAGCGTATGTGGAAATATGAAGATTTGTGAAGACCTGAAATGTCTTAATTAGAGTTTTTTGCTGAGTGGAAGAACCTTGTTAGCATGCATGAATCCTAAACTTTTTATGTTTGTTAAATCAGAGAAAAAGGTTTAACAAACAAATCCTACTTGTTAGACATATTCTCACTATCATAAATTTTCTGGTTCCTTTCAGTTTTGCTTTTTGAGCCAGGATGATTTACATATTTTTTTTCTGTTTAAATCAAACTTTCTTTAAAATATCAGATATAACCGAAGCCTAGTTATTCTTAAAAGACTTGTGATCACATGTCTCCCAGAGTAAGGCAAGCATGCCATAACAATTCTTCTGAAAGTGAAAGACCAAATATAAAGTAATAAAAATAAACTCATTTTAGAATAGTTTGCATGCAGTAAAATGGCATTTAATTTTGGTATGATTTTACTGGACAAATGATAACAGATCACATGTCCAGTATTTTAAAAAAGCCAACAAGGTCAGCTTACTGACTTTAAATTTTCTGGCAATCAGTGAGGTAGATAGGTATACAATGAAAATTTGACTTACACACTATCTTCATCATAAGGTGCATTTGCTTCAAACTAGGCAAAATGTCATCTCTCATAATTAAATTGTTAAAAAAATATTTTAAAAATAATCAAATAAATAGAGACAACAGGGAAATCTCATTACTCAGAGATATTTACACCAGAAGAACCATTTTGATTGCAAGGCAATCTGGTGCAGGACTCCGTCTTAACTTCCTTTTTCCTTGTTCTTACATGCCAAAATGCAAACTAATTCTCTATTGTGTGCAGATTTCATCCCCCAGCTACCTGCAGCTGTTGATTGTGACTGTAACAATCTGAGGCTGCTGGCTGCAGCACTTTGTTTGTTGTGTGGCCACGGTGAGTAGAGGCTGCTCAGGCTCCCATCCCACTCAGAGCGCCCCAGTGATAAGACAGCTGCCAAATAACCTCCTGTGTACTTTGGACAGAAAGAAATCTCAGTCTGAAAGTGTTTCTCCATGCCTCGTTTTTGTTTGTCTTGTCACTACAGCAACAGGGAGTTGTATTTTTATGGTTCTATTATATATAATTCCTTTTCATGCTGATGACCTTGAACTTGTAAATTTTTGGTTGCAGACTGGTTAATGGACACAGCTCCCTGTTTCATTGAAAATAATTCAGAATTCTCCTGACATTAAAACCCAATAATTTTCTGTGGGTTAAGAATAAGAAGAAGAAGAAGAAGGAAAAGAAAAAAGAGCTGGTATGGGAAAGAAAAGGAGAAAGGAGAAATGTGTTTGGATTTGCATCTCAGGTCTGCTGACTTTGTCTCAGACACAACATTTTTCAAAGATCCCTCTTGCCAGGAATGGAAAAAATAATCAATTTTAAAAACCTTTTTAGTCAGAGCAAATAGCTAGTCTTCAAGCTATCCCGTTTCCAAGGTTAGCAGGCTGTGTTTCCAGAAATGATATTTTACTGTTAACAAGTGTAGAAGTTCCTCACTAGCCAATGACACAGTGTGTCATTACACTGGAGGTTGTTGTGGTGGCATTACCCTCACTGATTTATAAAAACTCTGCAACTCCAGATCTATGGAAATAAGAAGCCTGTTTTGCTAGAGGCCCTGCTCTGTGTGAAAGCCTCAATGATGAAAAACAATTCTGTTCTGTTATTGTAGTGAGAATATTTATTTACATATAAAACACAAACACGCAACTGAAAGACACTCACAGAAAAATGAGTATTTAAGTGCTAGGCTACAGACTGTCAAATCAAAGAAAAAGGAGAAATGGGTAGATAAACTAAACCAAATTAACAACAAGAATGTTGTTACAACAACAACAACATGGCTGCAGTCAAAAGCTTTGTATGTGAAATAAACACTTGAAATCAACACAAATATCATGCTGCAAGGGTGAAAGCACTGTGGGGGCATCTCATTTCTTCTGGCCTTCCCCAACAATCCTCTGCTGTGTGGGTGAAGAGCTATGAAGGAAAAGAACATGTGCTCCAGCTAGAAGTGAGGGGGCCACACAAAGGGCAAGGCTATTGCACTCTGGTGCTTCAGTTACCCTACTGTAAGAAACACAATACTGCTTTGCACAAGGAAACATGGTGACAATCTCAAAATTGCCAGTGCATTAGTCTGAATCAGGTTCCCTTCCAGTATCTGCGCACTGATTTTTGCAACTGACAACAGTAGCCCATTATTTTCTTCCTTTTTAAAGGCATGCAAATTGTATGGTATCAAGGGGGGTATAGCCAGGGTATTTCGCATCACTTTTTAGTGTATCAACACAGCAGCACTGAAATACATCTACAATTTCATATGAAAACTGTACAAATGAGCAAGGCATAGTTAGTAGCCCCTGCTTGTGGAAGGCTTGGCTTTTGTATTATAGGCAATTTCACTCCTCTTGAACAGAGAGTGCATGTCACAGATTCGATAATTTATTCTATAATTTAGTTCCTGTAACACTGCCAAGCTGATAAAAACATATTACTGGCCTTGCAAATTATAAAGAAGCTATTCAAGTGACCAGTATCTGACGCTGATGCGGTGTAGCTGTGGGAAAACTTGATATTGGTGATTCAAGTTAATACATCTGTAATTCAAGTTTTTTAAAACAGGTTAACTACAGTTTTACTTCCAATGTGTAATGGTTAAATCTGGAGCAATTGTAAACTATGTATTTCACATTTCATTGTAGCAGCTCTTCCGCAACTAGACCACTATACCAAGGCTGAATATTTTGTTTGATGTCGTAATTTATGGTGAGTTTTACATGTTTTATGGAACTTAGACATCATCCTTTCAAGATCATTGTGGCTTCATGAACTACTCGTTAAAAAAAAAAATCAGGGTTTTTGAGGCAGTTAACAAGAGGTCTACAGAGTGGGCTGTAGAGGACTGTTGTCTTTTCCAGCACGACTCTTGACACCTGTGGAAGAGCAGCACAATTTCTGCTGGGCCTTTTTGTTCAGAGTACTGGCACTGTAAACACCAGACCATAATAACCCCATGAGAACATCTTCCCATCCTGCACAGGAGAAGACTACAAAAGCAGCTCCACAATTTGGAGTGAGTTCATGCCGTGCATGCAAGACAATCGTGCTCTGCAAGGGGAAAATGTAGGAATGCTGTGATGAAACAGACTGAACCCACAGGAGCTGCTGCCCTTCAGATTAGAGATGTTTCTCCAGGGAAAGTTTGGTTTAGGGCTTAGTTTACACTTGTGAGCACTGGCAATTTGTATGAAAAGGGGTAAAAAATCTTCCAATGAATGGGGTTAATTTTCACGTCAAATGAAGGCAGAATTATTAGCACGTGGTCTTTTCTGTCTTTATAAATGGTGATGTTGATTTATTGGGAGAAACAGAATGGCAGGAGAACATATTTTCCCTTGTTTTTCCCACAGATTTCCCCTGAGTAAAACCTGGTCTTTCATAAAAATTCAATATATTTTCCAGACTATTTAGTCTGTGCGGTGAAGTAAAAGCTTTTCATTTTTTTCAAATATTTATTCTTTATAACCTTTACCTCCCTTTGTGAGGGCATCAGGGACTGATTTTAAAATATAATAGAAATGAAGTTTGAAAATAATGATCTTCCACAGCTGTGTGGCATAACCTTTGAATGAAGAGGTGTGTTTGAGAAGAACTGGGGCTGCTATGCAGCACAGGCTGCAGAAGGAGTAGAAAATTTTGATAGGCCCAAAGGCATGGTTAAATTCTCCTCGAATAGTAGAAACATAATGTAATACAAAATTCTATCAATTTTCTGTCTCTGTCAGCTGGATTCAGGAGTTATACTCAGGATAAATGGATGGATTATCATGATACAACTGTAAGCAGACTCTCTGTGTCCTGTTTTTGTATGATGAACGGCAGAATGGGGGTTTATGAAGTACCCTCAGCTTATCGCCATAGTGAAATAGGAACTTTGGGACTTTGATCTTAATATTTTAAATTTCCATCTTACTGCTTTGGGCTGGCAGCCAGCATAGTGAAAGCCGTTCTACATTGCATATCTACATTGTGAAGCACTAAGTTACACCCTCTCTCTCCTTTAATATCTCACAATCTCCAAGCAAGGTACAAACTGTTCCATAACAACTCTTAAACATTGGTCTTTGGCAAAGAAGGGAAGTACACAGCACCTCTCTTCAATGACTGAAAAAACATTGAGTCAAAGTGAATCATTCATTCCCCACTGAGTACAAGGCAAGAAAAACACCTGTACACTGCACATACCCAAACAAGCTTGATAGAAACCTCCCTTCTTCTGTGACTAGAGCAGGACTGTTACCAGCAATACAGCAGCAACAGACTGTGGTGAAATATACTCCAGTAACCTCTTCTCTTCCCAGCCTTCGTTTCACATCCAAGTCATGACAAAAAGCAGCAAACACAGGAATCCTCTCTGCTTCAGTTGCTATGAGAGGAGTAATCTTATTTCTCTGTCAGTGGTTAAACCATCTATTTAATCTTCAAGGATGCTGTGAGATTTCTAAAGCTAGCTGTCTCCTTATTGATGGTGTGGCAACCTATCAGATGAGGATGGTTTTCAGAAAAGGTGAAAAAATTATTTTAAACTTTTGGGTATGATGTCTCTGTGACTGGTGGACATGGCAGCACCCATTACTGGCAGCACCAGCAGGAAGTTAAGAAGAGTCTTGAATTCAGTGCAGGGTCTAAAATAAGGGTTCTCAGGTGCTTCTGCCATCAGCCCATGTAGGAGGATTTTTCATTTTCCATTCCTCCAGACATAAGACCATGACTGACATGAGTGAAAAAGGTGTTTTGTTAGCAATAGAGATATTCTTTTGCTCTTTCATCAGCACCATGTTACTCTACCATTGTTTTGGAGGAATATTTCCCTTTGAGGTAGGAATTGACAAGCCATCAGAATTACTGCAAAAGGGAATGGAAAGTTAAAACTGCTATCTGAGAAACTGCACAAAAGTTATGCTTTGCCTGCAGTATAGTTTTACATAGCTGAACTAGATTTACTCAAAAAGAGCTTTATCCTGTCAGTAGTCACAAAATCATTAGCATTACTACTTTAAACTCCATTTAAAGTTGGTTTGTGTATTTCTAAATTGTACAGGAATTTTCAGTGGCCATGAGAACGTGTATTTGGATCCTGCCAATAACAATACAACATCAGTACATATTCTTCAAAGATGGCAAGTCAGTGTGTTCTTGGAGAAGGAAGGAGTAAGTTTGGGCGGAAAAAAATGGGACGTGAGGGAACATGTAGCTACATGGTGCTGAGGATTGGGAAGGGTCAGGGATAATTTTGTGTGTCATGGGGTGGGAAGGGTTTAGGAGCTTTCTTGGGAGACGAAAACGGATGTGTGGTGGGTTGACCCTGACTAGATGCCACGTGCCCATCAAAGTCACTCTATCAGATGAGCTGGGGAGAGAAGATATTACAAAAGTTTTATGGGTCAAGATGAGGACAAAGAGACATCACTCCCACAACTTCACGGGCAAAACAGACTTGACTGGAGGAAATTAGTTGAATTTATGACCAATCAAACCAAAGCAGGATAACGAGAAATAAAAACTAAATCTTAAAACCCCTTTTCCCCCACCTTTCCCTTCTTCCCAGGTTTTACTCCTGAATTCTCTAACTCCTTCTCCCAAGTGGTGCAGGAGAACAGGGAATGGGGGCTGTACTCAGTTCATCACGTCTCCAGTGTTCCTTCGACCTCAGTGGGAAGCCACTCCTGCAGACAAGTGTTGTCGGAACAGGACAGGATTGTCAGAAATTTTCTGGCAGAAATTTTTCTGTCAGGATTGTCAGAGAAAGAAACCAAGCTCAGGCAGGATCATCAAGCTGTAGAAGACCTGCACCACTCTCTAGACTTGCTGCTCTTGCCAGTGGTGGAGAGATGGAGATTTCTGTCACAGGAAAAGTCCCTCTGTCTTCCAACCTTCCGCCAGCTTCCGTGGCAGGCAGCCAGGCTGGGTTGGAGAGGGTAAGATCAATTTTGGGCAGCTGGGATTTAATAAATGATGGCTTTCTCTCTCTATCTCAGTGCCTATTTCTGTTCCATGACAGCTGATAGCAGGGCCAATGCCAGCCCACTTCTCTCACCAGTTTGTTACCAAGATTAATTATCCAGCTTTTTAAAAAGCAACAGCCAGGATGTAGGGGGATGTTTGACTTCAGAAACAGTCCTGTGGCCAGACAAGGAAGGTCAGTATGCAATGTGCTCAAGGACATCTGCTCTGCTGACAGTGAATCCCAAAGAATCTACTAGGATTTGTGCTTGACCTGGAATGCTGGGTCTGTATTTGGTGTATGTGGCTTTCCATAGCAAGATGAAGAAATTCTGCAAGGAATCAGGACTGTTCACAAGGCTCAGGTATGAGCACTCAGCTCTATACACAGGGTGAAGGTGTCCAAATTCAAATGCAGCCACAACCACACCACACTGCTCACATCTCTCCAGCAGCTTCTGGTACTGGTTCGCTTGGAACAGTCTCACTGAAAGAGCAGTGCTGTTGAGTTCATAAGAATTTTAGTGAAAATGAAGGTTCGTGTTTAACCTCAGCTCACTTCTCAGTCATCTGGTAGTAAATTAGGTTTAATTCATGTTATCTGATACATGGTTTAAAAGTTGAATTGCCTTCAAGTGATTACTTTCAGCTACCTCTGAGCACTAATCTGAGTTTGCAGTTATCTTAAAGTTCCCCAGAGTTGTGGACTGAGATATGCTTTACAGATGATCCCTTTGAAAGGATTTATGATTTTGGTCACGCTTTTTAAAATCTTATGCCTGTATTTGGCAACATAGATCCTTGGACAGCAAAGCTGGAACTGTCTTAGTGCTTAGATTCCTCCCTACAATGCTGGTGAAGACAAAAGAACTAGACTAAATGAGCTAGAGCATGCTTTTCAGAAGTGGGTGGTGCTTTTCTTCTACTCTTATCCTATAGCAGCTATGTCCTGTTTTTCCTGATTCCAAACTAATTTTTTGAGCACATCTCCTCCACATATAGTTAAAGTAACAGAGTTTCACTCGACTATCATCTAAACAGCAAATTGTTCATGGATTTTACCTTGTATGACCTGACTTTGGTAAATTTTGACGGTGCGACTTCCCTTCATTTATAAATAGCTACCTGGTGTTGTTTTGGTGCTCAAATCCCAGGGAGCATATTTACTTAATAATAGATGATCTATGCAGCAACATATGGGCAGGTCATTAAAAGGGGTTCACATTATCTAATTCAAACTAGTTCACTGTTTGACTTTCCACACAGTGAATTAAGGCTTGGCTCACAATTCTGCCTCTCTGCTCCTATGGGAGCTTCAGTTCAACACCAGGCTAAAACTTTAACTGACCCAAGATGAACCATTTTCAGCAAATCCTGCCTCTCAGCCCACAAAAGACTGTCCGTTCCCAAGTGACCTTGATCCTTGGCTGGCTGCCTGAGGAGCTCATGAGCGTATGTTTCCCTTCTGCGGATTCTACAGAGCATCCTACTTGATGTCTGTTTGACCATGGACAAGCCTGCTGACTGCAGAGGCAGGGAGAGAGGAAAGAGAGGACATGGCTTTTGAGTGCCCTGAGGAGTATGAAAGGCTACCTAACCTCTAGTGTTGATATACACTATATCTAGCTTTTCTAGCTTGAGAAAGAAAAGCTTGAGTAAAGAAAGTTTAGGAGAGCCCTCATCACCATGCTCCCATATTTAAATGAAGGCTACAAAGAAGATGGAGATTCCCTTTTTTATAAGGAGTCACATAGAAAAGATGAGGAGCAATGGGTACAAGTTACTTCTGGGATGATTCCAATTACACACAAGAGAATTTTTTTCACAGTGCGAACAATCAACCATTGGAATAATCTCCTTAGGGAAATTGTGGATTCCTCAACATTGAACACTTTTAAGATTCATCCAGACAAAGTGCTGGGCCATCTTTTCTGGAAGGTGTTTTTGCCAAGAAAAGTTGGACCAGTTGATCCTTGAGGTCTTTGATACTTACTGAAGGCTGTTCTCAATCCTAGTTATAGGTGATTACTTAGTGATGAGATTCATCAACAAACAAGCAGTTAAGGAAAAGACTAACACTTTTCTGGAAATGTTATCCTATTCTGCTAACTTAAAATTCCAGTAAATTTTTCTACCTATAAACAGAGTTACAAAAGAACAGCACATGCAGTTTCTTCACATAATATTTTTTGAATATCATGTGATTCAGAAACTGCTTCTCATAGTGTTTTCTTAAAGCAGGTGACAAAGTACAATTCCTTTCCTCTACAGAGCACTATATTTCTATGAGGGGATTCCTAGGCTATGATTGATATACTGTCATTATTCTTTACTACATAGTCTAAATATAGCACGCAGTTAGATAAATCAGGAATAGAAGAGCTCAGAATACAGAATACAGATGGCAAGCTGGTTAGCTTCTGGGATGTCCTGGCCCAGGACCTCCTGGCTGTCTATGTTCTCTGCTGTCTTAATTCAGGCTAGTAGACTCCAATGAACTGCTACTGTATGGCTGGTTTCTATTTTACCTTTTGAGTCATGCTGAAACAATGCTGTAAAAACACTGTCTTCAGAATTATTCTTCTGGGTTACTGTTGCAATTCTAACCCAAACCGGTGTTTCAGAGATTTTTAGACAGCGATTTTTTATTTTATCTTTATGACGTGCTCTGGGGCAGATAAGCAAGAGCTTTCCTCATAGAAAAAATTGTTTCCAACATGTTATGTGATAGCATAATAGAATGCTGTTCTATGAAAATACGTTTTAAAAACACACTAAGGATTCATGCTTGAACCGGTTCAGTAGGCATGTGAATCCTGAAAAGCTGTTCTCCTACAGTCTGTGAACAAGTTGGTACAGCTTTACTCAAAACGCATTGCAACTTGTTCATTACTGTATCTCAGTTCCTCAAAGCAGGAGCTTCTGGCAAGTTGAACAGCACTGGCAGTGGAGACCAGCTTACAGAGTAGTCATAGCTCACCTAAACAGTTCCAGGTTATCTATGCATGCGTGGACTCTCACAGGTTTGGGCAGAATCCCTTTGCCAACTGACTCAGCCAATTGTGAAATTTTCAGTTCCCTGTTCAAAGAACCTGTGAGATGTTCTCTGCTTCATTTAGGAGGTAAGAAATTCCAGGCTTCCTTCTAGGATTGGGCATAGCTCAGAGAAGCCCAGAGTCCACAACAGAACTCCAAAGGGCAGATGTATGAGTTTTGTTTGAAAGAGCCGACTTCTGAAGCCCAAGGATTTTGAGTTAGACAAGAGAAGTGCTGTGCATGTATCCTGGAGCTATTTAATTTGAATACATATGTGGTTCAAAACTGAAACAAACACTACTCATTGGGACACTATTTAGCTTGAACTGACTTCAAATAACTGGTATATGTTTTTAATGCACTTTTTCCATGTCTAAAATGCTAAGATGTCAGGAGACTTATTAAACAACAAAGCCAGATATTTCTCCTGGGCTTGTGGTGGGTGGGATAATTAGACTCAGAGATCAAACAAAGAGACAAGTTTTTAAATTTAGACTTTTCATATATCGCATTATAATAATGGGTGTCTTCACTAATGGTCCTATGTCTTTTTCATTCTGCTTACAGCAGAATGCATTTTTTTTTGAAGTTCATCAAACTAATATTATAATCTAGGTAGAGTTAAGGTGGTATGCATATTCCTTTAGTTAGCACATGATAAAAGACAACTGCCATATACTGGAGGTAATCTGACAAACAAGGCATTAAATATGCAAGTAGCTGTACTTGTTTCAGTGGGATTAGTTGTGCCTAAAGAGAGAAGCCGATGTGAATATATTACTGGCCTATGGCTACTGTTAGCACAAACCTGAGTCTGCAGGAAATGCAGAACAAGTGTTTTCAGGCTGACAGTTTTCATTTTGCCTGTTCAAGATGAAGTGGAACATTTTTAACGTAACTGGGATGGGATAAAGTATATGAACAAAGAGAGAGCTAAGTTTACTAGTGATTTATATTTTTTTCTTTTGTATTTCCATTTTCTCTGTTCATTTCTAAGTGTGAACATCTTATGGTTCACTTACTCTGATGAGACTGGAAAAGTTTGCACTAACTAAGAACAGTGACTAATTCAACAATGTAAAATGGATGTATTGTTCAGATTTTTTCCAAATTACTTAATCATCCTACTTTATCCAACAGAGATTCTAATTCTTTGTCTCCCTAAGCACATGAGAAAAATGAGATTTTACTAGTCAGCATATGGGTCAAGAAAGCAGTACTTTTCAAGATTTTTTTACTGCAGATGTCTAGTCTTGGAAAAAAAGGCATAGAAAAGGGATATTGCGTGGACCACTCCAGGGTGAGGACCAAAATGGACAAAAAAAGGGGAAGGAATATTTTGAAATTCCAAGCTTTTCTGCTTTATTATTCAAGAATTTCTCTAATGCTGAATTTAGACTTCTGCTACTAATCTTGCATTCAACTTTCCAATATTGTGATATTGGAAATTTTCTGAAGAGAGGCATTTCATTGCCTTAAATCTAGCAGTCACAATCTTATTTCAGCTTACTTTTCTTGTGTAGATATTAGAAAATGAGTTTTAAATGAGTTTTTATAATAAATGTTTCTGAGAAAATCACAGGAATGTGAATGAAACTAATCAGAGATCTCAGGCATCATATTTTTAGTTATGAAAGACGGAAGTCCTCAGTTGTAAAAATGGAGCAACAGATTTATTTCTGTTGCTTGGACTTAATAACTAGGCCCTGTTTAAAATTTTTCTTCTTTGTGTATTTGAGTGAAACATCAAAATTTAAAACTAATAACTTACATGTCATAGTGACTTTCTTAGTAGGTAAAGGAAAGGCTGGGCATGCTGTCTATGTGGACTTTAGTAAAGCGTGTCCCACAGCATCTTCCTGGAGAAACTGGCTTCTCCTGCTGTGAGTGAGTGCATTCCTTGCTGCGCAAGAATGGCTGAGTCCAAAGGGTGATGGGGAATCTAGCTACATCCAGCTGTCAGCCAGCCACTAGTGGTGTTCCCTGGGACTCACTACTGGGGCCAGTTCAGTTTAATATCTTTACTGATGATCTGGATCACAGGATCGAGTGCATCCTCAGTAAGCTTGCAGACACCAAGCTGGGCAGGAATGTTAATCTGCTGGAGGGCAGGAAGGTTCTGCAGAGGGATCTGGACAGGCTGGATTAATGGGCGGAGGACAACAATATGAACTCAAACAAGACTGTGTGCCAGGTCCTGCCCTTGGGTCACAACAAGCCCAGGCAGTGCCACAGGCTGGGGCAGAGTAACTGGAAAAGTTTTCACAGGAAGAGGACCTGGGGGTGCTGGTGACAGCAGCTGAACATGAGCCAGCAGTGCCCAGGTGGCCAAGAAGGCCAATGGCATCCTGGCCTGTACCAGCAATGGTATGGCCAGCCGGACCAGGACAGGGGTTGTCACCCTGCACCCAGCACTGGTGAGGCCACACCTTGAATCGTGTGCTCAGTTTTGCACCGCTTAGTACAAGAATGACATTGCCCTCTACAATTACCGGAAAGGAGGATGTGAAAAGGTGGGGATCACTCTCTTCTGCCACATTTCAAGCGAAAGGACAATAGAAAACAGCATCAAGTGGTGCCAGGTTAGATACTAGAAATTTTTTTTACTGAAAGAGTGATTAGGCATTGGAATAAGTTGCCCAAGGAGATGGTGAATCACCATCTGTCAAAGTGTTCAAGAGGTATAGATCTTGGGGATATGGTTTAAGGGTGATTATGCCGGTGCTAGGTTGACAGCTGGGCTAGAAGATTTGAA
This sequence comes from Callaeas wilsoni, assembly GCA_013398955.1. Classification (NCBI taxonomy): domain Eukaryota; kingdom Metazoa; phylum Chordata; class Aves; order Passeriformes; family Callaeidae; genus Callaeas; species Callaeas wilsoni. The sequence goes on along the minus strand of VWPU01005214.1, from coordinate 64,477 downwards.
GATCTCCTTGAGCCTTGATGGATCTGTGATTCTGTCTCTGGAGTCTGCGAGTTAGTTGTGGAAAGTAGGCTAAAGAACCATCTGTAGGGGAGGGTTCACAACCTATCTCAAGTACAGAGAGTTGTACATGGAGGAACTGCATTTCTGTTCTCCAAAGTACATAGAGCATTCTTTAATTCTTGATTCCTATAGGAAAACAGCTGAACTCCGGACACTCTGCAGTAAATGGTGATGAGAAAATACCACCCTGAATTTCAAATAGCTTAGGGCTGGAAAACATGCTGTCTTTAAACTATCCAGGGTACTCCAGGTGGTAAAGTAGAAAATTATATTTAAATACTCCTCAGCTTTTACAAAATTACTTCAGCTAATTCAGTATTTTCTCTACCTCAATGCAGCAATAAGATTCTGATGACATACTTGATTGCTATGAAAATATTCCTCTTTCGAAAGTTCTTGCTGCTCTTGGATACTGCCCTAGAGTAGAAACAAAATTAAAACAAAAAGTCAAAAGAGACATTTAAGACATTTCAGAACTACGTTTATTGTATTCTGGCAGGATAGGCAGCAGGCTGAACCAAGATCCAGCTCAGTATGGTGCTACGTTTGGTGGGGGAAGAAGAGCACTGCTGTAAAAGAAGACAGCACAGTCATGAAGTAGGTTGGCAGCTTTCATGGATGCATTCTTTGTTCAAGGTAATTATTTGTACTATTAGTGTCGCTAAAGGTATTTGGTGATAGGGATTGATGAATTTAAAGATACAGTGGAGAAAATCTTGGTTTAAAAAAGCAAAGAGAGAGATAGAACTGCACTAAGGGATTTTTTAAGAGTTCTAGTGGCAACTAAGGCCACCAGCCTTAGCTAAGACTATTTTTGAGAAAATAAAATGGGTATATTTTACACACAATTTCTTTATGTGTTCCCTTCTGGAAGGAATATGGGGGAGTGAGGGGGAGGAGAAGGTACAGTAAGCCCTGAATTTATTGTCTTTTCTCTAGACAGATGAGGTCCTTTCCCTAGCAATTTTTTTGTGAGCTGAAATCAAATTTCTAGCTTAAAAAGGCTATTGCTTCAGTAGAGTTGATCTTATGATAACAAAAAAGTACAGTTTATGGTATTATGTGGAAGTCATCATGATGAATTGAAGTATATGCGGAAGAACATATTTTGACATTGGAAGCCAAACTTCAGGATATTAGGCCTTATTCCAAACTGGATGAAAACTCAAGGTATTGGCATGTATAAGCATTTAAGAATTCATCTCTTCCACATGCTTTATTTATATCCTTGACAGCATTTTCATGGGATTTTTCCAGCCAGGTCACACCTAGTGAAAGATCTGGGGAGACAGCCAGAACTCAAAAGAGGCTAAATGAAGCAGTTTGGCCAGGTAAGTTTCACCTTCAGTTTCATTTTTGTGAATTTTTATTAACTGCACTCATATGGAGCTCACTTTAAATTGACATTAGTATAACTCATTGCAGAGCTTGGGTGCAAGTGCCCAATGTGAATAAACAAAGTGATTGCATTGTGATGGTGAAGGCTTTGCCCCATGTTTACTGTGGACAACAGGTGAATATTATACTGCTATATATGAGTTGCTTGCTCCTTTTTCAGTTGTTTATTGCAAGCACAGGAGTTACTATAATTATTTAAATATGTGCATCTTCCACAGAAGTTCCAGTGACTGTACAGCCTGTGGCAGAAGGGACTTTTAAATCTGTTGTTGCAGATGGGGACAGAGGATATTTTCAAGTTTGAGAAAGTTCTGAACTTTTTTGAGACCTGTCTGAGGCCTAGAAGTAAAAAGTGTAGCGTTTTAATTCCATTCCAGTCTTGAGGCTTAATTAACATCATAATGACATCAGGAATGCATCAGTAACAGTGTTGGCAAGTCTGCTTACGCCTATGGGGACATAGGCAGAACCACATGTACACCCACCAACACTTTGGACACTACTGATCCTTAGGTTTGTGAGCAGGTATCTCATTGTGGTCTACTTCTCTATAAAACAAGAATATTACTTTTTTATTTTTTTTTTTAACAAGGAAAATAAAAATGTGTTTTAAAAAAGTCAGAAATCCATTTATTGCTAGTGGTCTTACTGAGAAACTGGCAGTCCTCAACTGTTTATTACTGTGTGATCCTTCTCTTATCTTCAGTAAGATGCACTGAGCTCTGACTGTTTTATCTTCCTTTGAGCTCAGCCAATTACTCTTCTTGCTTTTTGTTGAGAACTACCAGCCCAGAAGTCTTCTGTCTCTAGGTGCTAAGTTGAATTCTACCTGCAAATAAAGAGAGAGAATAACACAAATATATGAGGCCAAAACATAAATCATGTCAGATAGCTCATTTTTCCTCATAAGCTCTCTGAAACAGAAGAAACCTTTTAAGTAATGTAGACTTTAACATATTCATCCAAACTGTTAAGGAAGCATGAAACATTTTAATCTTCATATTTGCCAAAATGAGCCAGTGATGTCAAGGGTGATGCTGCCTTGGAAGTACAGCATATGTTTTGCCCTTGGGTTGTTTTATCAATTCACAGGTTATATCCTGAGAATCAGGTAGCATTAATGTTAGCAGTCTAGCCATAGATGAGCCTTAAAGCAAGACAATCAGCAAAGCATGTAGACACATGGCCTGGGAAATGCGGACTGCTACTTATTTTAGTCTGAATGAAAATGTGTGCACTGCAAATGAAGAAGTGCTTTACGTAGTCTCAGACTGAGGCATCAGCATGCACTGCAAAGCCCCCTGTGCTCCAAAAAGCTAACCATGTTTGAGCTATGTAGATGAGCATAGCTGGATTTCAAGGTCTCTTGACATACAACCCTGAAAGAAAAAGAGTTTTATTTACATCTAGTATATATTTTAGTGCAGAAGCTTTCAGTCGAAAGGCTTAAAAAAATCTTTAAATTTTGAAGGTCGGGAGAACTATCAAAAACTATCTTCTAGTGGCTTTTATAATTTTTATACAATACATTTTAAGAAGCAACATGAAGCATCTGGTCATCTGTTCTTGTGAGCCTTTCTGTGTGATAACTTCTCTTCGGTGCATGTTCTTGCTTCTCAGTAATACAGTGCTGGCACATTAATGTTCTGAAGAGAGGGAAGACATCATTGAGCAGGCAGTTCTGGAGGGAAGAGACTGATTACATCCTGATAATGGTATGAATAATTCAGAAGTCTGATAACCTGAGTACTGACGCTAAGAAAGTATGTGAGGGATATCCTCAAGAAAAACTTGTTTCATGCCTTCCTCACGCACTGACAAGACAAGCCAAATACTCTCTTACCCATGTAAAATGACCATTCCACTTCATCAACCTAGAGTTTGCTTTAAATACAAAGAACGTTACAGGGCAGTTTTATTTTAAGGCCAAAAACCTGCAGATGTAATTCTAGAGACTATTGGTGAACTCTTTCAAAAACATGACCTGGGAATTGACCTAGCTCCCAAGTAACATACCTCAAAAAATTACAGGGAAGAAAAGCAAACACCGCTTCACCAGTACTTCTGCAGAGTTTGATAATTTTATTGATACAACTTCTTCTTCACCTAGTCAATGGATTATCACAAGAGTTATGAGACAGATCATTGTTGAAAAGGCCCACCATTCAATTTCTCACCACCTTTGAAAGGTTACATATTATGAATTTTCAGATCTTGGTTCTTAAAAGTGTTTTCTCATTATGACAGTGGAGATTAAAGATTTACTGGAATGTCTCTGTATCTGACAGGGGTCTTGGGATGGATTTTATTACCTCCCACTGTGCCTTTCAGTTTGGCAACTTCATATGTATTCTAAGTACAAAATACACAAATATGAAAAGAACATGGCCAGATTTTCCTTAAAGATGAGTGCTCAGATAGTATCTTAGGTAAGAATTTATGAGTAATTGAAATTATTCCAGACACCAGTAAATAAAACTCAATTTGTTGTAGACATGTGGTTAATGGGAGAGAATACTTCTGAATAAAAATTTATATACCTTTCCAAAAGTTACAGGTTTAATTTTTTGAAGTAAATCTTGATAATATGTAAAGAAAAACACATACAACTGGCAGTAGATGATAGATCAGTTGGAAACGAGAATGATTTGCAAGTGGGTTGGTATAACAGAAGAGAGGACTTTCCAGTTAGATTACGAATTGTGCTGATCATCAGAAAATTTGTTTTTATCTGAAATTATGGTTGTTACAGCAGGTTTATGGTACAGCCTATGGATTTTCTTTTCCAATAGCTTGGTTTGTACTACGTTGCTTGTCACTATCACAGTAAAATTCAGCTAAGGGGCACACTTATGTTACAAGAATTTTTGCAAGATGCAATGATCTCCAGTTTGCTTATCTCATAGTCAGGATTTATTTTATAAAATAGTTCCAATAGCAAAATACTTCAACATTAAATACTAAGAAGCAGTAAGCTCCCTAAAACTATGTGTTCCTAAGTAAATCTGAATGCTGGGAAGCATTGGTAGGTGTTATTAGCATTTTTCTTGTGTGTTTGAGGCTGATGTTGTTGGAGAGGCATCTCAGTGCTCATGAAACTTCATCTGAAAACACCAGCATCATACCTTCTGCCATGATTATGGCTTCCCATTGTTTCTACTGTATGTTTTTATAAGACAGTGATGAAAACATACTCATGTGTTACAAATTCAACTATGCAACCGCTTAAGTGTAAACAAACATGTTCAAGTTTGATCTATGAGTAACTGTTTTTCCAGTTATTTTCCATAAGTTTTTTTCATGTGTTTTGGTATTAGAAGATACTGACCTAAAATACAGAAATTTTCCATAGCTCAAGGAGTTCTGATAGTGAAGTTCGTCTGGATTATGTATGTCCATAGTCAATATTTTGAGACCATAAGCCTAGATAAGAAAATCATCGTTCTTTCTACTGAGTCATTCAAAAGGCCTCCTCTCTGCATATATTATGACTAGTAGCTACTTACAATTTTTGCCTATTGCTTTGCTTCCCGTATTCAAAAATCCTTATGCAAGATTTTAATTGTCAGAATGCTTTCCTTATCTGCAGCTGAAAACTCCTCCGTGTATTCGTTTACTGTTTTCTTTTGCTTTTCTGTAAAATATATTTTTAAAATAGAATTTTATAGAAATGGAATGATTATTTAAAAATTCCATTACATCATGCTGAAGGTTTTTATATTTTTTATGTTAATACAGATCTTCTATATACTGATAGAAAAGCAGATCTCTCAGTCTGTAAATAAATTTTTTTAAATCATCTGTTGCTTTTCTGCCTTATGTTGTGAATAGGATATTAAACTTTTGCCTTTGAATCTTTACCAATTTATGTTATTCCTTGGCACCAGACAAGCAGTCTTGTTATGGAAATGAAATCCTATCTGGACAAAACTGATTTCACACTCATCTCAAGCCCAGACGAAAAGAATTTTAGCCCCTATGTTTAGGTGCTTTCAACTGCAGAAAAACTGGAAGTTGAATGTTACTTAAGCTATCATAGGTTACTTTAAGGATAGGCTCAACAGGAGAAGGCCTTCTGAGGGACCAGTTTTTGTGCATTGGGACCTTCGTTCTCAAAGCTGATCTACAAAAGCACTGTGAACCTGTGGTTTTTGCTCTGGATCCTTTCCAGGATGACAAGATAACACCATTCAGATCCTGTTGCTTTTTTGGAGATAATCACTGAGATTGGCACTTCCTGTGACTGATTTACCTCAGAGCGGGATGAATAGGTTACTGAATATGATGTTTGCTGATGACTAAACTGGGAATCTATCCAAGTAGTTAATGTCCTTTTATACAGCTGAAGTTGGGTGAGATGAAATCCACTCTTAATGAAAAGTGTTGGATTTAAGAAATCCATCCTGCTAATGTTCAGGCCCAGTAAAACTGAAACACAGGTAACTGGAATGTCATTGAGGAGGACTCAGTACTAACCGCTGTGTTATAAGTTGTAAATTATTACTGATTTTAAACCTGATATTAATATATGGTTATGTTGCCACATAGCCAGTGCCAAGGGAAAAACAAAATATTATTAATTCTGAGGAAAGGCAAACTGGGCAACAAGAAGTAAATACTAAAACAGAAAACATCTAGCAGTCCCCCTAAGTACCTCAGTGCCTTCCCTATTTATCATTGCTATTCTGTACAAACTGGATCTGGAAGAGAGAGGGACATCACCAAAGGCATCATAGATCAGCCTGCATTCAACTTTGTGAAAAAGAAACTCTTCGTTCTTACTTGACAGAAAACTGGGTTTAACAGTTATGAAAGATTGATCATGATCTTAAATGAGTCTGAGGCAGTATCTGTTGCAAATGATGGGATTTAGCACTGAATGGATGTAGGTCTTGGTATTTGGGTCAACACAGCGGTTTGTTCCGCTGTAGAGATGCAGATTCAAAATCTCCATTACTTTCAGTAACAAATTAAGTTTAATGATGAACTCATTGTGGGTATCCAAAGCAAAAAGTATTCTTCATTCAGTCTTCTAGGTAAGTACAGTGTTAAAAAAACGCTGAGATAATTCTGGACACTCATTGTGTCTTAGTTGGGACTGCTTGTCATAAAGCATTCAGAGACTGTGGCCTTCACTGTCCAATACAAAATTCAAGAGCTTCTACTTATTGCTGCTGGAAGAAAGTTTTGTTTGTAAGGTTGTAGAATTGAATTCAGGGAATCTGTTTGATCCCACGTTTTTCCTTTGAAAAGGTTATCTCTCGTTACTGCTACAGTTGTTGATATCAGTCAGCCTTTGACTTGCTCAGAAAGGTCAGCCTTCGCTGGACCTCATGAAACGTGCCCTGCGCGGCTGGGGCGCTGCATCGCGGGCACAGGTGTGGCGTCACTCGGGCTGGCAGCGCCTGGCGCTGGCACGCTCCCACCCTCCACGCAGGGCTGGGCACTGCTCCCACACCGCCAAACGCTGCAATCACGCCTCGCAGGATGGCTGCGGGCAGAGTGGAACCTTCCAAGTCTACCAGCAAAGGCTTTCCATGGAGTCACACGGTTCAGAAAGAACCCCCTTGCTCTCCCAGCTCCTCAGAGAGGAGTGAGTCTAGGTGAGGCTGGATCCAATCCTAGCCCTGGACTTAGTCAACAGTTTATGTCTAAAGATTATACAGTTCTAATTGAATATTTATATGATTTTATCCACAGAATTAAGGGTGGGAAATTAAATATATTTATAAAAATATATGAAATAGTTTATTTAAATCCTTTCACCTTTGGGAGGTGTGCTAGAAGTCCTTCCTGTGCAAAAATGTGACTGACCTTTTATAGTATAAAATGATTGTCATTTTTATTATTTTATACATTTTTAGACTCTATGTTGTCATGTTTACTCAGCAAGATATTTTTTACTGCTGAAAAAGGTGTTATCAGCTCTTTGTTTTTGATGCTTGATGGTTTTGACTCTCGCTTCCATATGAGGGCCTGCACATCCTTGCTGCTCCAAGGCTGAGTCAGGGAGCATCGTTCTTGCATGTCCTCACAAGTGAGTTTGACGGTATGGTCAAGCAGGCCTCAGCATTCTTCAGCACTGAAAACAGCAGACCCTTCTTGCTTGATCTTATCACTGATAAGAAGGCCCTCCTTGCTCAATCTATCACTGATAACTTATAAGCCAGACAAAGTTCAAGCTGCTGTATCCCTGCTTAGACAGAGCAACCTGCTACAAGTACAGCAGTGTTGCTTGCTTTCACTGAATAGAATAAATGAGGTTTGTCATCAAAACATATCAGCCCTTACCACTAGCTAGGCAGAGAGTTGTAAATATCAGACAGATGTACCAAAAAGGAAAACTAGTAAGTAAGGTAGTTTCTTGTAACTTGTGAGCTGTTAAGTGCAACTTTCCCAGGGAGTTTTAGGATGTCTCAGGGGTGTTTCCATGCAACTGACAGCAGTGCCACATTGCTTTAACAAGGCTATTGATATCTCTTAAAGTTACTACAGGAGTTTCTACACTGAAAGGCACATTTCCCAGCAGAAGTGCATCAGTACATCAATATATCAGAGACATTCAGAACTTTGCTCAGTTTCACACTGAACATTTCATACTTTAGCTAAAAAAGCTGGTGGGCTTGTTTGCACACAAGGACCAACTCAGCATACTGGTAACTGACAGCAGCCAGAGAAAGTAGAATAACAGCATAGGTTCAGGCTGTAATATGAATTAAGTTTTCTCCTTTACAGGACAAATTCTCCTTAACTCATCATATGCCATTTATCAAAACAAAAATATAAATAAAAGCAAATAATTAAGTGCATAATTTGGTATATGTGTGTATATGTGTATATATATATGTCCACATTTATAAAATCTTCTTAGTAGAGTCAATAGGAATCTCTAGATGCATAATCATGAACTAAACATATACATGCATTTGAAAAAGCAGAGTCTTGGCATCTTGTATATACCTTGCTTATCTAAGGAAATCTGATTTCACTGCATTTTAGGACACTGGCACTAAACTTTTTAATTTCAGGGCTGGACACAAAAAACTTTTGGAAGCTATTTTTTCCAAAACCGAAGACTCAGAAAGCCCATTAAAAGAGGGGCAAAAGACGTGTTTTTTTATGAGATATTTAAATGTAACACTTCAGGCTATGATAAACAAAATTATCAAGACACTGGCTAAATTATTATATATTCAGGCAAACTGGTAGGTCACACAATCTGTACTTTTCTCCTGCTAGATCTATAAGACTTTCTTAAGTGCATTTACAGACTTTTTTCTTACCAGAATTAAAGTATTGTGTTCAGCAAGTTTTCCCTTCACATTTAAACATGGTTTCTTTAAGTTAAGTTTACTGTAATATCATAAATTAAGATGAAATTTTAAAATAACTATTGAAGTAGCATTTTAAATGGTCCCAAAAATTATATTTGTGGTTTCATAGACAAAGGACTTGAGAATTTTTGGCCCCAAGCTGAAATGCCATAAGGTTTTGGTAAAGAACTGCTGCTGATCTGTGCTGGCATATTGCACAATTATATGACAGTTTTTCTGCAGAGATGATGTATAAAGCACATCTTTATACATGATCTAATAGCTAGTGGAGATTGCCACATGTTGTTTCATGTGGAAAGAACAAATCTTACTGGAATGGGTAAAAAACCCACTTTAATATAATTTAAAAACTTAAATCATATTTAGAAAAAATAAATAATTCATGAGGGATCTATTTAGGAAATATTCACCCTTGGCCATAACCTACATAGCAGCAGATTCCCCTGAGAGTAACAGGAAAAGAATGGAAGTTTAGAACAACATCACACTGTGGTGTCCCATAGTCTGATCTGTGCAGTCCCATCTCAGATAAAGTCAGATAAAAACACTGTCCTGTGCTGAAGTCAAACAAAGATAGGCTTCTGAGCGGGCATCAATAGAGAAGCAAAGACTTCTTCTACTTCCGTGAGCAAAGTAATTTTGGTATTGGCTGTCATCTCAACCATAATGCTGAAATTCATAGCAATAAGGTAAATGCCAGGAAGAAAAAAAGGAATGTAATGGAAAGCACAACTGTCTGTGCATAAAGATGTCGACCACTGAACCTTGACTCACTGGAAAGATACCTTAAAGAACTCTAGTGCTCTAAGGGTCAGAGCTTAATTTTCAAATGAACCAAAAATTCAAACCTTAAACAAATTGACAGCATCAGTATCTGTGTTAAATCCCTTTAAACTTCTTTCAGCACAGGCTTTGGAGGAAATTTAGCATAAGTTGTTCCGTCCATACTGTTTCTTGCTGGCAGTTTTCCTGAAGAATGTAATTGGCAGCCAAAACATAAGGGGGCATAGGGATACAGTCCCATTGTATGTATATAAGCATATATATACATATATATATGTGTAAGAAATATGTAATATATTATGTACTTTGATCTACTTGTCTGTCTATCTATCTATCTATCTATCTATCTATCTATCTATCTATCTATCTATCTCCTTTTAAAAAAAAAGGCAAAGAGAGGTTTGGCTGCTCCAAATAAAATCGACTCTGAAGGAAGTTATATCTCATTGTCTTCATTTTGTAAGCAGTTCATTTCATGCTGAGATCCAGATTTCTAAAGGAACAGAAATACTATTAATCAGGATATCCTACAACAGATCACCTTCAGATGGTAAATGAACTGTTGGGAGAAAAAAAAGGAAAAGAATATAAACTACCATTGCTTAAATGTTTATTGATCATGCAGAAACTTTCCACTTTGCCTAGAAAATATCTAATAAATACAACTCCAAGACAGCTGAAAGACTGATTAATGCTAACATTAGCTCTCCTATTTCACCAAACTGAAATCTGTGTAAATGGGTCCAAACCAGAAAGCGAGGTTGTGTCGCTATTGCCAAGGGTTCTACCATAAATAACATTGCAGAAGACAGAAATACAGAAATATGAAGAACAGAATAAGTGTTCATAGAAACATAGAATCATTAAAGTTGGAAAATACCTCCAAGATCATTGAGTCCAACTATTACTCCTATGTGCTTTTCTACAACCTTTGCATACTTCAGTAATGAATTGAAAACTCTAAGCATGATAACATCTGTGATCCTGGGGATCCTAAAACCAGAATTCCTTATAAAGGGTTCCATGATGAAACTGCCAAACTGCAGACCAATATAGACATCTACCACACTTTCTCACTATACCTAGACGGTCAGTATAAGTCGTTTACACTTGTGACAGACATATTTTAACTAGGTTAAATCAAAGGACTGGATTTAATTTTTTTTCCTCTTTCTCCGGCATGGTTATCATGGCTATTATGTACAGTTAAATGTGGTCATAAATATCTTAGCGAACAGTGGTGTTAATTTTGGTTCCAGATACTTTATTGTCAAAGAGATGCTAGCAGACTAAATGGCAATGGAGTGAAGAGGAGCCATGGCAAAACTTATTTGAAAGCAAATGGTGGTCAATTTTGTTTCAAGTGAAGAATAAACATAAGAGTAGCTACAGATCAAAATCTATGGCTAAGACTTATCTTAACTGCCAAAAAATATAAATAACTTTTTTCCCTCGTGGAACCTTTGTTCCTTCCATCTGCACATCTTCCTGGTAAAATCTGTTCCCTAGAGACAATTACATTCTATGCAGCTCTGAATAAAAAAAGGAAGGAAAATATGAAAAGTTTGAATTTATAGTATTTTCTTCCCCAAAAGGAAATAAAAACAGATGTTCAAAAGAATATTTTCTCTGGCCAAAATGCACCTTAAATGTTTTTGAGACTCTTCCCTTAGATTTTGCTTGGTTTCTGCTGTCAAGAATACCTATTACGGGCAGTTTTTCATGTGACTTGCTAATGCTGCGCCCTGGCTGTGTATATAAGTGTATCTGATGGTTAGAAATAGAAATCAGACAACAGCATTCCTCAAAATTGTGGTCACTGGGATCTTGCATTTTTGTGGCCAGAACAAATACTTATTTATTTTGCAGTGTTAATTTCTTCAGTCTTACTGCAGAGAGGCAAAAGCAGAGAGAAAATACAAAGCAGTATGTGTGTTATCCAAAGGGTAAAGCTGCTTAAATAATGATATAGCAAGATATATCTCTTTCTGGTTTGTTTCAAGTTATGGTCATAAGAAATGGTATTAAAAAGAGATTTTTCTTTGGTGTTTGAAAATGAAATGCCCTCAAGTTAAAAATAAGAAGATTTTACTAGCTTTCATGTAATATTTACTTGATTTTTCCTTCTTGAATGACAGAAAATTTTTGAAAGTCATTATGAGTTTGGCTGGAAATGCTATCAGCAGAACTTCTAATGTGTTTGAAACCATTCTTCAATTAAATCATGGCCTAGGTAAAAACAAACAAAAAGAAACTGTAATTGTGATTACCAATGAACCAATAATTCATTACCAATGAACTGGTGATTCTGATGAATAGCTGATCAGAGAAAATGTGTTTCTGATATGAGGAACAAAAAACTATCACGTCAGCCATATTTGATAAAACTAAATTAACAAGAAAGAAAAACAAAACTATTTTCAATAGGCTCTCTGGAAGAAAACCCCAAAACCAAGGAACATTGGTACATATAATAATGACAGCTGTAAATATCAGTATGGAAAGTTAGAAAGAGAAATTATTTATGTTGCCTTATATTCCTAGATATTTTCTATTTCTAATATAGAACAACTCATGTCATAAATATGTCCACTAAGATGCCTATCTAGCTTCATCTTTTGTTGTACTTTTCAAGGGACTGGTAATTGTATGGAATCATAGAATCATAGAATATGCTGGATTGAAAGGGACCCATCAGGTTCATCAAGTCCAACTCCTGATCCTGCACGGGACACCCCAAGAGTCACACCATGTGCCTGAAAGCACTGTCCAAGTGCTTCTTGAACTCTGTCAGGCTGCTGCTGTGACCACTTCCCTGGCGAGCCTGTTTGAGTGCCCAGCCACCAGGAGAGGAAAATCTTTTTCCTGATATCCAGCCTAAATCTCCTCTGACTCAGTTTCATGCAAATTCCTCAAGACCTGTCACTGATCACAAGCAAAGAGATTGGTCTCTGCCCCTCCACTTCCCTTAATGAAGATGTTGAAGATTATGGTGAGTCTCCCCTCAGTCTCCTCTTCTCCAGGCTGAACAGACCAAGGGACCTCAGCCAGTCCTCATACAGCTTCCTCTCAAGGCCCTCCTCAAGGATGGTGAACTGCCCTCGTTGCCCTCCTTTGGGGACTGTCTAATGGTTTAATGTCTTTCTTATATTGTGGCATCCAAAACTGCCCCCAACACTCAAAGTGAGGCTGCCCCAGCTCAGAGCAGAGCAGGACAATCCCCTCCCTTGCCTGGCTGGTGGTGCTGTACCTGAGGCACCCCAGGATATTTTTGGCCCTCCTGATGGTCAGGGCACTGCTTCCATAGACCAGGGCTCCCTGGTCCCTTTCCACAGGGCTGCTCTCCAGCATCTCATTCCGCAGTGTGTTTGTACATCCAGAATTGACCTAGATGCAGCATCTTTCCCTTGTTAAATTTCATATGGCTGGTGATTGCTCAGTCTTCCAATTTGTCATAGTCTCTCTGCCCGGCCTGTCTGCCCTCCAGGGAATCAACAGCTCCTCTCAGTTTAATGTTGGCAACCTTACTTAGTATTCCTTCAAGTTCAGGTTGTTAATGAAGATGTGGAAGAGCACCGGGCTGAGGATGGAGCCCTGTGGAACCCTTCTAGTGACAGGTCCCCAGTCTGATGTCACCCCTTTCACTGTAACCCCTTGTGCCTGACCCACGAGCCACTTGCTCGCCCATCACACGATGTGTTTATCCAGCTGCGGGCTGGACATTTTGTCCAGTAGGATCTTGTGAGAGACGGTATCAAAAGCTTTGCTGAAGTCCAAAGAGATTACATCAACTGGCTTTCCTAGATCAAATAGGTGGGTTCCTCTGTAGTAGAAAGAAATCAGATTTGACAAGTAGGACATTCCCCTCATGAAACTGTGCTGGCTCAAACTCTGACCAATGACTTCATTGTCCTCCAGGTGTTTTTCAATACTACTCAGAATAATCTTTTCCATGATTTTACCAGGCACTGAAGACTGACAGGCCTGTAGTTTCCAGGGTCCTCCTTCTTGCCCTTCTTAAAAATCAGGACAATGTTTGCCAGTTTCCAGTTGGCTGGGACTGCTTGCAAATCATCAGTTGAGATTTTGCAAAGACATCAGCCAGCTCCTTGAAGATTCTTGGATGAATCCCATCAGGCCCCATAAAGTTGTAGAGATCAACAAATACAAAGTACAGGTTGATCTTACCTTATTATGGTCTTTCCAGTGTGCCAAGAAGTAAAATGGTTTGTGTGTCTGAATCTCATGGGCAAGTTAATAAGGCAGTATCTAGCTCTGAGAAGTTACTGAAGTTTCTCTAAACTAAGCAAATTTTTTTTCCAGATATGATACTGCCTGCCGTTTTCCCCAGTGTCATGTCACCTTGAGGACTGTGGTCAACTGAGAAAAACTGCAAGTGCTCCATAGCTGGACTGCACTAAAATATGCTGGTTTCATAGGATATGGTCTAGTCATCTACCAAAGAAGAAAATCTCTGAAGAAAAAAGAAATCTATTCTGTCAGGCTGTAAGGCTCCTGTACACTATGCCATTCACTGGCTGAAAGAATGCCAGCATAACAAAACAAAGTTCTGGAAGTTTCACAGTATGTTGGCGTAAGTTTGTCTTTCACCTATCTACTGTAGATATGCATGTACATGCACAGCATAATATCAGTGCCCATATTTATGAATCTGAAGTAAAATATTGAGCCTGTCCAGATCTGGTGCCCCTACAGTACTGGCATTGTTTAACCACAGCCCTATGTGGCTGCTCGCTCACTTCCCCACTGATGGGATTGGAGAGATAACTGGAATGGCAAAAGTTAGAAATCTCATGGATTGAGATAAAGACAGTTTAATAAGGAAAGCAAAAGCTGTGCATAGAAGCAAAGCAAAACAAGGTATTAATTCACTGCTTCCCGTGGGCAGGCAGGTGTTCAGCCATCTTCAGGAGAGCAGGGCCTCATCATACATAATGGTTAACTGGGAAGACAAACACTATTACTCCAAATGTTTCCCCTCCCCTCTGTTTTTCTTTCTCCATTTTATACACTGAGCATGATGTTGTATGGTCTGGAATATTCTTTTGGTCAGCTGGGATCACCTGTCCCAGCTGTCTCTCCTCCTAGGCTTCCATGCATCATCACCTTCCTGGAGTACAAAAAGCAGAAAAGGCCTTGGCTGTGTGTAAGCCCTACTCACCAGTAACAAAACTGTCTCTCTTTTATCATCCCTGTGTTCAGCACAAACCTAAAACACAGCCCTACACCAACCACTGTGAAGAAAGTTAACGCTACCCCAGCCAAAATCCAGAACAAGTACCTAACAAAAGGTACCATCAAAGAAAAATTCTTGTTTTGATTACATATTCCAGTTAGCTCTCTGCCCTTCTGTACATCCTTTCTGCTTTGTTTATAACTTCAGTGATGCATGCTGAACTGGAAAGCATCAACAGCAGAAATACAGAACACATAAGAGGTCAAGCATACTGTTGGAGGTCATCAGTGTTTGCAGACTTATTATCATGGAAAACTCTGTAATGAGACAAAATGTTAAGAAGAGCTAATCTGTGATGAACTTGCTGACAAATAAATTTCTAAATTGTTCCATAAAAAAAGAACAAGTAGTCAAAAGTTTAGGCAAATAGTTATAAAAAAAATTTAAATATGTGCAGAAATCACTGCAGTTGAAGAAATTGATAGAATAGCTTGTTGTATCCCAAAATACATTAAACCAGTATCCCCCTAGCATTTGCTGACTGGTGTCTGATTTTATAGATGGTGGTTTTACCCTGTAAATATTTCTATATCATAATCTATCTTCATTCTTAATAATAAAATCAGAGGTATCTTCAAGGGATCATGTATTAAGACTGGGGAGGTGGAGGGGGAATTCAGTGCTAAAAATCCTAGTATTAGACCGTAACAGCCTAGAGTGGAAATACTGAGTTGGTGGGCTTGGATTGCATAGTTCTGTTGCTGAGACAGGACTTCAGATGAATAGAAAATTTTTCAGAGTGGTTTTTTTTTTTAATCACATAAATCTTTATCCAACGTTAATGTTTCTTTCTACAAGGAAAATACATAAGATAAAATTGAGAAAAACATCTATGTTAAGCTCCATAAATTCAATTACTTTGGTCAGCAAAGAATCAAAATTTCTTCAAAGTTGCTCATCATGGAGAAATTTTCAGTTTTGCTAAAATTTAGGTTCATTCAGGTTTTGCTGCTACCCAGACATTTGTTCCTATGTCTGTACTTTCACCACTGGCTCACATGAAGGCAAAGCATTTCATCCACATCAGTGCTCTTGCAGCACAATAATTGCTGCGTCCTAGATTCTGGTTCTGCTACTTTCATTGAATGTCCCATTTTTTCTTTTTTTTTTTAAAGATTCTTAGAAGAAAAGCTCTTTCATAACAGATGTAAAATTTCATTTTTTGCCTTTAATTTTCCAGCTGTGACAGCTGAATATTCTACTCAGCCCAAAGAAGAAAAGGGACTCAGGCACATCATCATTTTTATCCTCTTAAAGTCACTTTTATCCTGATCTCAGTGATTAGTTTTGTGCCACAGAGCAGTGAACATTATGAAGATGAATTTTATATGTAACTATAATTTTAACTATAGCATTAATATTTCACTTAACGGTGCATAGGAAAAGAGTTTTAAAAAATATTTCTGCATGTGAATATTTTAAAAAGAGCATTTATTAATGGATATTTATTTTGGAAATTAGAAAGATTCACACAAGAATTTTGTACTTACTGCTTTATAAAGTGTGAGGTCACCATGCATAGGACTTTTTCAATAAATCTATTTACTAGAGCATTCGATCCATCCCACATATCTTTACCTGAGCTCACCCTGAAGTCTTTCACTCACTAGCTGTCAGGAAGAGGATGACCATCATACCCTTTGCTGCAGCACAGAGAGTCTGGCCATCCAGGGCAGCTGCCTGACTTATGCCACTGGTGCCTCTCCTGCTTCACACTCTTCAAGTCTGAATAAACCATCCTAAGATTTTCCACAGCCTCATGGTTACTTATAAGTTTTCTGAAGTAGTGGCATTTCAGCTTCTCTACCTTGATTTACAAATCAAAGGCTACTTCACTGTTTCATGAGCTTCAGACTACTCTTCCAGCTCTGTTTTCAGCTTAGTGCAATTACAAAATACCCTGCTGAGTGCAAGCACAGACTACACTGATTTTTTTAGACAGACAATCTCAAGTGGCAAAAAAAAAAAGTTTCCTCAACTTACTCCTTTATTTCTTTCTGACGCCTTCCCCTTTCTCAGACACTGGAGATATTCCCTTTATAGACTGAGACTAGCTTTTGAGCCATCTTGAAAGTTTGCCTCCTTTTTCCAGGTTTTCAATAATTAGGGAAATTGGAAACCTCTGGCAAATACTACAATATAAAAAATACTCATAAAATTCAGGCTTCTCTAAAGTCACAGTGATGGAGAAACCAACTATGTCACATACACTTCATTTGCAGACTGCAAGAACTCCTTTCTATATGGAAAAGTTTAGATTTTCCTCTCCTGTAAACTGAGGAACCTGTAACTTAATCTTGCTCAGGAGACATAAATGTGCCAAAGAACTGAAAAAAAAGGGGGAAAAGTCAAAAAGGAAAAGTTAGGCTTGATTTATTTCACACACATCCCTACTGTTTGACTGCTGTTTTGAGAAATCTGGCATCAAAACTGTTCTGCTTTCCTCTTATCTGCAAATCTCTTTGACAAGCCAGTCAGACAGACACTGTAAAACTCAGGACGGATAAGCTTCTTCAGCAGTGGCATTTCTGGTATTTTAGTGTTTATATAGAGAGTGGAGTTTGAGTCCATGTGATTCAATGGAAAGAGTAATGAGGCTGTACGTCTTTCAGATTTTCGGTTTCCCACAGTGAACTCTGTTAGTTATCCAAAAACAAAGTATAAAGAAAGAAACGGCACATTTATCCTAGTGACACAAGAGGCTTTTTTCCTGTTACACTGTTAATCTATGAGGCTGGTGCACCAGCAACCATCTAAACACAGCAATGCTTTGAAGGAATCCTTAAAGAGACATTTGGTGAAGATTTATCTTCCTAGCGCTTGCTTAGTCCTTTCGAATATCATTTCCATTTCCACATGTTTTGTGGAATGGTGTGTGTCTGTGGGGCTACTGACAAAGGAGAAACAGAGAGAAATAAAATTGCAAGTAGTGCACATAAGAGCTCCTAAATGTCACTGGTTTTGGAACACTTCATGGTGCAGTGATGGGTAGATGGGCTTTATGGGGCTGCAAATGGAAGCTTCTCAGGCATGGTGCAAAGGTCTATCTAGAAGGAGGGCTTTTTATGTATATATTGAAAAGCAGTTTCAAAGTGAAAGGTAACTTTGGATGTTCTAATGTTTTGGTCCAAATATTACTGAGTAAATAAAGTTTATGCCTACCGGATGCTTAAGTACTTAAACATGTATCTCAGTGGACAGTAACTTTTTAAAAAATGTGCAGTTTAACTTTTCAAATGTGTTCAAGATTAACTGGTTCTTGATGCATTCCTTTATTTCACTGAAATATCTTAGAAGTGTGTATCAAGATGGTTCTAAAACTCTGACTGGGGGCCAATAAAAGTCTTCAAAAACTTAAATCCATTTTAAACATGTAAACAAATGGATTTGTCTAAAATCTCTCTTCCTTTCATATTAGTAAAGGTATCAACCATGTGTTGATGTACTAATGGGCCAGCAAAAATCTGTTTGGATTCCCTGAGTAATGACATGACCGTCTTCTAAGAGAATCTATAACATAAATGTCCCATAGTCTTTGTCATTGGCTCTTGAAATCAGCATGACCAAATCTGAAGAAATCCAGAGAAAGAGAAAAGGTTGAAAAATTTTACTATTAATAGTAAATATTTTCATGAAGGATAAATACTTAGTTTGAATTGTCAAAGGGAAACTAAAAACTTGTCATTTTTATTTTCAGACCTATATGTATGATAATGAGTTCTGAAAGAAATAACTATTTGAACAGGACCCCGTATGATTTCTTTCCTGATTATATATTTGATTCTGAAGGAAATATTTCAGTTATTCTTGTCTAGAGGTTTCCTGAGTGAGCTGGTATGGGATGCTAGCATTTTCAAAAACAAGAGCACAGAATTTCACAGATTACTGAGGAAACAAATGGAATTCCAGAATATTTTAAAGATAGATGTTTTTTCTGGGGTTAAAAGATAAAGGGTAGTTTGCATTCCAGTAGCAGTGCATTTATTAAAAGAGATAAAACACACTATGCATATAAAGTAAGGATTCTTGGGAGAACCAGAAAGCAGTAAAACTGTGTCTGAAACACAGTTATTGCTTTATAGCATTAATAGTGAGGGCAGTCATCAATTTCTAGTCAATTTGGTCAATTTTTTTCTCCTACCAGTTCCCTCCAGCACCACAGTTGCATTCTTTATCCCCAGCCCTTATATCAGAGTAAGTTTTATAATATCTAAACCAGCTTGTGGGGACTGTTATCAGGTTCAAGGTGTTTTTAAGTGAACATGCTGTTGGTCATTGATTTCAAAACCTTACTCAGTTTGATAGTCCTTAATAATTAGTGCCTATTCATATGACAGAAAACTTGTAAAGTGCTATATCAAGCCCTGCTACCTCTGAGCTGCAGTAACTTATATTACTTGACATCCTGCAGAACATGCAGCTGACTGGTAACAGGGTCTCCTATGCTAAAGGCAGAGACCCATCTTAGTCTGAGAAAAATGGAAGTGACATTTGACAAGTTCACTGGTTACAAAAGTGAAAATCAGAAAGGGATACAACTTGCTGCTTACAAATCTGAATTCATAAAATCTGTATTTTTATAAAAGAAAACAGACATCTTTTGCAGGAAAAAACAGCTCAGTAGTGTTTCCTGGAGACTGAAATTACATTTACAAGAAGGATCCCTGACCCAAAATAGGATTGTTTGTCACAGATGAAACATATTTTGTGATTTCTTTTTAAAACACCTCTCATTTGACCCAACTGCATTGCTGAAGTACAGGCCAATGTGTTCCTATTCATTCTGTAAGGGAGAATTATGAGACCACGTCTTCATACTGCCATTGACTCATTTAATTTCTGAGTTTAGTGATCCAGAACTCGTGATTTAAGAAACTGCAGACAGCAGAAACTGATAAGAAAATAGGTTTTATAAAAGCTTGGTGAATAGAAAAACAACCCTGGCTTGCCTTGAGATGGCTGAATAACTCTTACTTACTTTGAAAGTCTTTCATCGTGTCATTACATAATTGTCTTATGTAATGTAGTGCATACAGATACACATAGGAAGGAAAAGAGACCTGTGGCTGTTGTGATCACCTAGAGAATCTTGTAAATCTTGTATTTTTTTTTGTATTTCTAGATTTTGACTCAGGGACATAGTGTGACTGGAATTTCTAACCTTGTAAAATTCTTTGAATAAGTAGCAATATATTATGCTTTAGTTGTTATGCCTGTACAATAGACCTAACCTTGCATAGCCCTAGAATCCCATATCTTATTTGTCTTTTCACAGGGCTGAACAAAGAAACACAATTTTACAGATGACAGAGGTGACATATGGGGCCTCGAATATTCAGCCTTCCAGAGGATGATCAAAACATTTTGAGTTTTGGAATGAATTATAAAAAGTAAAGCATAATAAAGAAGCATTCCATGTGCTCTAAAAGCAAAGATCAGTGATAAGAGCAAATCTATTTCTGTTTAAAACAGGAAAAAACTTATTCAGGTTTACTATCGCTCTTACTTTACAAGAATTTTCTGTTATAGTTCATTGGTCTACTCAATCTATTTTTAATTAAAACTACTTGCTACCCTAGGCTTAGGCTAATCTCTAAGAATTATAGACGCAAACAGATAAATAAACAAGAAGAGAGAAAATAGTTACTGATAGCTACTCGTGGAGAACAGATCTGGGCTCTTTCAGGTTACCACACATGAGTTTCAAAAGTAAGGAGTAACGCACTGGTGGGCATTTAAGATTTTGATTCAAAGTAACCCCAAAGCATGAATGTCCACAGTTTCTCTCTGGTCTGGATCTAAATAGCTACAGCAAACCAATGTAAGGGAGTGAGGGAGTGTGATAGGCAGTGGGAGAGTGAAGGAGGAAAGGAGAGAAAAGATGTAAAGGAGAGGACAGTCACTTAGCAATATGTTCTGACTGTTGTATTCTCCCCATTAAATATTCCCAAGCATTCTTCCTCCAAGCAGAAACAGTTCTGTTTCACAGCTGTTGTACTCTGCATTGAGGCAGGTCACAAATAAGGACCACTCTTGTGGTACATTTAATGAATTTTTGAATGATAATTATTTCAGATTTTCTCTGCTTCTTGCAGATTCAGCATGTAAAACATCTGTATTTACTACAGAAATGTAAAGTGAAATGTGTTCAGTTATCACTGGACTTTAAAATCCTCATGTCTCTCAGGTGTGTACTATGTCAAGCATAAAGGAAATTGAACCATAGAAAAGACTGTAATGTTGACTTCATCAGGGATTCTCATGGTTACAGAGACAGGTTAACCTGCACAATTTATTTCAATCCAGAATTGAAGGGAAGAAGGACCTAACTCATGCTATTTAATGATAACAAGATAATTTATTAAGATGAGGCTTTGCTCTTAGTTTTGAACTATCATAAAGTGAAACCACCATGCATATTTGTAAAGATCATCTACAAAATATTCCTGTTGCTGCCAGCACAATGTAGATGGGTGAAAAAACTGTTTATAACAGTGTGGCTGCTTTCTTCTCTTCTATAACCTATTGTTTGAGAAAGTATTGTGCACAGATAACTCATAAATAATACAAGAAATGGAGTTGCCTTTACTCATTTATTAAATGGCTATCAAGGGAAAGCTTTCAAAGCAGTAAACAACTTTTGATTCTACACTGAGTTAAGATGAACCTCTTCTATGAGATGTTGTCCTCTAAAAATTTCTTTATCTGATCCTAGATACATGGATTAAACTTAGAACTAATTGGCAGCAAAATTTTTGTTGTTCCTTGTCAACGTGTTGTCAGGAAACAAAAACATTTGTCTCTATGAAAGCCAAAGGAAATGATAAAATGAAGAATTATTTATATATTGTTTGTCATCTTGACTTGCATAAGATTTTTTCTTTTAATGGACAGAAAGACAAAATAATAATTACACAAAACCAATTGAAAGAAACAGACAAAATATGAATCTTGAAATGGGAAACAAAACTGCATTAAGTACCTTCATGTGCACTCCAATCTAAACTAACCTTGCTTAAAACCATGACTTTCATAGGACTGAAAACCCCTGGCTGGAATCAAGGAATGCAATGCATCTGGTTTGTTTAGCTCTTTCACCATGACGATGCCAAGTTTTGATAATTATACTTTGTTAACTGGAGGAAAGGACTCTCTAATTCTCCCTGATAAACAGTTGTGACAGCAGCCTCAAGAGACCAGTTACCTGTCAGTCCCTCCTTTCTGCTATATTCTTGTTTGTACGTAAAGATTTGGTCTACTGACTTGAATAATTGTGCCTTCAACTGCATGTATCAGAGCAATTTACAAACAAGCATTCATTAATAAAAAGAAATGAGTAGGGGATTAACTATTTTAGTATATTATTTTTTAACATCCTTATTACTGATTTGGAGTACTAAGCGAACACCAAAACACTAACAAATGTAAATACAGTATTAATTCCCTATATATTTTATTCATTCCTTCACTTCCCACCATATAATTAAAATTATCTGTGGACTTACAACCAACACATTTCAACAGGAATTCAATAATTCTTACATGTTTGGAAAATTTTACTGTCTTCTAATCCAAACTGCTAAAAAAGAAAAGGCTTACTATATAAAAAAAAAAGAAAGGGATTAGGAACATAAACTTTTAGCTAATAAACACTTTATAAAGGAAAAGAGAATTTTTTTTTTAATATATGCTTTGGCTATGGAATATTGTCTTTTAGAACACTTTTATGTCTTTTTCAATTGAGTAGTTTAGAAAGACCATCTGGAAACAGATTAAAAGAAAAGTTCTATGTAAAATTGATTTATTGAGATTAGTTGTCCAAATGGTTTGTACTTGTGCAAAATTCCCATGGCAGTAGTAGTTAAAGAAAGCTATTAGAAAGTAGCATTTTAGTCTTCCTAATACTCAAGAGAGATACTTTGTGATCTCTAGGCTCCCTACTGATAAACAGGAAACCTCTAATAGGTAATACAGCAGCTATTCTTGAAACAACAATGAAGGGTTGTTTAACATCAGAAATATTTTACTTGTGAAGGAAGGACTGATGCTGGAGGCCTGGAAGCCTCCAGGAAGCCTGGAGGAAGTCACTCAGGAGCCTCAAGCTGTTGAAAAGGTTAAGGCATAAAAAGAAACTACCCATTGCTGGGGAAATAAATAGCAGTTTGGGAATGGGAAAAACCTGGGATACAATGCTGCTGTTCCTACAGAAATCATGTTTTCCAAAGTTCAGAACAACTTTTCCACATTTCAC
The DNA here is from genome assembly GCA_013398955.1 of Callaeas wilsoni. NCBI lineage: Eukaryota > Metazoa > Chordata > Aves > Passeriformes > Callaeidae > Callaeas > Callaeas wilsoni. The sequence goes on along the minus strand of VWPU01005214.1, from coordinate 41,394 downwards.
CTACGCTATCTCATCTTTGTGGAATACATGAATACAAGCTTGAATGACTAGAGATCTAATTCTTATATTTCTCTCAAGTTCAGGAGAGCAAACCTCATGAGATATCTTAGTACCTACAGTAACTTTGTATAGTTTGACCAGTCTCTTCTTCTGGAATGACAATATGCCTAATAGGTAACATGCAAGAAGGGAAGGACCCAGTGTCTGTGTCATACTTTTAGTGTCAGCTTGTAGACCTCAGAAACTGCACTGTGCATGGCAAAAATGTGTAGGACTCCTGGCCTGTGGCTTTTTGCCTCCTGAATTAGCTCACACCAAAAATAAAGAAATCTCTGCTGCAAGCACTACGATAGGCTGAGCTCTGAAGCATGATCTGAAACTTTCCCAGTCCATAAAGGAGAAATTAAGTTCTGAGCAACAGCACAACACTGATATTTTTGCCCTAAACTCATCATTTCTCTTTGAATTACAGTGTATCTTTTGAAAAGACAGCTTGTATTGATTTAGGAGTTTCAGGTGGCATGGAAATCATTCCACTGTTAATACAGTGCTTTATTTTTAGCTGGCATTCACCTCCATCTACTTACTTCTCTTGATCTCTTTATGCTTTCTTTTCTGCTAAAATCCATAAATCTTTCCTATGTAGATACTTCAAAAATGAGATCAAGTCACAGGCTAACCTCCTGTTGGATTATTTGATGGATTGATACCTTAAATCTTTCACAGTAGAAGGATCTTAAATCTTACCCTTCATAGTCCGTTATTCAGATTTCAGACCATCTCAGTAGACCTTTTCCAATTTTATATATTGCTTTTAAATATGTCTTTCAGACACAGTAATAGCCTCACTGATGCTATAAAGTGTAAGAGCACTTTCCTCCTTCTCCTAATATTCTGCAACTGCTCTGTTCTCAGGCTGTATTTGAGACACGTTTCTCTAGCTTCTTCCTAAATCAAAGCTCACCTTTTTAACAAAAGGTGGAAATTTCAGGAAAGCATTCCATCCTTGGATGAAATTTTTCCATGTATCTTTTCAACTGAGTTTGTCCTTTCAATAGAGGCTATACTAATTGTATGGTATGTTTTTAAAATCAGAATGTGTGAACTGAGCCAAAAATGGTTTTGGCCTGATTCTCTGAACAGCGAAGATATCATTCTACTCTGCAGCACTGTTTTAAGTATTAAAAATATGGTCCTCAGTCCATGGAAGACCACAGTGTTACTCTGCAGCACTTTCCTCTCCAACAGGATATAAATATTTCTTCAAATATTGCTGTTCAAACAAATGTGAAAAACAAAATGCTGCATGTCATTAAGCATACCTGGTGCAATCTTTCCCTTAAACACTTTTCTCTCTGAATGCTCAGAGAAACACAGGGCTTTAGTGCACAAAACACTGAAATTTTGCACACTGCACTATCTTAGTTGAAACAGCGTGGAAAACAGATTGCAATTCCCTTTCCTTTGAAAACGAAAGAGAAGAAAAGGGACCTCATTTTGCCATATGGGTGGAAAGGGTAAAGGTAAAAGAATGTGACAGTGGTTATATCTGCTTGTTGGAGAAAAGCTTCTCGCTGTATATATTGCACAGTGCAAGAGGTAGAGCCCCACTGCACATCTGTAACAATGTTGAACCAAACACAGGTGGTTTTTTGAGGCTATGAGGGAAAAAAAAGAGTGAGGCAATCCATATGGAAACATAACAAAAAGTGCTTTCTGAATTTTACGTCATCCTGGTCTATAGATATGGACTCATATCACCAAATTGAAGCTCTGGAGATGGAACTACTTGTCCAAGGTCTGTAAAAAAGTTTAAGAAAGAGCTGGGTTCACAAACATTCAAGCTTCTGTACCTTCCTTTGGGAGCTGTAAGTGACACTGTAAATTACCCAGATTTAAACCCTTGGGCTAAGACCATTGCCCTGGGATATTTGAAAAAGCATCTAACATATTTTGACAAAACAGTCATTATATTTGGGTTTTCTAGTGAACACCTAAAAATTTATGACAGTATAGCATGCAAACCATTTCTCAAGAACAGTGAATAACTCAGTGAAATCACAAAAAAATAGGTCTGAATCTTTCATTTCAGAATTCCTGAACCAATCTCTACATCTCTTGAGATTTTATGTATGGCAACTGAACTTCCCCTACTCTACCTCATTACAGAATCAAACCCAACAAAGTATGTTTCAATGTTATTTGTTCTTAGGTCTGCTCAAACATTTTCTCTTGATTGGTTCGGTTGGAAAAGACTTATTTTTGAAATGGAAATGTTTTTGTTCTGTGAATTCTTGCTGCAGAAACAGCAGGGCTTCATTCACCTGTTCTCGAAAGTAGGGTACAAAGTCACCTTGTTCCCAGCTATGTCCCAGACTTGCAGCCCAAATCAGTGGGGCCTGGCAAATGAGTCAGAAAGGATTCCAGGCACCTGTTGTGATGTTTTTCCTTCTCCACAAGGTTTTGCAGGATTGGTGAATTTTGAAACACTCTGCTTCCAACCTATCTTAGGAATGGAATTCTCCATACAGCTCTCAAAAAAAGAGGACATGAGATGATTTGATAAAAAGTATACAGCAATTTGCTGCTCCACAAGGAAGAACCCAGCCTTTTCCACTAAACACGAAGGTGTGGACTGCCTTCAACAATACCTGTAGGTACTGTGTATGTACCAAACAATACTGACATCTAACTGCCTATGAATAATGTCTTTCAAGAAAAGAAGTCTTCACTTTCTTGAAGTCCTTTCTGACACAGGATAGGTCTTTGTCAATATCCATGACACCTTGGATCAAACTCCATGATAGGAGGCTATGAAAGGTTTCAGAGCAATAGTTTTCAGGTGTACCATTTTAACCTTACAAGGCTTTTCCTGTTTGGTTTTTTTTTTTTGGTGGCTTTTTTTGTTTGTTGTGGGGTTTTTGTTTGTTTTGTTTTGTTTGGTTTCATTTTCTTCAAAAGAAAAAAATACCCAAACCAACATCCCTAACCCAATAAATCTAAACTTCGAAACTTTAAAGCATCATCCTATGTTTTCTTTTGTTATAAGAACCATTTTGTATGTTCTAAGCATCTGAAACCTTTGTGGTAATATTCCTACATCCTATTTGTAATAAAATGTCAAGTAAAATATTATTTCCTCTTCAGCTCATAAAGACCATGTCATCAGTGGTCCCTCAGTAACAAGAAAGTGAAGTCCAGACCTATGCTTGATAAAACTGATGCCTTCCTACTTTTCTTATAAAGCTGTCTTAAACATTTTCTCATTCCTTAAGAAACAGCAAGCCTTTTCAAGGTTATTATTCATGTATGAATTCTTTCCAAGCACTGTTATTAAATTCCTTTCGATACTTGCTCAGAATAATTCAGAGTGGTGATTTTGCATTGCCCCAGCCTCCTTTTTCAACAACAGTTTGATTAAAGAACAAATATTTTGAAGCATCCTTGGAATTAGTCTTCCTATGGGCAAATTAAAGCTAACATTACTTTTCTTTCTACAATTGAACACATGGATTTTACATCATTGGAACAATTCTCTAGAATCAAGCTGAAGCTTCATTCTTGCATTTTACAGGACACCTTTCTCAACTATTTCATTATTTAGTTTATATGAAGTAATATTTTCCTCTATTTCTGATACCTTGAATTTCTGCAAGGGTTACTTAGGACCAGGACTTAATATGATGTGTTAGGGTCCAGGCACAACAAACCTAAATTTCCTCTTAGTCATAACTTCAGTCTTTTGTATTTTAGTCCTGCATTTACATTAGAACAGTAATAATGGAAATTTAATTAAATTTGAAATTCTGAGGGTTTTATATAAAAAAATAACATGTACATATAAATTCCTAAGACAAAGGCATTGACACAGGTATGCCTCTAAGTTCCAAAGTAATTTTACTAATCTGAACTCATGTTTTAAAAACTACCCCAGGAAGGAAACTGAACAAAAGAAAAAGATATCAGCACATATACAGATTTCAACAGGAGTTATAGTAAAAATATTAATAAAAAATAATGTTTTAAGTGGCAAAATTATTGGTAACAGAGAGCAGTAGATGCCAAAGAGATTCACCTTAACTTTTGTCTCATTTATTTTGCTCATTGATGAACTTAAAGCAATAAGAAATGGAATGCAAGTGATATTTACATATTATAAGGTTTAATCTGGTAAAACAAGAACAACAAAACTAGACAAGAAAAGATAAAAGTTAGAAATTTGGTCAGAAAAGAAGAAAATTATGTCTAATTTGGAAAAGATGCAGGCTACTCTAGAGGAAGAATAACCTGAAATAAATATACTTATCAGAAGAGGGATTCAGCCAAAATCCCTCAGGGTGACTCCAGTTAGCAAACTATAAGGAATCTTGCAAAAGAACACAGCAACAAAAAAATGCCAGTGTAATTTTAGGCTGTACATGTAGAGGCACAGTGCTGTGGCCTAGGGAGAAGATCGCTCTAGTCTGTGTAGCATGAAAGAGACCACACCACAGATACAGCTTATGAGAATAAACATCTCTGTGCCAAGGAATTTCAGCATGCTGGAGGCAGGTCAGAGAAAGCATCAGAAATAAACATGTGGTTGTAGGGATTATTTTATGAGAAAAGCTCAAATGAAACAAATAACTTGATTTGGCTAAATAGTTACTAGGAAGGAATATGATTACATGCTTCAAACACTTCAGGACTGTTATAATTGAGAAAGAAGATAAATAGGATGCATAGAAGATCTGGCTCTACATCTACATTCAAAATGTTCATAGGCTTGAAAACTTCTGTATTGTCTTCCAGATTAACTCTTTCTTCTTGCGTCAAATTTCTCTCAAAAATGGATGTGCCAGTATAGAGGTCAAACTGAAAAAAAAAAAAAAGAAGTGGTTTTATGTCAAACTAAAAAAATTGTTGAGCTAAAAAATATTGCTTTAATTTTACACCCCTTTTAGCTTGGCTCGTAGAAGACATCAGAAGAACAGTTAGCTCTTTCATAGAAGATGAGCCCTTAAAATATTCCTGATGATGTGGTCCTATTTTGTACAAAATACATATAAAACTTTATCGACAGCAGGACTGAAAATCAGATGTGTCAGTTCCTAGGGGATTGGTTTAAACTATAAACCATATGACTGAAAGGGGAAATATCTGGAGAGAAAGAAATGGAAATTACAGGTGGAATTGATCTGAATCAAGATTTTCTCATCTTAATGGCAGGCTGAATAATAGGCTTCAAGAAGAAGAAGAACTTCCTTCTTACTCATTTGGAAGATGGGATTTGGTCCTCATTCTAAGGCTGGAGTGGAAACTTGAAATAGTATGTTCACAAAAAGTCAAAATGAACTTTCTTGCTATCTCAAAACTAATTCTCTTTTTAGCTCAACCTAAAGCACTAACTGAGTAAGGGCTGGATTTATAAATGCTTTTATTGTGGCAAATTTGGCATTTTTCAGCCAAGACAGCTATGAAAAGAAACATGAAACAAAGATAGTTCTCTATCTTAGAACTCATTTAGGCTGTAAATACCTCCTGTGCAGATCTGTTTATTCAACTGATATCCACAGCTTCACTGACGCTCATAAAGTCCAAGTCAATTCCGAATTTGATGAAGCTAAATAATTAATGGAAGTGTTCACTCATGTGCACGTTTAATTGATTAATATGAAGTTAATGGACATTCTGAACTTAGCTTCACCACCGGGGACTTAGAGCTGGAAAAATTAGTCTTTCTTAGTGGAAAGATGTTCGATCTGGGTATGAGTCATGCAACAAGCCAAAATTAAATCAATGGCCAGAGTCATCTTGGTAGGACTCCTAATGAACACAATTAAGCCAAAATCTTCAAGCTTACTAGGAAGAGCAAGAATTTTGGCCTGCTTTCTTGAATTCAAGGACTTTGTGATGTGCACTTCATTTGTGCACTTACTACACGTTTCCAGGCACAATTTAAGACACAAACACAGAATTTAAGATGTTAATACCTTTCTGTTAAGATGTTGTCAATACCTCCTGCCAAGTAGAAAGCATAAATGTGATGAAAATGTAGTTCCATGATGCTGTGGGATACTGGACTAATTCCATGTTTACCTAAATATGGATCTATTTGCTGAGTTTCAGGCAATATATTTTTAAGCTGTTGACTTTTATTTCAGGAAAACGTATTCAAGTCAAACTATCAAATCCTCACTGAATTCAAAAGTAGGTATTGTAAAAAGTAGTTAAACTGTATTATAGTATTGGCAAGAAAATCAACATTCATCTATTTCTTTTGACAGAGGAAGTCAATCCACCATATAAGAGATTCACATTGAAAAATAATTGACTGTAGCACCATAAACTTTTGAAAGCACCAAGTTACATACTTCTGTAGGGAAAGCATAAATATGAACCTCACACATGGAAATATCTCCAAAAAGCAAAAAAAAATAAATTCAAGGACACTTCTGTGCCAGATTTTTTGACAGGTTTGATAGTTCTGTTGTCAACTCTTTGGGAAAGAAAGTTGTGTTTTGTCTATGTACACCGATACTGTTCATGATTCAGTTTAATTGTTCTGTGAGATGCTGGCCAAAAATATTTGTGTTCTTCCAGAACAGTCTGGAAGCTTTTCCCATGTAATCAGCATGGAATCCCCTGCAGCTATTTTACTACATAGCTTTATGAGTGAAGTGAGTATAAATTGATGGTTTACTCCTAATGCAATTACAGACATTCCAGCTCTTGTCAGACTAGCTCAGGCCCTTCTAAACATTTAGACAATTCTGAAAGCATTTATTCCACCAGTATTTTTTGCCACAAAGATATTATCATATTTTGACAAGAATAACTGTCCCCATACTGCTTCTCCCTCTCAGTGAAAGTAACAATTAGATTATATAATAGTTCCAAAGTTTTTTTCCATTGCCTAAACAGAACAAAGCTTTGAAAGTTAAAACATTTGCATGTATTTATATGCTTATACCCTGAGGATGCAATATACTGTAATCATTCTTTTTTCAACAGGCATTGATTCCTTCTGCACTGGTCGATACTTACTTAATTCCACAGCCTACTATACAGATTTCTTGGTTCTTGCATTCTATTTGGTATAATCCATTAAATGTGATCTAGCTAACCATTTGTCTGAATGTCCTTGAACTTCACAGTGAATCAAATGATCATTTCCTAAGCAATCTTGCATTTCCAACAAAAAAAAAAAGAAAAAAAAAAAGCTGCAGATTCTGGTAAACATGAACCACTATTATAATTAAAATATAAATTATATTAAAGAAATAAGGAATAATAGCTGGAAATTTTATTGTAAGACAGTTTTGCATTTAAAATAACAAAACCCTTCATTGGAGCACAATAGAAATAGATTTGATCTGTAAAAGGAGGGTTTGGGTCTCCTATTTTGCAAGACTGCTTGTTCCAAGCCTAGCAACCTTCTGGATTTATGCTGTTTATGGTCTCACACTAAAGTTTGATTCTCCCTACCAGGTCTAGGTTATTTAGAGATCACAGTACACACATGTGAGGAGAAGACAGTATAATAGATAGAAGAGTAAATTACATCGGTCACACTGTGTGGCACTAATATTTAGTATTCTGTGTGTCCTTTATTGTCACACAAGTCATCCTGGCAAAATTACTGGGACAATTCGGATAAATAAACCTCAGCAAGCGTGCAGCTTTTGACAGAAAGAAAGGGTTAGTCTTCGAGCATTTTTAATGGATTCTGTTCATGCTAAGCTCTTATTGTCATATTTTCATTTTTAAATGTGAGCTATTTCTACACATTTCTTCTTTCTCATCCCTAGAATTACAAAGTCTATGTATTTTCTGCTAAGGGGATCTATGGGAAAGCATGAAGATAGTTAGGCCACATTTAACTCATTTTAACTCATTTAGGCCACATTTCTCATTTTAAGAGAAAAAAGGAATCTCTTTTAGTTAATCCATTCCAAACTCTGGGGACACTCTATGAGAAGTCCAATAATATGTCTGAACTTCTTGATCAGAAGACACAAATTGTGCACCACAATGATACCATGTACAATTATATAGGCCAAATTAGAAGGATACTTTCTGGTGCATTTACCTCCCTTTTACTGATAGTCTAAAAGAAGAGGCTTTTGTTGCTTGTTCTTTATTGATAGGCAACAGTGTAACTCCAGCATAAGAGAAGCATTAGCAAAAAGAAAATTCAACCTTTGCCTATTGATGCCTTAGGATTTTAGCTTTTATATTTTCATAGATCTGTCATCCTGCAATTCTTTAGTGTGTAGCTCTGAGCTCCATGTAGAGTGTTAGCTACTGCTTTTCCCATTTTGGTCAGACACAACAATTCCTCTCTAGGCCTGAGAATCAAGGACACCTCACTGTCTCAGGCCCCAAGATATGTAAACAAAAGTGAGTTAGGGGGGAGCAAACTCAGAGAATGGGACTGCACTGCCTGAAGCTGTAATTGGACAATTAACCTCTGATATGCAAATAGACAAAACTTATATCTGTCCCAAAAACCTGTGACTGTGTCCATCTTGGGTATAGTCTCTGCCAGACTCCTGCACTGGCCAAGGTGTGCCCTGTAAAGGCCTTTCAAGAAATACCTGCCCTTTATCCTTTCACTCTGTCTAGCCTCTGTTCCAGGTCAGCCTCCACAAGGCATTACTATAGTCTGAGCTTAGTCAATACCAGTTGACAATTCATGGAATGAGGATATCAGTAAAAATACTATTAGGACCTAGCAAGAGTATTGATACAGAACAGAGAGAGAATTACAAATAAATTTATCCTTTGTTTTCGTGATCTCACTGTTCCATATTTGAATAACACATTTATTGTCTTCAGGGAGAACACTACAGTATGCTAGCACACAACTCACGGGAGAATATGCTAGCAATGTTCAGGATTGATCTTCTGAGAAGGAACTGAGAAGTGCTGTCTTTACTCCGTAAGATGAAACAGCTTCCCTAATCCTTAACAAAACAAAGGAAAAAGAAACCATTTGTAGGTTTGTTTTGGTTTTTCGCTTTTTTTTGTTCTCACCCACCCCATCATAATTTGAAGATATCTGGCAAGTTGACACAGAAATCAGAAATTTTAAACATCTCAAGCAGATGTCATGATATACAGTAGTACTGAACGAACTATGACTGAATGGTTAATATTTTCCCTACCCCTGTCACAATGCATATTTTCCCTTCTTTTGAAAGACTGACTGAAAAGTTGGCTTAGATTACAAAACACCTTAAAACAAGTACTGACATTTAAAAAAAGAAAACTAACTCATATTCTGACTAATAAACCCCCTACATTTTGACGGTGTGGTCACAATTTCAATTACACCATTATCAGAGACTATTGCTACGTGATGATCTCCATAACGATTAAGAAGAGAACAACAGAAAGTTGAATTGTCTTCCAGTAATGTGGTGATAACAGAGGCATTTCAGAGGCAGTGAAAACAATGAACTCCGGATTCTAAGCGAAGACCGTTTGGCAAACTTTCACTTGGAGAGATTCAGTGTCTGCACAGAGTTGTCTCTGTGCAGGCTGAAAGGATAACCAGAAGGAATTAGTTCCTGATTCAGCCGGGCATTTAAGGACATGAATAGTCCCATTGAAATCAATGCGATTACTCACTCACTTGAAGTTAACCACATACTTAAGTATCTTTCTGAAGTGAATGCCTAAGGAATGCCTAAACTTGCAGAACGGTTGTAGGAAACTGGTTTGCCAGTGACGGGTTACTAATCAGCTTCATGTTTGTTTGAAAAGTCTGTCAGAACTTTCCCATGAATAGGTACCTTTTTCTACCCCGCTGAACTGCCAAGATAGCTAGGGGCAAGTAGGTAAAACAGATAAAATAGTCCTTTGCCCTGTTCTTTAAGAAGATTATGCTGCCACATAAACTCTTCCCACTTTGCCTAGTGTGTCAAGAAAGCCAACTATTTTCCAGACTAGATTTTCTCATATTTGTATCTTAATGAGTGAGCTTATTACTGTAGCAAATGCTCCTCCTGGGAAGCATTTCTAAAATGAAATTAAAGTGCTGATTCATTTGCAAGATTTGCAAAGTGTTATTTATGTGTTGTTTTTTTTTTCAAAAAGGCAAAAATACTCCAACAGCATTGTTCCAAAAGTTTGAAAGGAAGTCTCCTATCGCTGTGAAAAACGAGTGTCCTCAGTTGAAAAGAAATTGAAGCTAAAGGGGAAGATGAAACTATTAGTCTTCTCTAAATTCAATTAGTTCAATGAAAGGGAGAAACCAGTGTCCATGCTTTAGGGTTATGAAAATTAGAAACTCAAAAACTTAGATGAATCATTAATTTAAAATAATTTTAAACAATTTAAAAAAGTAAACAGTAACTGCTTAATATTACTAAACAATGAACCTGTACAGAGAACAAAAGTCCTCTTAATTTCCAAAATGAGGCTAACTGTCCAAGAATTCTACATGTAAAGCATAAAATACATAGAAAACATATTAAGATATATACAGTATAAATATTTTTCCCTTCCAGGCTGAAAGTCATAAGACATGTTTGAAGATGAGATACCTATAGCAGAGAACAGTATTTTGTCAAAATAAAAAGTTAGTCGTTAATAAAGTTATGTGACTTAGGTACTCTGGGTTTATTCCAAACCGTACTTTGAACTTCCCTCACAAGCAAGGAAAAGAGACAAACCTTTGTACCTTATTGCTCCATATAAAAAAAATAGGGAATTCTTTTTTTTGTTTGTTTTTAAATTTATTTTTAATTTCTTTGTGGAAAAGGCTAGACTTTCAGACCTGCTATTTTAATATTTTGACAAAATAAAGCCTCATTTTTCATACAAGCTGCTAAAACAAAAGCAGAATACAGACTGTTGCTGAATTAAGAAATTATAAACCTTTAAACTTTGTCCTTCTCCACCACTTTTTGGCTAATAAAGTTCTGTTTACTGTACTGGTTAACACAAATCAGCAGCTAGTAAAGCCTGGAGTGCAGTTTTGAGAGGGCAAGGTAGGTTGAGTAGTGGCCAGTTCTTTCTCTACTAGGATTCCTTGCTTGAGTGTTAAAAGGCAGAAATTAAGCTTTTTTCCTAGCCTCTTTCCAAGGTGAAAAAGGAAAGTAGCCTGGGACAAGAGGTAAAAGAGACAAGCATGATGTAGCATTTTAAGGGGTTCATGAAATTATACCCTGTATGTCTAGAAAAAGCCCGTGAAAAGGAATGATGTCTTGTGAGTGTAGATATCCAAGAGATCTGCAGTGGGGATATAGCTGACAGATGAGACACGATTGTTTTGCCAGTTCCTGTCTTTCATGACTGATCCTGCTTTGCGATTTTGGTTCCTAACCAGCATCTGGAACCTACATGACACCAGCATCTTTTGACGTTGGCTGTGTTATAATCCTTTCTCTCCTCTCCCTCCAGCTCCTAATCTTCCTCACTAAACAGTCCTTTTCAATATCATACAAATGCCAACTTCTAAGTTTCGCATAAAATAACCTGGTGCTGATGGAAACATGCGTTCCTTTTCCAGGCCTGGTTGTCAGAAAACCCAGCAAAGTAAGCTGTGGGTTTTTATCTGAGAACATGGCTTATGTTCAATAACATGTCAAGTTTGTCAAAATTGTCTGTCTGAAGCCCTTTATTATCACACAGTGGTGAAATTATTTGCCTGAAGGGGAAACAGAGCATTAATAAATGTAATGAATTGTACATTGTTCATGACAGTCTCTAATGGTACAGTCTTCTCTGTACTGTACATTCCAGATACCACCTCAGGTCCTACTGATTAATATTCATCAGGATAAAAGCACACGACTCAATTTGGGATTTGCAGCACAAATCAGCCATTCCCACGATGCCTCACTGAAAGCATTTCCCAGGCTAGGTCATATGCCGCCTAGTCTTACAACATGTCAATATGTCATGTTTACCCTGTCAGTGGTTTATCGGCCTGATGCCATGGCAAAACTGGCAACCCAGGCTTTAAATATGCATGTCATATTGTCAAGAGTAACATCCACTTAGAAATTTGGAGTAAACTAAACTTGTTTCTTTTATTGCCCTAATTGCCATGGTAAAGGATCTGAAATCATGGATGTTGCCTTGTTAAGTCCTATACTATTTTTTAGCTCCTTAAAAAAACCCCATAGTATATCTGTCTTTCTAAATGATTCTAACATCTTTAAGAAATAACAACAAAGTCTTAAAATCCTTGCTAGAATTTTGTTGGCACAAATGCAAAAGGTAAGGGAACCTCCCCCCCACCCCTATAATTTACTGTATCCTGGATTTATTACATCATGGAAAAGAGAACTACAAAAAATGAAAGAATTCATATTGTGCAGAAATGTAAGGAAACCTTGGTCCAGGACTGGTTTCCTTAGTAAACTGCATCAAGTTGATTTCCTACCATGGAAATTGAAATGCATACTAAAATATTTCATGCATGCTTATGTGAAGGTGCAGAAATGCCAGCATTTTAACAGAAAGGCCAACTCCAGGCATGGTGTTAGCATTATTCAGTTAATGTCTTGGTGGTTCTAACTGCCAAATACTTGAAAGCACAGACAGAAAAAGGGAAGGTATTTGATTTCCTAAACTACAGATTAGTACAAATATAAGCTTTTTACCTTACCGTTGTACAGGGTGGAATAAACCACCCAAACAACCAAACCCCATCCCCCAGCTGAAATCCCAAGATCTGCAGCCACCAAACCTTTGCCCATGAGGAAGTCTCCACAAATACTGCATCAAATTCTCTGTTTTTTGTAAGATTCACCTCTGGAAACTAATCAGATTGTAATTGTCTTTCAGGACCATTGCTAGTGCATACTTCACTGGGATCAATGGCATATTCTGTTTATTCAAATACTCTATCCATATTCCGTCACTCCGTCATCTGTGTGTTTCACTTCACCAAGAAACTACGCTCCCTGGATATTGTATATTCTCTCTCTGAGATAAAAAAGAAAGAAAAAAAATTGTCCTTCAGAAAATCCAGGGGAACATTCTAAATTTTAATTCATTTCAGAGCAAAAAGTATCATGATAATGTTTTCATAACATTTTTGATGGTATCTTTCTCTTTTACATGTGTTTCGGTGTAAAGGGTCATCAATAAATCAGTCTTCCTCTTACAAACTGAAACTCACCCTTCAGCTTTCATCAGTGGCCAGAGTAATTTAAGCTACTGTATAACAAGTGGAATGGTAAGACTGAAAACCCTAGGTTTAACATTATTTTTAAAAAAAACCCCATAATTACTATCTGAAAGTGTTTCTCAGCTCCACCTTTCCTGATGATGGTGTGCTGAAGAGCAATCAGTTCTATGTGAAGATTAAATAAGTTGGTAGCTTCCCATACAGCCCTGTGACTCATTCTGAAAATCTCTGTGCCGATATCAGCATGTTGAATACCAGAAAGAAAGTGACCCAGTAGTGACTCTGGGTAGCTTCATGGACTGAAGCAAATATTTACATTAATTCAGACAATGGGTAGGTGGAGTGGCACAATGAAAGCCATGTTTGTCCTAAGAGTTATGTCACTGTTCCAAACACAGCTTCTCTGTGCAAAAAGCGAGGAGCATTTTAATTACTCTTCTCCTCCCCCCTCATCAAAATATTTTTAGGATTACTCGACTGCAAATTGTGTCATAGCCAGTTGTCAGGAACAAAGGGCACTGTATTTCTGAGAGAAAGAAATGGTCTGAGCAATCAAAATTCTCAGATACATAAAAGGTGAAGTTCTGCCGACAAGTTGATCACTTGGGATATCAACCAGGCAATTAATAACTTTGCCTAAATAATTGGATTGTAAAATATATACATATTGTGAAAGCCCCCCCCCATTTTCACTGGAAAAGTCTGCTTTTTAGAAAAAAATGGCTCTCAGAAAATCAATAGGGGAAAAATAAATATGAACTACTGTTAAATAGCTTTTTATATTCATGCACTACTTTAATATAACTGTAGCAGTTTTTCTTCAAACATTTGAACAGTTCCCTGGAAATCAGTATGTCTTAAAGATAGAATAAGCAATCTGGAAAGCCAGACTCCCAAATGCCAGATTAATAATTTTTTTTTTCTTAGGCAGAATTCAGTAAATTGAAAATGCAGAGGAAATATTCAGATTTGTTTTCTATGTATAAAACATTTAGGCTGCCTCCTGCAAGCCTGGCCATAGGATCAGATCTGTCCGTAACATATAGAGAACCCCTATCATTTCGATGCACACAGGACTGGGTGTATTGATAACTACTCTCTTATTGTCTCTCTTCCTTCCTTTCCTAGAGAAATGCCTTTGGTTTGCTGTTTTTTGGTAGTTTGTTTTGTATTTTTTTTTCCTCTTGAAAAGGCAGCACAATCACTTTATTACAAATACTACTTTATGCTGTATTGCTTAATTCTGATTTGCCTGATAAGACATATGCTATTGTTTAGACATTCATCCGGTAAGATGATGGGAACACTTCTGAACAAAGAATTAACCAAGTGATTTTCTACAACTAATCTCACAGATAGCATTTATTGTTCTCTTTCCGTAGCACTGGTTCTTGGAAATTTACTTATAATGCAAATAAAATAGTATTTTAGAGTCAAAAAGAGATTTTCTTTCTTCAAAATGAAACTAGTAGGAATAGCTATATTATCAACAATAAACAGTTAAAGTTATAATTTCTAAATTTTATAACCTATTTGTAATTCAGTATTTCATGCATTGTTTTAATGCTTTTACAACTTTCAATAGTTCTGAAAAAGTCTCACATAATACTATCTGGAAAAAGTAAACTGTTCTTTATTCTTTAGGGATATAACATGGATTGAAGACAAACAGTCTTCGATAACATTGAAGAGAAACACAGGGTACTACAACACAGATCTAACAGAAAAATATTTTTACTTATGTTGTGTACTTTGTTCTTTGAGTTCATAATTCATAACCCCAAATTTACTGTATTCTAACAATAACACTTTCCTTCACAAAATCAAAGCAGTATCCTTTCTAAATTTGAAAGATTTCCATGGTCTCACAGTTTTGCAGAAGATGAGCAATGGAATCATCGTGTGAAAGGGTTTAAAAGTATTATGATGTTCCATCTGTTAGCTATAAAATTTTGGACCCAGCGATGTTGACAAACTTGCTCTGAGGATAAGGGTTCACAGGTAAAAGCATGATTTCAAACCTTTTGGCTCAAGCTTGCTGCTCTCTCTCCATATGAATGTCAGACAAAAATGGGGGAAAAAAGTTTCAGAACTGCTCAGGAATACCAACTTGGTTTTTGCAGCCAGCTTTTATTGTGAAAGAAAAAACAAAAAACAAAAAAAACCAAACAAAAAACCCACAAACAAACAAACCAACAAACAAACAAACAAACAAACGCACGCAAAAAAACTCCCATCAACAAACCAAGAACAACCCTTCCCTCCCTGCCCTAAATCAAAATTCTGTTACTCATATTTATTATAAGGTATTTGTATCATGTGGTCTCCTAACAGTAACTAAAAGACATATCTTATCAAACATCCTTCTTTTGAGATTCAGCCAACAAAAGCAAGCAATATTATAAGGACATATCAGTTCTGAAGACCAGACGTTTTCTGGAAGAGTAGGCTTTTAAAAGGACTTTGTAAAGATTGCTTACCCAATTGGTGGTATGCCACAGCATGGAAAATTCCATGGTGAGGGGAAAGAAATTGTTTTATTTTCACTCCAGACACACTTAGTAGGGAAATTTGATCTCTGGCCAATGGGAAGGTCAAGTGTAGGCAGCATAAATCTCTTTTTAATTTATATAAGGGAAAAGCTTCTGTTTGTTTCAGGGTAGGATGCTCTTAAACTGTTTCTATAGTAAATTCATAGGTATTCTGAGAAAGACAAACTTTCTGCAAGAGAGCACATTTAAAGCGAAACAAAGCTTCCTTTGCTGTAAGGTGATTGATGCTTTCTACTGATCTCATGTTTATTTGGTGTATGCTAATTCTTTATATCAAAGACACATCTTTTAGACCTGGTTCAGAAGTGTTGGCAAGATGAAAAATACTAGCACAAGCTTTTTCAACAGCTTAGTAAGTGCTTAAGATTATTAAACAAAACCTCCACTGTTCCCCAGTCGATTAAACAGGGTTATACAAGATGCATCTACCAGACACTACTTCAGACTTCACTTTACCCACCTTGACTAACCAGTTCTCTTTCTCAAAGAGAAATGCAGAGAAAGATTTTTTAAACTTCAAAAAATGATTCTACAGCACTTTGAGCATTTTACCACTCCCTTCAAAAGTCAGAGTTCGCTTTAAGAAGATACACCAGATTTCTGTCTTTTCTAATCATCTTGTTTCTATTACAGGATAATGGTAGTCTGCCGTCCAAAGGCAGAGATGCTTTTTTGTCCTTGGTCTCCTAGTGCAATGTCTGGCCTCCTGATGGATGATTCAAGAGCTCCTGCTTGGTTCTTCATGAGCCAATGCAACCTTGAGATCAATATGAGACTTGGCAGCTGTCAGGGAGATTTCAAAGAATTTTAATTGCTTTTTTGAAAGTGCCTCAAAACATCATAACTAGACTGTCTTGGCAGAATCTTTAGTCTCAGTTTTCAGATGTGAAAATGTTAGCTTTTTTTTCCCTCCTTCAATAGTTTTTTTGTGAACCAGAGAACATCCATTTACTAGTTGGTTCCCATTAGCAAGAAAAAATCATCCTAAAACAGAAAGTGTACTAAATTTACCTATTTTTGAGTGTCCCTTACTGTGTCTGAATTACACAGCTTACACAGTGGAATATTCTTCAAAGACAAAACCTCAGCGGTTTAGAAATAGAAATGGACTGGGTGTTGCTCATCACCTGTGATTTTACAAAGTGTGTTAAAATTTTTTTTCATTCATGGAAGCAAGCTAAGTCTCAAAAGAGCTAAAGTGATAGAAAGTGACACAGAATAAATGAATTATATTTACTATTTATCCATATTTTTTGGTACTTTTTAAAATTCTGTTGCTTTTATCCATTTGAAATGGACACACCTTTGTAAAGTGCTTTCAGATACTTTGCCCCATTCTATTCTATTTTTCAAATTTTTTTTTAATTTTTATTTTTTAAGTTCTGTAAATCAGATAAAAAGTTAAAAGGAAGTCCATGCTGGAAGAAGGCATCCAGATTCCCTTATGCCACACAAGGATTTTGCAAGACCAAGGTCAACCAGGTAAAGAGGAAGCTGGAAAAGAAAACATCTATGTTTAAAAGCAAAATTAATGAGCCAATAGGAATAGGTTTTTTTAATGAGCATTGAATTTTCCATTGTCCAAGTCAAGCTGCAGCTCAGTTTTAAGTTATTTGATTAATTTTAGGAGATGATCAAATTTCATGGTCTACCTTTAAGTGGCAAATGAAGAGTATATCATTATCTTTTTAATATGAAATCCTGGTAATTCCAATTAAAAAAAAAGTCACCCTAAATCTTTGAAGCTTTTATGTTTCAAAAATAAAAACCAAAAGTGTTCATGTTCTTGGATATCAGAAATACAACAACTGGAAACACTTGTTTCCTTCTAGGAGTCTCCTGACATCTTTGTTTTGGCACTTGTATTATTTCTCCACTTCCAGTCAAGAGATATAGAGGAACAAAAGCTCTAATCACATACAGCTCTTACTTTACCACTTCTGGTAGTAGGTTTTTTGTTTCCCCACCTTTGAGTCCCATTTAAATGGACTTTTAAATCATAAGGTGATAAATCTATCACTGATTAAATTACTCATTATCCAGTGTTACAATTGTGAGTGGGTAGGTGACAGCTACAGCTTGTATTTTCCTTTAAGTAATTTCAGCATAACTTGATATTTGAGAAGGGATGTTAAGAATATTCTTTAATTTTCTTCATAGTGAAAAAATTTTATGTACTTGTTGGCCTACTGCCCAAAATCTCAGTTGGAGAAGGAAAGGCTGTATATTGCACATTCACATTAGCTTCAGAGAGAGCATACATCCTGACGTTCAACTTCTATGCCAAGCAATAAAGGTAGAAAAACTTTCAGGAGAGTCACAGTTTTATATCAGGGAGTTAGTTCTGTTCCCTAGATTAAAATAACTGAAAATAATAAAATCTATTTTGAATTCCCAGTCAATATTCTACTTAATGTCACCCTGAGAAGAAATTTTTGCCAAGATTTTTTCTTCAACCTTTTTTTTTTTTGTGGAAGCAGCAGTCATAAGCTCGGGAAGGAATTAAAATAAACCCTAGAAAAGTTAAATCAGCACAGCATTGCTATTTAAGGGGTTGCCTCATTTTTCTTCAAGCTACCTCCAATACCCAGGTCGATCTCAGAAGAACTGAGAAGGCTCATTTTTAATAATCAAACATTTCTTCACTGTCTCTCTAGCTGACAAATCATGATGACCAAAGCAAAGTATATATCTTGTTTTTTAATTCTGAGAGACGCAGACATCTTCTATATTGAGAAGCGATGGAACTAGTCGCAAAGCACAAATTACCACTTTCAATTTCTTGGATTTTTACCTTTTCTTCACACTTGATGTTGCCCAAGACTGGACAAGATGGATTGCTGGGAACGTGGCTGGGACGAGCAGAACCTTATTGGACTATCTCAGAATGAACCAAACTCACATACATCAACTGCTGCATAGACTTCCTTCAGAAAGTGTGAAACAGTTTTTAAATGGGACTTTGCCTTATATTTAGTAAACATTACTTTAGCGAGGGAATTTCATGCCTTCGCTGGCAATATGAATACTGTCAGAGTTGGCAAATCAGAACACTTTTAGATAATGTGTAAGTATCAACACCTCTTTCACTGTCTGTATGCTGGAAATATACCTTCATCATCTCTTAGTGCCTAGTTTAATTTCAGTTCTTTTATTCTAATTTTTTTCTTACTGTAGAAGGATAAAATCTTGGGAGGTTTCTTATGATTCTGCAGCACTTACAGGAAAAATCTACCTCCTGATCTGCACAAAAGCAGGGACCAGGGCAGCCTCAAAGCCAGAGACTCTACATACAACAGTTACTGTTTTACTTCTCAGCGACTTCCAATGTAACTGATTAGCTGCAGCTCTCAACTCCACCAGGAGGCACAAAAAGGTTAAGGCAAATGCTTACTTGTGAAACAGGAAAGAAGAAGACAGCAGGGCAACACTGCTGAATTAAAAAAAAAAAAAAAAAAAAAAAAAAAAAAAAAAAAAAAAAAAAAAAAAAAAAAAAATCAGAATTTAACAACAAAATTAGGCAAGAGACATGAGAACACTGCAAAATGAAAGAAACCCCACACAGAAAAGTTTAGAATACTTTATATTTCAAATGAAGACAGCTTAACAAAATCAAATTTAATTGTTAGAAAAGGAAAATTATTGTGTAGAGGTATTTTCAAGATTCAGATATAAGGCTCAATAAGAACAGTGTCTTTGGAAAGGCCAGACCAGGTAGTCAAGAAAATTTATGACAACACGTATTTATCAGAAGTTATTTTATTGACAACAAATACAAAATTGTTACTCTCATTCCCTGATGTTTCATTTTAAAGATAAAGCTTTTCCTTCACCACTTTTACAGAATTGTAAATACAGCATTGTAAAAAATTAAAACAAGAAAAAAATTGTGACAATAAATTAAGAAAATGTGAGGAGGAGGAGGAGAAAAGCCCAACCCAACGAGAAAATGCGTTAGAAGCAACTGAAAAGTTATGCAATAGAATTGAAGTATCATATTATACTCTCCTTCCAAGAGAACTTTGGGGGTTCTGCATACGAAATAAAATAGCAGCATAGAAAAAGGACAAGTACAAGTGCATTTGTGTCCCACTGGAACTTGTTCGTATTAACCAAAGCAGTAGTACTCATCAGAATCAATTTTGGGATGCTTATGCAGAGACTGTGAGTCCTCCATGACAGAAGAATCACTGAACTTGTCCATATCTGAAGGGGTTTGGTGACCAGGGACATCATCCACTAAGGTGTCCAAATAACTCCCCACTGATATTCCATCCAGTCCATCACTACAGTCTTGTAAACTGTTACAGCTGCCATGGAAGGATGTCTCCCGACTTTCTAGCAAGCTGCACAGGCTTCCACTCAAACTGCTGCCTCTGCTGGCAATGGCTTTCTCTTCAATCATCCATTTGATTGATTCAATACTTTCATTGATGAGGAGGAGCTGGCGCATAAGCTTCACATCAGTGGCTCGGAGATTAACCTACAAGGCAAAAGTGATTAAAAAAATTACTCTTTTCATAATCAAGCCAAAGAGCAGGCTGGAGGCAGAGAATGGGCTAAAAGAAAACACAAAAAAATCCAGCTTTCATATCTAGGACAAATCTATTTCAGTAACTAGTAAAAAAGCCCACAAGCAAAAAACCCCAAAAAACTCTGAAAGTATAGCTATACCAATACTTTCAGTGAAGGTCAGATGGAAACCTGGTAAGCCTCCCTGAGCAGTACATTAACAGGACTGCTAGCCAATGACAAGATTTGTACACACAATGGTACAATGCTGTTTAGATGAGAAACACAGCTGCTATGACAACTCTTGGGGATGGCTTTTCAGTAATCAGAGAAGCAAGACACAAAGCCATTTCTATTTACCATTACTCTAAGCTACTTACAGCTACAGACATCTAGGCATCACCCCAAGTTATCCTTACTATGGCTACTTAAGGCAACCTAAAATTTTCAAATATGCATAATTCGGAAAAAAGCTTGTGGGTATCTAACTTTCACTCACACTACTCCTGAGTGGACATGAAAATCTGCCATATAAATGACTGAGAATTGAAATACTGAACTTATTGAAACTGTAAATTTCAGTTATTTAAACCCGTATTAGATGAAGCCGATGAAGTTCAGAGTCGACCACTTATTATAGACATGGAACAAGCATTTGCCATAGCTAACTAAATAAAAAGCGGACATTAAGAACACTCTTATTTTCTTACTTAGTCGTGGCAGTTGATGCATACACACAAAAGCATTAATAAGTAATGCAGAGTGAAATATTACAGTGTTTCATTTCACAGGTACATTTGAGTTAATCATCTTAATGTTTTCCTTAACAGGGAAACTATATAAGCCACTTTTTAAGTCACTTCAGCTGACAAATAAAGGTTGGACCTTAGGTTTACGTTCATTGCTTCCCTCTCTTCATCTGAAACATCATAGGTACTGAAAAAAAATATCTGTGACCCTGTCTTATGTGCCATATTGAATATTCAAAAGTCTTCACTCAACTGAAAAATAAAGAAAAACCAAGTAAGATCTATTACATCAGACAATAGATATTTTATGCAATTCTCCAAGTCCACAATTGTACAGAAGAATAGCACCTGTATTGTTCATACACAATGGACCGGAACAGAATCAGTACTCTGAGGAAGTGAAGACTGTATCTTGTTTTGCTAAGAGTACAATCTGAACATGATCCTTTCCATACTCAAATGCCATCTTCTCCATATACCAAATTACACTGACCTGGTACAGTTGTTTGAAAATTATTTTAATGTATTTTTATTCTCTTAGATACTGCAGAAGACTGTAGTGCATCCATCTGGGCCTCTTCCTAGCAGCTGGTATGGTGGTGTTCTCTGTATCTGTGACCAAACCATGTTGGTAGCATTCCAGTGTTTCAGCTCTTTCTGAGCAGTGAGTGCAATCAAGGCCTTTTCTGATTTTCACTCTACCCCCTCAGCAAGTAGACTAGGACTGAGAAAGATGTTTAGAGTGGACAGAGATGGGACAGCTGACCAGAATTCACCAAACGGATATTTCTTGCCATACAATGTTATGCCCAGCAATAAAACCTGTGCATTTGATCTTTCCTACACAGCTGTTTCTTGGGGTCTGGATTGGTCTACTAGGTGGGACATGGTGTGTCACTGACTTTGCATCACTGGTTCATTTAATTGATTTCCTTCATTTTTAAAACTGTCTTTATTACTATCTAAATTTTTCTCACTTTTGTTCTTCTAATTCTCTCCCCCAATCCCAGTGGAAGAAGAGAGGGGAGTGAGTGAGCAGCCGGTGGGTGCTCAGTGACTGGTCAAGGACAACCCAATGGAAAGACATTTCAAGCTTTGCCAGCAACAGACTGCCTGTGTAACTGTCATATGTATTCCCAGCTTCCTTCCCCAGTCCCCAGAATGACTTCTGAATTATTCTCAATCCAGTATTAACACAGCTAACCTAGAACTGTGCAAAACAGTTCTACCTACCATTCACAGTTTTAACAATACTGGCCATCTATCATTGTTTCAGAAGTGAGGTTATGAAAACAGATTGACCATTTTGTAGTTCTCCTGTTCAAGCCAATTCCTCTACTCTAACCAATAAATCACTGTAAACCATTTGCTCGGCAACTAGGCTGTCATGAAAGTAGTAAATTACCCAACTTCTCAAATGCAACTACAGACTTCAGCAACTTGCTGAATATACACATGCTTGGAGACAAGTTTCCCAAAAGGCTGATTAAGGAAATGTTTAACAGAACTAGCACAAACATGACTCAAACGAAGCAGTCCCTTTTAGATAAAGCAGACATCTCATATATTTCAGACTCAGTTCACAGAAAATAATTTTTTTCTCTAAATACAGCAACAGCTTCAGCATTTTTGTGGAACAGCCTTAATGGAAGCAATTCTTTGCATTCCTGAGTACTAGAGTTGTCCTCCTCCTAGCTACCACCATGTCATTCCACGTCTCCCATATCAAGAGTGTGCTTTTCCTAAAGCAAATATTAAAATGTAGCTTAACAAGTGTCATCTTTCTTTAATATGGTTTACTTCATCATCTGCTTTATAACACAAAAATGTCAAAACGACATTTTTTGACCCTTACCTGCTTTAGCACAGACACAATTACATCAGCTTTTATTCACTTATGTAGCTGCAACTCATTTATCTTGGAAGTTGTTGGAGTATACAAGTTGGAGTGTTTTTGGAGTAAACAAGTCAGCCCAAGATGGTTCAGCTAACAGGACTAAACACAATAAAAATCCCACCAATGACAGCTCCATTTGTTATCCACAGTAACAGGTGCATTTCAGTAATAATCTCAACAGTATATCATAGCTAATACAGGCATATCAGAACAGTTTCTACAGCCGTCCTGTAGCTGTCCCGTGAGTTAAAGCTAGAGCACATGACCACCATAGGGAAGGTGTGTGTTATTATGGATCAGTCCTCAGCAAATCTTGTGGTGTATAAAGGAAACCACTTGTGAGAAGACAGCAAAAACTAACTTCCTGTTACAGGTTACCTTTTATATATTTTTCCTTAGTTTTGCTCTGTATATTTGCAATAGTGCTGATCACGGGAAGGGTACTAAACGTTTAACATTAAGAGCTAGTCACAGCAAGAGAAGATAATGAAATTAAAGTGACAGCATCTTTCAAGTAACACAGTCTAGTAGTGTAAGTGCACAGATTAGCATTCAGACAGAACCAGAACTTTTATCTGGAAGGAATAACTGGACTAAACAGCTGTCTGTGCCTCCCTCTCATACCTGTTCTAACAAGGTATTTCTTCCTTTCTTTTACTCTTCTGTAATAATATGTACAACACTGTAATAATTTATTCAAGAGAATTTATATATATATATACAAACATAAGGGCTTTTGTGTACATATGTATGCAGAGAGATACACAAATATTCACGCTATTTTTATATATAATTCAGTGTTTTTGAGAAAGGACTTGACTAGGTTATTGCTTTTAGAATAAAACTCTTAATGACAGGACTGCTAACAAAGATAATTATTGCTTCCTGGCAGTCACGCAATGTAGTACATTAGCTGTCCCTAGCCTGATCACTAAGCTTTTAGATCAAAGTTGCACATGTACTCACAATTTGGGCAAAACAGCTTTGCGTTTTGCTGCTGCATGTTCTGCAGACATAGCTTCCAGTCAGTTCCAAACACAGTGGGTCACCTTCCCCTCCAAAAATGGCAAAGCTAAAATGTGTGTTAAATACACCCTGCTAATCTGCAAAAGCTGATTGAAACTCTAGTTTCCTCCTGATTACTTTCTTTTAAATTCCTGGATTCACAAGCTGCTTCTTCTAACTACAGGAATTCTGCAGGGATATTAATGGCAACCATAAAATGTGTTCTGAGAAAAAGATATCCCTAAGTTTATTTAAATTATTTCAGTCTCATTTTTTTTCTTAACACTTTTATGTTCTGTGCTGTAAAGAGTCTTCTAGTAAAAGAAGTGAGCAAACCTAAATAATAACGGTTTTTTCAGGATAAGTCTTTTAGCCAAAGCACAGTGAAGTAATTAAGTCCTTAGAAGAGACAAAATCTTATACTTAGAACTTAATGGATTCAGGGAGCTATTTAAATCACTCAAATCAGAAACTCTGCTCTGCACAGGATCTCAAGATGAATCTAGGGTTGTCTGCTCTGGAATCTGTGCTCTAAAACATACTGAGTTTTGACACAAATTCCAGGATAAGTGGAAGTGGATGGACAGTAGGAAAGTACAATACTTCTGGGAAAGCCCCTCAGAAGTTCAGGCCTGGGAAGTCTTGCAGAAGATAATAAATATATGGAGAGGTTAGATGAAACTAACTGCATCCAATTCTATCTGTTGCTAAACACTACCATACCCACCTCTATCACACTTTTTACAAACAGAATTTCAAACCAGTAGAACTTTTCCATACTAAGCAGGTGTGCATGACCACTATGGTTCAGGATTATTAATGCTACTGTTGTTTCCATTTCTTAGGATGTGTCAGAGACAGCTTTCTGCTTTCCTATTCAATTTCTACTATTTCCCATATCATTCAGGATGAAGAGCTTGCCAGTTATGCCTACCTCCCCTTTCAGTTTTAAAAGGGAGACTACCTCAGTTTTCTATAAAATATTAAATTCTATCAATTAATTTGGGATGCAATTAAAAAAAAAACTAACAATCAATGTCCAAATAATAATTTGTTTTACACTCTGAGCTGTCTCTTTCTTCAAAAAAGCTAGCCTTATTCCACTTTTTTCTGGTGTTATTTTTACTATTACAAACATGGAATAACAACTTTTAAAGCAACTAAGGAAAGTAATTTACGAGGAGAAAGATGAGGGTGAGGAAAATAAAACAGTGGTTGGCAATATTGAATTACTGAAGTCTTATCAAGATACAAATACAGTAAGAAGATATATAAAGATAAAAAACAGGTCAATAAAACCTCATTGACTAATCCTGAGACCATATACATAACAAGCTAAAAATACCATAAGCAACTTATTAAAAATCCAAAATTCAGAATATGTGTATTCAAGTGTTATTTAACTGGAGTCGCCAAGGTAACATGTTTACAATAGGGATAAGTCTGGTGACATGCACAGGATTTATCTATTAAACCATCATTACAAAGCGTGAAGGGTGCCATTTGAAGGTGAGCAAGCTCCAAGTGATACTACAACAGCTTCTCAACACTAGTGAGTAAAAGAGATGCTTTTTTTTTTTTCCATTTAATTTTTTTAAAATAAAATAAAACCACAGATAACATATAATGTCTGTTCCTTTAACAGGCAGGATGATTAATAGGCTATGCAGGAGCTACATCCTACTTAAACTAAAACATATGCATGTGCATGTCTTTAAACTTCTTGCCTGTTTCTAAATTGTCCTACTGATTCAAGGTGTTTGCATTGGTTTCTTCATATAATTATGCTGCTTTTGGCAATGGTATTTCAGGATCAAGATGAAAAAATTAGAAAGCGTATGCTGACTTCTGAATTTGAACATAATCTTCAGCATCTCCTGTTAAAAATGCAGGAAGTTTTATGTGAGAGAGTGGAAGAACATAAGTTTATTGTCATTAACTGGAAGGGACCATCTATGCACCGGTGGAACAGTAACTCCTTGTGGTATTGTGCCACATGCACTCTACAGCAAAGCCAACTACTTTGGTGAATTCAGACATCACAATAAGTCAAGCTAACCCAACCAACCTGACTGAAACCGTACATGAACTCTCTCAAAACAATGGAGATGAAGCCCGGCAGGTGATGGGACTGTCCGAGTCGAGGTAGGTCCTGCAATGTTCATCATTATGGCTCTGATTGTGACTTACCTCACACTGATTTAGCTAAACTGAATTTCAGCAACAGTGATAAATGTAGATCAACAGCTTTTTCTGCATCTCGTTTCTTTCAGCATGGACTTGTGTTATAATATATTGCTGTATCATTTTACCATTTATTTTCTCCTGGTTTTTAGGCTTGTGGTAAGCTTCAGAGGGAGCACATACAAAAGCTACAAATATATACAGAAGCTAAATTTATGTGATCCATTGTTGATTTGTAGTTACAGTTTGCTGATCTAATTTCTTTCTGCAAAGTGAGCAACTTACATTGACCTTTCTCAGCTGCATTTCTGTAATGAGTCACAATAAAAATATTATGGCAGACTACGTAAGTTTTGATCAGTTAATTTTTGACCTCTTTTGCAAGAGATTGCTTATACTCTTGCATCTCTTGAAGAGTCCAAAATTGTTAAAACCCTCATATCAGATTTTTGGGTAGCATTCATTACAATCACTGAACTGCTGCTCATAAAGTGAGTAGTCATTAAGTTTTCAGTTTCTGTCCACACCCTTTGCTACTTTAAAAAGAGGGTCTAGCCTGGTCATTGTCCTGCTTCAAGCTGCTGCATTTCCACTGCAATCCTTCACCAATAAATATTTCCACAGGTCCGTCTGTAAAATTTGGCAGTCATGTAACACAGCTTTGAGCACAGTGACTTTTAACTAGGAAGGAGAATGAAAGACCTTGTGATTCCACATCAGTCACAAAAGGATTTTACCATAAGGAGAGCTTACCAAGCCATTAGCTAAAGCAAGGAAGTGGGCAGGTCAGGTCTGAGCCACCACCAGAATAATGTAGGACAATACACCAGAATTATTAGGAAGTAGAGGAATTTCATGAGACAGTAAGTTGGTTCAGTAGGCAATGAGAGTAAGTAACTCAATGACCATGTTCCAAGGACATTTCTTGCACATATATGAAAAAAACATTAGGCTAATATGGTTATCATCTGATACATAAAATTACTGTCTTGGCAATTTACATTTCTCTTTTAACACCCTATTTTAATATTATGATTTTGTGCATACTAATTGATTTCCCTTATACTTGACAGAAAAATACATATCACCAAGTTCTGCAATTGTTTAGTCATATTATCTCTGGGAAAAAAAAAAAAAAAAAGATGAATATCAAGGCCTTTTTTCACTGTCTTGAAATATGCATGGTCCTTGTCTGAGGAGTATGTGTGGGCAGCCTGCCAAGTGCACTAATACCTTTGATAATAAAATATCAATGACTAGGATGAACCATTTGCTCAGTAGGGTATATTTTTTCTTTTAGCATTATACTGTTCAAGGTATCTTGTATGCTTAAATGTAATAAAAAATTCCCAGAGGGGAAAGTATATTTTTATTTGTTTGTTTTTGTTTTTTGGCCATCAGTTTAGTTATTGTGAAAAAGAAGAAACTATTTAAATATCTCCGAAGTAGATATGACAATGATTGCCAAAAAGAAACATTATGTACAACTGAGAGCAAGTAGAAGGAAAAAAAAGCTAATTAAAGTTCTTATTTCCTCACCTCGTGTCCAAATAAAATGGATATTAAGTAAGCTCTTTAAATAAATGGAAGTACCACAGAATCTGGAGAGAGAAACATCCAGTTCCAGATGGATGTAAAAATATAAACAGAAAATCCTGACTCTTTTAAAATTTAGTTGAATTAACATGAAAGGGAGCAGTGAGAAAATGTAGGGATTTGAGAAGAGGATAAACTTCTAATGCTGCTGGAAGGTTTTACTGAATGTTTCCACATATCTCATACTAGTGTCATAAAAGCATCATCTGACCTCAGAAATGTATCTACTACGACAAAGGTGAACATGTCCAGAACAATCCATAATATGGACCCACATTTGTTGACAGACAAGATAACTCCACTGCAAACATTCAGGTCAATATGAAGCCGTAACATTTGGCTGTGGGTGTCAGAAAGTGTTACAGCAGATGGATGATCACAACATCATTATAAAGTGTTCTGGACACCGGCCACAATGCAGGACTGCTTGTGTCTTCTGACCAACATGAGACAGTACTGGGGCTCAAGAACATACCTAATTTCTTTCTTTTCCACTGGATTTCACTATCTACCTTATTTACGTTTGTCTTGACCAAAACATAATCTTAGAAACATTATGCAAAAAAATGAAAAAAATATAATAATCACTCCATACCTGTTCATCCCTTTAAATTAATTACTTTTAATACTGGTACTGTGGAAGTATACTCAAAAGCATATAACTAAAATAAAAGAAAATTAATGGGATTTGCTTACAGGTATATCCAAAGTCTGAATATACTGCTTTTATAGAGAAAACACCGAAGTTTTAAAACATTTTAAAACGTTAAAAAAAACAAAACAAAACAACCCTACAAGAAACGTCATCAAACCACTCAACTTATTTCATTAAATCAGAACTGAGACACAACAATAGTAATACTAGGGAGGAATCTGAAATCTCTTGAAATTCAAGTCTGCTTTCACAATACCACTGGAGAGACACATAAGATTAAAATCTTTGTCTCAATCTCCCCAGAATTTAAAATGGAATTCTGTCTGAAAAAATTCTTTGTTCCTGGAGATGGGGGTATATCCTATTGAAAGCATATTTTTAATCTAACAATCAAATCTCTAGTAAAGGCAACCTGCCATCCTGTTTACTTGAAGGTTTATCTGCATAAGAATAAAAAAGAACTTCAAGACAACTTTGGTATTATAATGATCGCGTGTGCTCTTAAAAATGCTTTAATAGTGCTAGAAAGTGATTTTCTGATCACTGGGATTTTTCCTCTGTTAAAACATTATGAAAATTATGTTTCCATGCTAAATTTCTGAACAAAAATGAGTCAGTATCTTAAAATTAAGGAAGTTTTGTTTTGTTTCGTTTGTTTACCTTGTGACCAATTTGTACTTCCATGTCATTCAAATTCAGCTTAATTTTTCTTTTTAATGCCAAACTTCATCCAAATCTCCTCAGTGGTGTAATCACCATCCTCCTAAAATATAGTCCCTACACTACATAGCCTTTACACCTCTCTGAAAGTACTAGCAAGTTTGAGGTCTTTCAGATAACAACAAGTTGCCTATTTTGAGTCTTTTGAACAAAAATATCCTTTCAAACTTCCAGGTATCTATAAAAAATTAAGTAATTTAGTTCCTTCTCATTCACTAAGAAGGTATCAAACAGCTAGCAGCTAACCTACATCTGGGATCTATAGATTAAAAATCTAGAAACAAACAACAGGCTACAACCATTTCTAGCAAGCTGAAATACTGAAACTGGCCAGCACAACAAGCCAAGCAGGCTGTTGAGAACTACACCCGCTGCAACTTTTGAGCTCTTTTGGCTCAAAAACTCATGGACCCCTTTGTTTCTTACAGAACACACTACAACAATTCATTCTGGAGGTCACAAGGCATGATTATCAATGTACATTAACAATTAAACAAAGACACATCCTATGCTTCTAGGCAAGGATGTGAGACGGTAGTAGGAGTAATCAGTCATGAACTATAAACTTCAAGGCAAAATCATGCACTCTAGATAACATTTTCTTTCCACATTATTTATTCCTTTCTCCGATCAGTAACTATTATCCACACAATATAGTGTAGTCCTCAGCTTCTCCTGCACAACTCTAGCTCATGTCATACTGCTCTTTTCATACTTAAACCTGTTCTTAGTGAAGATTTCTACATAGAAGAGTACTGTGGCATTGTGGCATGATTCTAGTTCAGCAAAGAATATTAATCATAGCTATCAGTGAAGTCATCAGATGTATGAGTAGCTTTAGAAGGAATCAGAGGCATTGCTTACATTTTCCATTTCTTCTTCTACTGAGGAAGTACTAGCTACTAAGCTAGTTGGGGAGCAAAAATAAGGTGCAAGACCTGCAAAACACGGCTAGGAAAAGACAAATCTGGCCTTTGCAAATAGTCAAGGGTGACCTGGAAGAAGAGAGAACTAGTCAAGGAAAACACAGCAGATTTGGACTAGAGAAGTTTGGTTGTATTTGAAAATGGCTGGTTAGAGCTCTTCTGTAGTAATTTTGTTATTGAACTTCACCAGAGCAAAAATTAATAAAAATGAAGGAGAGAAATTACAAAAGATTAAAGACCATAGTGCTGCTTTGGTTGCATTTTCTTTCTTGTCTGAAATGGGTGGACTGATTCTCTGCACTGGTGAATGCATAAATGGCTTTATGAAGTTACCGTCACAGATGGCTACCTCATCTGGCTATGGGGAAAACAGCAACCGTGCTCTCACTCCCCTGCCTCAGTCACAGCAACCAGTGGTAGGTGCTAAAAAAGGAGGATGTAAATTCCATAGGCATTTGAAGAACATCACTGTTGCTTTGGTACGCTAGTAGTACTGCTTTTCTCTTGCAAAGAGGCTTTCTCCCCTCTCTGCTGTAGCAGGATTTACAGTTTTCTCCTACAAACCCTGTAACACTAGAATCCTGCCACACAACACCACTTGAAATAAAAATATTTAAGTGCACTGTACAATTCTGCCAAAACATGTGGACAAGCCATTAACAGTCATAGTTCTTGAAGTAGCCCTGTGAAGGCAAAACATACTTGAAGCCACAGAACAGGAAAAGTCCTGTAAAAATTATCATTCGGGCTTCATATTTGCTCTTCTCATAGCTGTATAGTTTTGAGAAGACCAGATAAATAGTCTAAAGTTTACAATGACTCCTCGAATGACTTCTCCAAGCTGTCATGTTTTTGTGAAGACACATCTAAATCCCATTAGTCAGAAAACCTTCCTGCCCATGGAAAGGATTCTTCAAAACCAAAACCAACATAAACCTCCTACATTGCCACTGTTTTATTATTAAGCACTTTGTTCTTAAACATGCACCATTTGCCTTTGTCTAACAAAGAAAATGGTCTGTATTAGCAGTCAAACTCCACCCTTTCAATGTAGCTGGGACAGGGCTTCTCCAGGCACTCTTCTAAAGGTACATATTAATCTCAATCCAGGAAGAACACTAGATATTCAGAATTAGAATCACAGAATAGTTGGGGCTGGAAAGGACCTCTGAAGATCATCTAATTCCACATTACTGCTATGGCAAGCTGAACATGATCAGGTCTAGGCAGGTTTTAAAAATTTCCAGCGAGGAAGACTCCACAATCTCTCTGGGCAGCCTGTTCCAGTGCTCAGGCACCCTCAAAGTAAAAAAGCTTTTCCTTACATTTGAATGAGACCTCCTGTATTTCAGTTTGTGCTCATTTTCCCTGGTCCTGTCACTGGGCACCACTGAAGAGAGTCTGGTCTCATCTTTTGACAGATGCCCTTAAGATATCTGTACACATTTACAAGATCCCTGTTCAGCAGTCTCTTCCCCAGGCTAAACCGGCCCAGTTTCTTCAGCCTTTCCTCATAACAGAGATGATGCTCCAGACCCCTAATCATCTTTATAGCCCTCTGCTGGACCAGCTCTCCAGTAGTTCCTTGTCTTAAACTGGAAAGCCCAAAATGGATCCCCAAACAGCACTCCAGATACGGCTTTACCAGGGCTGAATAGAGGCAGGGTGTGTACATAATTTTCACTAGTTTTCCAAAGAGGGGGCTAAACAATACAGATCCTATTCCTCTTTACACAGAAATTTTTCAGAGTTTCCTCCTCGGCGTCAGGACTGTTTTTTTCTAGTAATTTATAATTATTGGAAGGATCAAGGTCTGAGTCTGAAGTTTTTACATTAAAGTCTTTTAAATGGAATATTAATAAAGTCATGTCCAATGTTTGCTGTATCTCATAAGCAAGTGTCTGAGCTAACAAAAGCACTGCAACTATCTCAAATACAACACTTCTTTAATGTAGGAAGATAAAAAAAAGAAAAAAAAGAAAAGAAGAAAAATACAAAGCAATCAAGCTGTTCTATTTTTGTTTCTACCTTGGGGTAAAAATGTGTGAGTTTGGAAACACTCAACGCATTTGTTGCATTATAGTTCTTGGATGTGTTTCCTTCTGTACCTAGAGAAAGGTGAGTTTCATAGCCAAAGCAGCATGCAGTAAAATGGCTCTCCTTCTGGAAGCATTTTAGTCTTGAATGCAGCTGATATCTAACAGCAGTGAACAAAATCACAAATTATGCCAGTAAAGTGTTTATAAAATCTGAAACCCGCAGTAGTTAAATAGCAATTTACCACTGCTTTAAAGTCACTAAATGCTTTCACTTCATCTGGCACCGCACCCAGCAGGGCTATACAGCATTGAGAGGAGTTTATTGTACAGCATGGCAAATGAAACATTCAGATAACTCCTCTGGCAGCTTAGCTAGTTTGTGTTTACTGTTAACTAAGAAATGTGCCATACCATTCTCTTGACAAACTATAAGTGTTAAGAAAGGCTAGGTTGGTGGGGAAAGACGAGGATTGGATTGCTGATGTCAGGGTTGCATTGGTGTGCCAGTATGCTCTTCTCCCTGTTTATGGAAGCTCTAGGCAAGTTTGCATATCTGGACAAAATGGAGTAGCTGACTTTATATACTTATATACCTGACATATATATACTCTACAGTGTCTTTCCTTATCTTCTTCTATGGCAGAAGAGAAACCTCCTTGAGAGCTACTTCAAAGAGGGAGATCCTCAGACACATTTTATTCCATACACTCATCTCCAGGCAGGCACCAGAGGGACTCAGCACTGAAACACAGAATAAGTGACCTGTGAAATAAATGACCGTCCCAATATCTTTCTAGACTTGAAAAAGCTTGAAAGCTTGAACTATGTTGTTTATATCTTTCAAAGATGTAATACAAGATGTTTTGGTCACTCGTTTTGGTAACCCTCCATGTTAAGGCTGCTTCCTGTTGCTTATCACGAACACTTCCACCATGGCAAAAAGCTTATAATTAGAAGCCATATTTATGGGAGTAAGGCTGGATAACAAAGGCTATGAGTCTGCCTTCACAACAAAAAAGTTTCCTTCGTGTTTTAAGATTGTCCATAATTTTATGATCAGAGTTCTTCATCTTTAAAAACAGTAAACTGAGAACCATTTTTTGGAACTGCTTACATACAGGAAGTATAACGTCCATGTTTTAAATGCAAGTTAAATCCATCAGAGAAATTGCACTCAATTTAATTAAATTTCAATTGCTTTTCAACAGCTAAGATCCTCTGTCTTTTTATTCCTGTAGCTTCATACTCATTTGCTTCAGATTCCAGTGATCAGCCTCCCTTTCAGGACATGGACAGAAATTAAACACATAGAAAATAAACATATCCCCTGTGGAAAGCTTACTAGGTTTTGACCTTGAGGGTAGAGAACAGACAAATAATCTTGCAACCTTTAAAACATGAATTGAAAATGCATTCTTTTTCTGTTTACTGTTAGGAAAAATAAAGTACTGAAGAGTAGAAATGCACTTGTTGGCCATCACCTCTGCTTAATATACATATTTGTTATTGTGCGTTTCAAGTTTTTCCTGCTCATATACAAAAGGTACTTTTAAATTTTTGTTGTCGTAAGTAATCACATAAAGGAAAGCATCCCCACAAAATTATGATGATCAAAGGGCTGGAAAATCTGTCATATGAGGAAAGATTGAAGGAGGTAGGTCTTTTCTCCCTAGAGAAGTCTTGGGGCTAGGGGTATCTCCTCACAGCATTCCAGTAATTTGGGCTGATACAAAGAGGATCAGGAGAGGTTTCATCTTAATACAAATTCAGTATTTTTCAGTGAAGGCAATCAATCATGAGAATAACCTCCCCAGTGTTGTAGATTGGGCATGGCCAAATGCCAGTGCACTCACTAAAAAATATTCACTCATTTTCTCTGCTATAGCTGAGTAGAGGAAGGGAAAGAACAATTAAAAAGTTCATGGGGTGAGATAAGGATTAGGAGAAAACACTTCAAGGGCAAAATAGGCTCAAAACTTCAAAAAGTATAAAGAAAAATTTATTTACAGAATTAAAAGAGGATAATAAGAATGAATATAAACCTTTAGAACAGCTTTTCTCTCCCCCAGCCCTTCTTTCCTTCTTACTGACAGCACAGGGAGACAAAACATGGGGATTTTAGTCACCCTGTCACTTCTAAAAAATCCTTCTTCAGCTCACTTAGGGAGAGGAGTCTCTTTTGCTATGTTATGGGGTCCATCCCACAGGAGACAGTTCCCCGTGAACTTTTCCAATGTGACTCTAATTTACACGAGTAGCAGTCCCGCCCGAACGCACTGCAACCTGAGTCCTTCTCATGGGCAAAACAGTATTCCCACAACTGATTTTTTGTGGGCCATTTGGTTCATGTGGTACAGTCTTTTAAGGATGAGCTGTTCTAACATAAAAGCAAGGGTCTTCTTCCTTTATCTCTGAAAGCAAGGGTTCTCATTCTCTCTGTTCAAGCCTTTCACCAGATTACAGTTTCTCAGCATCCACATGTTCCACTGTGAGTACCTTTTTCTCACGGGCTGCGGGTGAATTCTGCATCCCTCCATGCACTTCGTGAATTACACGGAAACAGTTGGTTATATTACAGTCCTCATCATGGCTCGCAGAAGGATCTCAGCTCCGATGCTTGGAACACCTCCTCCTCCCCCTCCCTCTTTTGCACCAACCTTGGTGTTGCCATGTTGTTCTCCTCACGTGTCTCCACCTTTCCTTTTTGTTGACTCCGGAGAGAGGTGTTCATAGGTTCATTTGTTCTCAAGTTCTATCAATTGAAAAGTTTTAACAGAGTTGTGCAGCACTGAAATGTTGATTTCATCTGGGCTCTGCATCGAGGAATTGCGTGCCATGCCTCTTGCTGTTAGTCATGTGGTGCCAGCAGGGCTGCCATGGCGTCAGCTCCATTTGGTGCCTCTCTCCATGCGGGGCTCCAAAAAGGAGAAGCTGCTGCAGCTCCTTTTGTCCCTCTGCTTGCGATGCAGCAGGCTAAGAGTGCCCAGGCAGGCAAAGTCCATCGCTGGCCATGCCAAGATGGTGGCGGCCGCAGAGCGCCACCCCAGCTGCGCAGTCCCAGCTGTGCGACTGCTCCTGGACTGATAGCGGCGGCGACTCCTGGCCCCGGCCACTCCCGGCCTCAGCTGCGGGGCTGCTAGCAGCGCCGGGATGGGCCCCCAGCGGCAGGACCCCAGTGGCCGCGCCTGGAAGGGCCCTGGCCACCCCTCCCCTGGGAAGGGGCCCAGCGGGCCCAGCTGTCCCCTCACCCACGAGAGGCAGGAAGAAGGAGGAATGGCACACCTTTTTTCTTTCTTAAATATGTTATCACAGAGGCATTGCTAACTTCTCTAAATGGGGCAGGCAACATGTCAATCATCAGAGCCTGTAGGGATTGGCTCTGCTGGACACAGTAGAAATTTCAAGGAGCTTCTCTCTCAGAAGCAGCGTCTGTGGCTTCCTTCATCCCCAGTAAAAATCATATTATGTTAACCTAACACACCCAGTGACATGGCTGTGGTTTTCAAGAGAGACTAGGTGCTTGATAATGTTACCCAGACTCCCTTTCCTTTGAAAGGTGAAACCAGATGGTCTTCGGATGTCCCTTTACGGAACAGCCCTTCCACTCCAGGCTATTCTGTGAAAGCCATGCTGTTATGCTGATTTCATCAGAAAGGTTATAATGTATTTGCTAAAAGTTATCATAAACTGTACAACTCTGTGCAGAAGTGGTTTAGAATTCATGTTTTCATTACAAATTGTCAAGAATCAGACTTAAAAAGTCAACTTCAACGATTCTTCTATTCTTGAAAAATTAATCAGGAAGGAATAATGAAATTATAATACTCTCTGAAATAAACGCTGGCAAAAGTCTCACACTACGTGGGCAGTCTAACTGGAAGTCTTGACTGTAGTATCTCTGACGTTGCTGTGATGATTCACATGAGACAGATGCATGTATACTGAAGTATCGCACGCTGATGCTGCTCAGTAAGGTGTCAGCAATGTTTCATGGACTCTTGGCCATGCAGCACATATTCATCTCTACTTCCTGAGGACTTAAACTCTTCAGCAGCTGCTATAGCTGAATAAGAACAGACATAAGCGCTGACTGAGTACAACATGGAGATGTTCCACAATCCAAACCTTCTGCCAGGCACTGAGTGATATTTGCCAGTCAAAACATATGTTTAAATATGCCTTAATTTAAATAACCTTGGTCACCTCATCCTTCCGGAGGTGATCTGAAAAGATGGAAAACTTGGCAAAGTTCTGGCACTATAATTAGGTTGCAATTTTTCCTTATTAGATTTGATTATTTTCCCTAAGGCTCAATCTACAACTCCCTTTTAACATAAGTATCCTATGATCACTGCCCAATCTGCATTATATGCAAAAATTACAAACTTCTCTACTACATCATGCAAATTGGTGGGTATGGAGAGAACTTGATCGCAAGATACAAGATTAACACCTTTTTCAGTGAATTTCAGGAGAACTTGGGGAGACAAGTTAGTTTCTATTTCTGTATGCCTTCTTTGTATTTCTAAGAGCCTCACTTCAGGGATTCACCGAGTAACAGCTCATTAAGAAACAAAGGTTAATCAAACTGTCCTGCATAGGTTTGAGGCTTAGCCACTAGTAATTTTATATTCAAGATTTTATCTCCAATCAATTTTTTAAGTTAAAATTACAATTAATCTAATCAAAAACCAGCATCTGATACACAGCTTTGCATCGCTGACTAGGCACA
This sequence comes from Callaeas wilsoni, assembly GCA_013398955.1. Taxonomy (NCBI): domain Eukaryota; kingdom Metazoa; phylum Chordata; class Aves; order Passeriformes; family Callaeidae; genus Callaeas; species Callaeas wilsoni. The sequence goes on along the minus strand of VWPU01005214.1, from coordinate 4,698 downwards.
CTAAAGCCAGATCATGGCTTCAGTTAAGACAACTGATGTTATCATACAACATAGTGAATGTATCAGCCTGCACCTACAGCATGTGTTAAAGAGATACTTCAAATCAAGTTGCAGACTTTTTAAAATCAGTACTTCAAAGAAACTAATAAATGCAGATCCCCTGCAACTGTGTATCTAATAAATGTAAGCAAATATGAAGTTGGTCAGACTCTTTAGTACTGGTAGAAGAGGGTTACAAAACCTCTGCCCTCCAACCTGCCCCTTCATTAATGTGCTAGGGATGGTTAAAAAAACCCCAAACAACAAAACCAATAAAAAAAGCATAAAGAAAACAAGACAACCCAAAACACTGAAAACATCAAGAAGTAATTGTAATGATCACATTTGCCTTAATTCCAGTTTCATTTTGTCGGGGATCAATGTTAATTGCCTTTAAAAAATAGTTATACTAAAACTGAACTAGGAGAACAAAGGAGAAGAAAACTCAACTAATGAGTTAGCATAGGAATAGGTCTCTATCTCAAACAGCTTTAGCCTAAATCTGGCCTGCTCAGCTCCTTGGAAATAGGATTGTTTCAATTACTTTATCCCTCACTCTAAAAACTGCTGCACTCAGTATACCCAGTTGGATGTTCAGACTCACTAAGAAAATTTGATTCTCAACAGTGTTCACCAGTAAGAATATCATTAAAATTCCCAGCACAGCCATCCACCCCTCACTTCCAAGACACAGCTTATCTTTTCTGCTTTAAATATTTTTATGTTAAAAAAATATGTATTTTTTTATTATTGTACGTAATGCAGGCTATATTGTGTTTAAATCTCTAGCTTGCAAAGAGGCATTAAGGAGTTGATTTCAGAAACTTTTGAATTAAAAGGAAAAAAACCCACCCACTCTCTTTCTTCGAGTGTTAAAGAAAATCTCCCTTTGAGCAACCCCAGAACTTGTGAAGGAGAAATGAGGCTTTAGAAGCAGTATCACTTCAGGCTGCAGAATGAGCTTCACAGATTATTTACTGCAGTGAAGGTGTATGTGTCGAATGGTGACCTCAGGAGCATAGTACACTAGAAAAAAGGCTGCGGCTATAAAGGTTTCTTATCAACTCCCCAATGGAACGTTCCACCCAAAAGATCACAGGAAGAAAGATCTTAACAGTCACACTGTGACAAATTTCATACTGAATGAAGGATCAGATAGCGAGAGGTATTCATTCTACCCAAGTTTGACCAGAGCACAGTGTTTTGACCCACGCTGGCAATTACATCTTGCTTCTCCTCTAACTTTATGGCCTTATAACTCAAAGGTTTTCAGGATCCAATGTAGTCTCCACCACAGCCTTCACAGCAAAATGGAGGATCAGAAAAGGGAAGTCAACCTGGCCAAACAAGCCTGTATTTCAAGAACCATACTCTGCGTGCTTTGTGCGTGATTCCTGTGACTGCTAGAAAAATCAGGCTTGAGGTAAAAAGAACCACTTTGAACACGGAAAGGATCTGAAGGAGCAAGGGCAAGCCTCAAGTCCTTCACCCAGCAGATGGACAGTTGGCACATACACCCCACCTGTCAGATACTGTAGCTCACAGTCAAACCCAGAATTTCCAAGTCAAGTATTGTCTTTTTTTTATATATGACTAAAAAAGAGGGACCTGAATAACCTTGTTTTTTATCTTTCAAAAAGTTTGTCTCAAGTTTGGAATGTGCCACTAAAAAAAGCACAGATAGGTCTATCCAAAATTCAGTGAGTGGGCTGCAGAAGCTGCCATCATAGTACAACCAGAAAAACAAAGCTTAAGGGATGACACTTGGTTCTCTAAACTTCTAGTCTTTTCCATTTTTTGCATGTTTACTACAGCAGCAGCTATAGACTACTTTTCTACATGTCCAAGACCTCCTATGCCTTGCAGCAAAGCCAAAGAATAATGCATTAGAAAGAGGTGTGAAATAATAAAGTAGAAGTTTTGACTTCATTTTAGAAATGATATGCAGTAAAAAAGAAGAAAAAAGAAAGAAAGGAACCACAATTTTTACCCGATATTGTTCTTAAATTATAAAATATATCCGCAAAGAAAACTGCAGAGGGGAAAGTGACAGATTAAGAAGCTGAAGAAACACACAGGGTTGAGGAAAATCCAGAAGACGCTAGGGACTAGAAAATACCCCCCAGGAAGGTAGTTCACTTTCACACTCTGGATTACGGAAGACAGCTGAGAGCATGGAAAAGGTATAGACAGGGTACCAATACTTCACAATTAGTCATTGTATTGGTGGTTTAATGGGCATATACAGACTAGAAGTCAAATAGGAAGAGGATTATAACTTAACTCCTCCATCCTTAGCATGAGGAATTAGTTCAGATATTAAAAGTCAGTCAGTCATTGAAGTGACAAAGTACAGGAGAGGTCAAGGCTTTTTGGGACTGGCACAGGTTTGTGCTCAGGGCTGGGAGAGGAAAGAGAGAAATTGGATGGCAGGAGGAAGAAGAGGCAAAAGAAAGATTGTGACATGAAATTTCCAAGTGTGAAGTAGGTGAAGAGACCAACTTGAAAGGAAATGGTGATATGGGAAATTCACTCAGGTCTCCCTCCCTTAATAGGCCTAGTTGTCTTGACATGTCTAAACAGTCATGCCAAAAACTCTGGCTACCTTATTTACTTCCTTTGCAGTTAAACATCCCATACATTATAACCTACCTGCAGGTCATTCTACAACCATTGTGCAAGCTTAAAATTAAAAAAATAAGCATGAGATATGCTGACAGCGTGCTACTTAATTTTAAAACTGAAAATCCCAGTGATCGTTACCCTGATATCATAGAATCACAGAATGGCTTTGGTTGAAAGGGACATTAAAGATCATCTAGTTCCAACCTCCCTATTATTGGCAGGGATACCTTCCAAATGACAAGCGCAAAGGCATCCACAATGTCTCTGGGCAACCTGTTCCAGTGCCCCACTACCCTCTGAGTAAACAACTCCTTCCTAACATCTCTGAATCTACCCTCTTCCAGTTTAAAGCTGTTCCCTCTAATCCTGTCACTTTATGCTGTTGTCAACAATCCCTCTCTCCAGCTTTCTTGTTTGGCCCTGTCTAGGTACTGAAAGGTGGCTAAAAGATCTCCACAGAATACACTGATAGTTTGATTTGTGGAGATCTCTTTAATCATATGAAGCCATACACCAGCAAGTGTAATTTATAAATTACACCTCAAGATTCACATTATCCTCTTGGCTATTAACTCTCAGAATATCCATTCTCTTCCCCTTTTTGCCCAGCACACTTATTCTTTAAAAACCCTTACAAATCCACACACCTATGTACCTATATGTAGCACTGTAGAGGGACTTGTGGTATGACATTGCACTCGTTTTCATAGAATTATATTGATTTATTAGCTGTAAATGGCTGAGTTCCAAGACTGTTGCATAAAGTTATCTCAACACGTTGCCAGAAAAATCCCCATCCCAACCTGACCAAATTTCATCCCATTTTCAAATAAGTTTAGTGGCACGAGCTGTGGAAAGAACTGCTACTAAAAAGTGTCTTTTGGGACCTCACATAACGATTATACACTAATAAAAATGGAAGCTATCTATGTTCACATATCTGAGGTGCCCTGCATTGTCGAGATCATATCTGCAGAGTGTTCAATAATTGCTTGGTCACTTGCTTGCAAAGAGTTTCCTTTTGGTTTGTCTTAGAAAAAAAATAAGCCAGTTTCATGGCATCATTTCATGGCAAAATAAATTTATTGAGATGGTGACACACAAAGCAGGACAAGCACCTGCACTAAGACAGTAAACAAGTTAGAAGATCTGAACTACATATAGCATAGTCCCATCACTGGCAAAAGAAAATACATCATTCAACCAAAGTATAAATAGTTGTTTTTTCAAGAATTACTCTGCATCATCTGCAGCCTGTTTGCAACTAATTAAGTCTCTGAAGACTAATGTCCAGCAATCGAGTCCCTGAATTCCGGGCCGAATATCCAGCCCGAAAATATCCTGTGTGTCTTTAGGTGCTAGTCATGAGCAGGAAACAGGTGCAATGCAGAAAATGCAGTTACAACGGGAGAGTAGTGCATTATTTCGTTTATTGGTACTCCAGCTTTCAGTACTTCTAACGAGCTGACAAGAACAGAAGCCAACTGCGAGTCCCTGGAGAACTGCCTCCCTGCGAGGAACAGAGCCGACAAGTCCCTCGCTCTACGCCGCACCGACGAGTGGCCTCCTGCTCTCCCGACCGGCAGCAGAGCCCTAGCTGCCGCCCGGCCCCACCGGGGGATGGATGCGCGGCGCCTGCTGCTCCCGGGGGCAGGCGGCACCTCCTTCCATCGGCGGGCGGGCCGGCAGGGCGCAGGGAGCGCAATCCCCGTCCCGGGCCGCCGCCGGGAGCGCTGCCCGCGGAGGGGCCGGTGCTGCCGAGCGGGAGGCGGCGGTGCGGAAGGGCTGCGGCCGGCGGCCGGCTACTCACCATCTCCTGCCTCAGGAGCTGAAGTTTCGTCTCCAGACGGGCTAGGGCAGCAGCGCGGCGGCGGCGGGGGCCGGGGGCCGCGGCGGCGGGGCGAGCCGGGAGCTCCTCCCCGCGCAGGGGCCGCGCCAGGCTCTCGGGCACTTTGCACCCCAGCTTCTGCTCGACGTCGCGGAGATCAGGCGGGGCGCCGGGCTCCATGGCTCGCCCTGCAGGGGCCCGCGGCG
>VWPU01005213.1:0-50514 GCA_013398955.1 Callaeas wilsoni | reverse complement strand
GGGCAGCGCCGGCCCTGGAGAGGTCTTGGAGACGGCCCGGGGGGACGCTGGAGGCACCGGGACGGGCGGTCCCGGCAGGACGGGCAGCGGGCTCCCTCCCCTCTCCTTCCCGCAGCCCGCCCCGCAGCGCGCACAGGGGAGCTCAGGCCCGGGTACGCGGAGGCTCCCGCGGCTTAGGGATAGAGCGGGGGGTGATGGAGGAAAGGGAAACCCTCGACCAAGGGGGCCCTGAAGGTCTTGGATCTGCAGGCACGTCAGGATTTAAGTGCTGCCAATAGAAAGCCCTTCCAGATGCTGTCTTTTTAAAGCACATGTGGGGTCGGCCACACCTGGTAAAACAGCCTAAGACCAGAGTACTTGCCAAAGATGCAGAGGCCAGCTTTCACCCACAGCCTCTGATGCTGTCCAGACCTGTGTCTTCACAGAGATGGCCAGACCTGGCGGTCCTCTGGAACAGGCTGGGAACGGAGCGTGCATTAACACTCTGTGAAAAAGCTTGGACCACACAGCTTCAAAGGAGGCGATATGTGCTGCATCATAGCCTGCAGCAATGGTGTTCAGACAAAAGCTCCAGGTCACAGATCCTCCTTCGTAACTTGTTTATGGATTTTATATTTAGCAGTACTCAGATGAAAAACAGAGATAAACTTAAACAAATATTGCTGATATTTCTCTCAAAGACTTGCAGTTGTCATCTGCAACTCACATGAGTAAGGCAGGGATTTTTATCTTCGCCTTGAAATTTTCGTTTCCCTGGTCACTGTGAACAATATGATGGTTGTGCTTATTATTCAAGTTTAAATACTGAGTGCAAGCTTTAAATAGTACTTCTTAACAGGAGTCCTTCCATCCAGGCAGGGGCGTAATGAGCTAGGCAAGAGGGATGTCCTGATGGTGACTGAGGAAGGATCCCAGGCAGCAGACACAACGCTCTCGGTGCCACATGCTCCTGAAGAGTACTGAAGATCAGAAGGCAATAAAGCCTAAACCTGAACTTGTCACCATCACTTGTTTAATTTTCCCTGCTTCTAATCCCATGGGCTCTGCCTCTGTCGGTCTTCTGTACAGACTGACATGCAGTATCTGCCTCCTAGGCAGAAGGTAGGGAGGAGACGTACCGTTTTCTCACCCCCTTGTCCAGGTACAGTGGGTACTTGTGATGTAGCCCAGCAGAGAGCTCTTCATCACCAGCTGTACCCCAGGCAGAGCAAGGTAGGAGGCAGAACAGTGAGGATCCTGATGTGGTGAACTTGGGAACAGAGTACAGCCTGTGTTGTTCCCACAGCTGAAGAAAAGTGGGAACAGTTTCTGGGTCAGGCTTCAAGCCTCAAAAATCCTAGCTATCTGTGATGAGGGATAGATGCATCAATTTCTTTTGCTCTAGCTGTATTTGGACTACATATGTATTTTATCAGCCTCTAATATGCAAGCTTTCCATTCCAACAACAAAGAACCAAAATACCTTATGCACTTGTTACTGCTGCTGCCAGAGGGATGATACTGAGCATGGTAGACCAACAGCCTGAGGCGGTACAGCTGATGTGCAAAATTTTGCTCAGACTTTCAGCCTCGTAGTTGTTTCACCATGATTTGTCTGCTGTTGACAATCTTGTCCTGCTCCTTGAGACTGTAGCTGAAAGACCACTTTTCTAATTCTCACTATGTCATCTCCTTTTTGAATCCTCTTTTGCCCATCCAGTTACTTAATTCAAAACAATCGGCTTGCTTTTTGTTTTCAGAAACTGCCTGTGGTATTTCTCCTATCTTCCCCCACCTAAGCCCTTAGCATTTATCTGCTATCTAGACGCTGACTCTAGATGCTTCCTCATGTTTTTCCACGAAGAAATAATGCCAGCTCTAGTAACCATTTCAGAGGAACCTTGGTGTAAACATCTACAAATTTTAAGAACTTAGGAGCAGCTATCTAGTCCCTTACATCTCCAAATGTGGCTGCAACTGGTCAATTAAGGAAGTGTTAAAATGAGGTAGCCTGTGTTGATGCCTTTCCCTAACTGTCCCAGCTTCCAACAAAGTTGAGGGAATTTCCTGAGCTTGTGGTGGCTTGATAACCCCCAAAAGATCTCCGGATATTTTTTCTGGTCTCCAGTTGGGACTGTGTAAATTTCTGGCATCCACAACCTCTTTATTAAGGAATTCCAAAGGTCTACAACCTGTTGTATCACACCTACCTTGTTCTGTTTGCTTCAAATGTAATCAAATCATCAAATTAAACAGGCTCCTATGCACATGTACCTGGATCAATCCCTACCCATCTTTTCCATGATGAATATACTTCTGTAGACATCTATTATGTCTTCCCCTTAAATTATATCTAGTTCCACATTTAATATGCAAGGCATAGAAGAATAACCATAAATCAGACACTGTGCTTTTAAAATAAATATGACATCCACGAGTGATTAAAATATCTCTTACGAAGCTTGCTTCATTACAATACCATTATTTGATTTAATCATATTGACTTTGTAATCCTGCTTTGCAAGATTATGTCTGTACAGCAAGCCAAAGAGACAGGCAAGATGGAACCGTACTGTCAGACCAAAACATGGGTAAACAGAAACTTGTAGTAAGGCAGAGAGTGGGACATGGAAAATTACTGTCACAGTTTACAGACAAACACCAAGCTTCTCAGCAATAACATGCTGACATGTACATTGCTGGGTGATCTAGACAATAATTAGGCTATGATAATATGCCTCTGCTAGTAAATATTTCTCAAGTTGCTGGTAGGGTCAGAAATTGATTTACAGATTGAAGTGGAAAGTCATGTGAAGGAATTCTTATTAATTCTAACAAAAGATCAAAAAAGGAGTATTATTTTTTAGTTCGAATAAATCACTTGTTATAAAAATACTGATTATTGAAGGTAAAGTGTCTGTCTTTTTAAAGTCTTGTTTTCTCCAGTTCTGAAGGTTCAGAAATTCAAAAGCAAATGAGAAAAAGTGAGATTGATTTCAAGTTCTGACAGGGACACTTGTAGCACCTAGAATTTACCTTCTAAGCAGAGGGTATACTACCTCTAGATGTGGTGTGAGATTTATCTATTCAAACATGAAGGCGCCTGAGCGAGATATTGCAGAGCACTATTCCTGAATCACGTAGGAGGAGAAATAGCTAAATGTAACAGTGCAGTTCATGTGACCAAACGTAGATGTTCTCTTCCAAATGGGATGAATCACTCACACATTGTAGGTGTCCAGAGTTTACACATGAATCCCACTCACTGTCTCTTATATTACAGCTTGTCTTAGCTTAGCCATTTCCCCAAGGGTAACTGTGTGCTGTCCCTGTCCTTATCAGTTCCCAGTCACTTGAGAATTGCTGCCTTTTAATCAGAAGGTTTTAAAATTGGTCATGCTGCCATGAATCCTTCATGCAGTTCCTCATGCTGAATTTATGGAAAGGATGCAGCTTCCCTGTTAACATGGTCAAGGAGCAGAAGGACTGGGAAGCACTTGTGGAGCATTTCTTACCTTCAGCCAGGGCTGTGACTCAAATCCACGTGGTCTTTACCCCATCAGCCCACCTTGGCAATCGCATGACGGCCTGGGGGTGGCGTGGCCCCGCACAGACCAGCCACTCCCGTGGTGGCAGGGATGCTCTCCCTAGTGCGGGTTTGCAGTCAGTGCTGCCGTGGCTGTGCAGGTGCTGCTGCAGGTGCTCTCTGTGTGAGCAGCAGTCACACTTTTGGGAAGTGCAGCCATGCCTCTGCAGAATGCTCCCAGTGAGACAAGACTGTGTAGGGTTGGAAATGGCAACTGGCAGATGGCAGGGAGCTGTGACAGTGGGTCTTAGCTCAGAGGTGACGGTTTTGGTGGTAAAGTGAAGTGACATGCCAGATGATAGTGAAAAGTAGCAACTGGCAATGCAGCCTGGCGTTTTGGCGGTAACAGGAGGCTCTGTGCTCCCTGGTAAGAAAAAGTGACTCTTAACAGCAAGATGTGATATGGTTGCTGACATTGATGAAGTATTTTTTGCTGCAATGCACATCTCCTTGCTAGTGTGTCTCTTCTCAGTTTCTTTAGAGTAGAATAGACCATTTCACAGGCAATGAACATCTAGTCCATCTGCCTGACCACTTTAGGGCTGACCAAAAGTTAAAGCACATTGTTAAAGCCATTGTCAAAACCCCCCAAAAACACTGACAGGCTTGGGGCATCTACCACCTCTCTAGGAAGCCTGTGCCAGTGTTTGATCCCCGTCTCAGTCAAGAAATGCTTCCTAATGTCCAGTCAAAACCTCCCCTGATGCAGCTCTGAACCATTCCCATGGGACTTATCACTAGATACCATGGAGAAGGGATCAGTGTCTCCTCCATCTACCCTCCTCAGCAGCAATGAGGTCACCTTTCAGCCTTTTCTCCAAACTAGAAAGGCCTGAAGTACTCAGCTGCTCCTCAAAGGGCATTCCTTACACCCTTCCTGTGAGCCAGAGACTCAAACATTGGGCTTCAAAACCAGCTAATGCCACTACAGGAACCTGGAGGGTAATTGAAGTTGTTCAAGGGCAATGAGATTGTATAAGCACGAAATGGGTTATTCTGTTGCTCTGTCTGCAAGCTGTCTCTGCATAAATCAAGAAACTGCTTGGCTTAAATAGCTAGTAGGGAAGTCAAGGCTAAAGTAAGATAACATATTTCTGTTCAAAAAGCATATGGTATAGATGAAATGTAACCAGCTTGAATGAAAGGGTCTGAAGGGAGTCTTGGGACTATCTAGGTAACAGCATGAGCAATACCATAGTGTATCAAAACCGCCTGGATAAGAGTGTTAGAAATACCAAATTTGGGTGTGGGTATAGCAGAATTGGGACCAGTGAGGAAAAAATAATTAGAAGCATGTCATTAAATAGGTCCCATTTGTCTGGGAGGACCCTAGGCACAGAAAGAGAGGTGCAGGGTTGGTGAAAAGGTAGGTTCAGGAAAATAACCACTAGGAATTAAAATAATTCAATAGGAAAAAAAGCCCAGAAAATAATTTTAAAAACAGGCATTAGGTATATTCCTGTGGAGAATGAAAAGGGATGAGATATTCTGGTTGTAGAAGAGTGAACACCTCCAGTGGTAAAGCTAATCTGACCCCAGGTCCCCCAGGATGGTCGACAACACCCCTGAGACAACCTGCTGCACTCTCATCAGGTCTATGTCCAAATGACTTGGCATGCAAGGGTGGGATGAGAAGGGATAGGCTTGTGCCCTAATAGTGAGTGGAAAAGGGAAGGGAATTGTGGCATGATAAGAGCTTGCACAGGAACGATACCACTTCTTTGTAGCAATTGCGGATTAGTAGTACTAGTAACAGGCAACATAATTGTAACTCAAAATTGTTGCGCTTATAGTGATACAGTTGTGAGTGAGTCCTGCTCATATCAGACATTTGTTCATTAGCCAGCTAAGGTGGTATCAGTCTCTTACAGGTGTGTAGATTAATCAATAGACATTGTGTTAGTTACATTATCAGGTCTCCAGTCTAAAGGAGCAGAGTCAGACACATAAGACACCATGATCATTATTTTAAAAGCTATTTTATATGCAAAAAGCTAAAACAATTTCATTTTCCCAAGACTTTCTGATTATCCACAACATCGAAGAAAATGAAATGGGGACTACTTTTTATCCTGTGATGTAGGGCTTTTCCAGAATCGGCTTAGTGCTTTTTTTCTACTGTCATTATAACATTGATCATTGTGGAACCAAGAGAGCTTGCAGTGGTGCAAGCCTAAAGTCTTGAGGGGGCTCAATACTGTGGCTGGGGACAGTCAGACACAGGGCTGAAACACTTCAGTAGCAGAGACTGCAGCTGCATGATTGCTCATAACCAGAAATGTGTACACTGTTAGAAAGGTTGGCATGGTAGTGCATGGGACCTGGAGATGGAATCACCAATGGGAGAAAAAAGACACATTCCGACAGAGCCCATTGAAAGTACAGAAACTAATACCAAGGGAAAAAAAACCCCAAGAAAACAGCATATTAAAAATTTATTTGAATTTAGTTTTGGCAATTTGTATTACTTCAGAGGAGATTAAAGACATACATATATTGTGTATTTGTGCTGATTTTGACTAGGATAGAGTGAATTATCTTCACAGTAGTTCGTATGGGGCTCTGGTTTGGATCTGTGCTGAAAACAATGTTGATAACACTGGGATGTTTTAGCTGTTGCTGAGCAGTGCTTACACAGTCAAGGCCTTTTCCCCTTCTCATACTGCCCCACTAGGAAGGAGGCTGGGGGTGCACAAGGAGTTAGAAGAGGACACAGCCGGGGTAGCTGACCCCAACTAACCCAAGGGATATAGGAGACCATATGGCATCATGCTCAGTATATAAAACTGGGGGAAGAAGGAGGAAGGGAGGATCATTTGCAGTGATGGTGTTTGTCTTCCCGAGTCACTGTTACATGTGACAGGGCTCTGCCCTCCTGCAGATACCTAAACACCTGCCTGCCCATGGAAAGTTGCAAATGAATTCCTTGGTTTGCTTTGTTTGTGTGCACATTTTTTGCTTTACCTTTTAAACTGTCTTTATCTCAGCCCCTGAGTTTTCTCACTGTGACTCTTGCAACTGTCTCCCTCATTCCACTGGCAGAGTGAGTGGCTCCTGGCGAATTAGCTGCCAGCCGGGGTTAAACCATGACAATATTGACTTAAGGGTGTCCTTATACTTGTATCTTTCTGTTGACAGAGGACAGCTTGTTTCTTGTTTTAGTCTCTTGCTTCAAAATTTTAAATTCTGACAAAAGAAAGCAAAGCACACACTGAACACTTTGCTCTCAGTACAGACTGCAATCAGCAACATTCTTTCAAATTCCACTCTGAAGCTTGCAAAGGAAAGGCTTCATTCTGCCAGGCGGTGGTATTAAGTGTCACATGGAAGGCAGTCATAATTCCAGTTCACTGTAGCAAGGAGCATTTAAAGTTCAAGTAAACTTGTAATGCAAATGAACAAGGAAGCACAGATGAGATGATGATGGTTCTTTCTGTTAAGCCCTAAGTGAAGGGATAAGAGCCCTGATATCTTCTCCAAGTCCTGCTCGTTTGAGCATCATGAGCTAAAATACATAAAAGTAATTTGGAGCCAAGGAACAAAACTTTCCAGAACTCATAAACTGCTGGGAATCCTCATCCTGCTATACTACACACAGGTCCCCTACAGCTTGTCCCCTCTCCCTGGTCCCATTAATCTTGCACTGTGCTGCACTCTGGCTCTGCTTCAACAAGGCAGATGGAGAACACCATTGCTGTAGCCTACTTCATAGCATGATTAGGCATTTTATTGAGAACTACATATTCAAATTCTTCAGGCTGAAGAGGGCTCAGATGTTTCACTTCCAGGGAGTGCTCTGACCCCTAGGATATCACACTGTCTCCTCTGCTACTGGATTTCAGGATTTGCAATGAAAAATACAGAAAAATGCTAATGTAATTTTATAGTTGCTCAGAACATTCTGTTATGTTCAATTATTGTCTTGCTATTTCTGTTCTTCGACATTCAAATAAATGGTCTATTAGGAGGAATGAAGGTTTTAACCCTAACACCTTGGCATACAGAAGTATTACTGGAGAGATTCCTTCTTTCATATGTTTATTAAGGAATTCTAGTTTCGTAGGTTCTGGAGGGAACTCTCAGATCTGCAAGATAAGCTGTGCTGCCAGAAGGCTGAGCATCCCGCAGCTACCCGTGAATGAGTTTAGGAAGAGAGCTGTGGAACATTCTGCCACAGATGCAAAAGAGAGAGGCTGTGTTCCAGGAAAAACAGAAAAGCAGGACAAACAGAGCAGAGAACTGTACACAGGTCTGTGGAACAAGGAGAGTTTTCTTGCGGGTCTGTGATCCTGTACAGGGTTATGAGTACACAGCTCCCCTCTCCTTGCGGTGGGGGTCTGACCTCTCTGTCTTATTCTGGAGAGAGGCAGGTACTTTTCACTGCAAACATTCCTTTGCAGATGCTTAACAAGGAATTAAGCTGGCCTTTACATTTTTTGCTACTGCAGTATGAAGGCAATTCCAGGGAGGACAGCTCAATCAAATGAAGGGGAGAAACAAGTCTCATCCAGGTAGCCTCCAGCCATCCCTGCATCACATGTCCAAATAAAAATATAAAAGGGAAAGGAAATGAGAAGGGATGAGGAAGTAAGTGAAACTCCTGCATTTTTCATCCCTTTTTGTTCATGCAGGCTGCAGTCTTTTTGATAGAGACTGTTAAATGTTATTATCAATCAGCTGATCTAACTACACAATTATTTTAACCCCCTTGCATACACTGACAAAATGCATACAAGTCATTACTTGTTTTTAACACTTGGTATTGTCCATTCAATTGTAAGGAATTAAGAAGAAGCAGCTGTGCCAACACATTATTATCAATGTACTTGAAAACAGTGAGTAAACTTCACAGTTCAATCAAAAGGATCCCCATGTCCCAAAGAAAGTAGTTGTGAAGACTTATATTTTAATTGATATCTTATTCTGTAAAGAAAAATAAAAGCCCTCAGCTACTTAAGTCCTTACAATTAATTAGGCACAAGATACTCCATAAAGATTAACAGTGCCCTCATCTCAGGAGTGCTCAAATAAAAAACCCCAAAAGGCAGAAGAATGTTAAAGTCTGTAAGTTATCAGTATAACATGTCTAGTTCTGCAGTTACAGACTGACAAAACCAAGTCATGGCTGTATGTACAGTCTTGACATCCAGGTGATTTTCAAGCCAGTGCCATTTTGCTTTTGTGTTCCACATGCACAGGCCAGCCCTACTCTGAATTTTCTAAATGTACTGGATTGCAAAGTACAATAGCTGAGAGCCCATTTCAGTACTTGAATGGACTTTGTCAGTCATGTTCCACGGCCCCAAAAGGCTGGAGTACCCCCCTTGCAGCCACACCGTCCTCCAGACACTGTGGAGCCTTTACTGGTCATCCCATGTCAGCAAGGCAGTACTGTCCCACCTACCATGCTGCGTCTTGTTCCGCTGTTCCTGAAGTGTTGATGGATGAGAATGCAGCATTTCCCTTGTTTGCCAGATTTATCGTATGCTCTGTGTTCAGTCTCCATACTCAATGCCTTCACATAATGATGAACTGTCCCTCTGATCCACTGTCCCAAACCACAGCTGCCAGTAAACACAACCAGTGTGCAGGCCCTGCAAAGCCATACGCCTTGGCAGCCCAACAAACTTCTGCCCTTGAGCCTGCTACAAAAAACCAAGCCTCGCAATGCACCACAGGGACGTGTCCTCCTGGGAGCAGTTCTGCATTCCCATGGAGGAGGGTGGATTTGCTCCTAGCAACTGCCACAAGACTGTGAGGCACAGCATGACCACCAAGGGCTGCTGACTGGAGCCTGTTAGGCATGACAGCATGCGTGGTGCTGAGGCAATTTACTTGTCTCAGGCTTGGCATCCACATGTGCACATGTGTGGATACTTGCTAACATCTACCTGCCTCGTAAGGTCAATCATTTTTTGTATATTGAGTTGTAGGGGTCAGGCAGCCTTTGTCACATCTTCTGGCAGATGCTGCCTGAATACGAATTTAGGCATTGGCTTATCCACAAGACATGTTCCAGTGTAAACTGAACATGGTATCGGAAGGACTTCATGTCCAGGAACTTCAGCTGGTGACATTCTTCATTTTATATCCCAGAAAAGGTAATGCAGAACCAAAATACAATCTTCAGTGGCTTCTGCTGTCTAATGTTTGCAAATGGGCATGTACAAATGGAGGTTTCCTGGCATTCATTTCCACAGGCCTCTTTTCTCGTGGATGCCAAAATACCCATGTCCAACAAGACTGGACAAAAACTCCTAATAAAACCAGTGCTTTGCCAAGTCTTTAATACAGCTGGTTTCAATAATATAGCAACAAAGAGTTAAAATATCTGGTTTTACTATTCAAGAAGTCATAATTATCTTTTCCCCTTTGACTATAGCTTACACAAGAATATTTTGGCTTAGTTTCAGCTCAGAGATTTAGAAGTGACTGATGTAAAGAGCTGAGAAAGGAAGAATTCTTGCAGCATTTCTCAAAAAAATTAGAACTCAAATATCTGTGAGAAAGAGTCAATTTTTAACAGCAATGAGCAGTATCAGAGCTTCAGATATTCCCTTATGTAGCACAGTGGAAATGTGTTTTTGCCCATTAGAACCGGCAGCAGCAGCAGACAGCATCTGTACTGCATCCTCTGGTAGGACTGCTCCATTTCTGACAGAAAATCTGCCACAGATGAGACTCCTCACAACTTCTACATGCAGGCTGCACCTATTACCTGCCCAGCCAAGTATGGCTTGACCAAGTCAGATTTGCTGCACACTATATTTGCTGTGCACTATTATAGCAGGCTCTCTGCTATAGGAGTGTTTGCATCTGCAAACTCAGCAACCCTAGCACCAGATCTTTGTCCCCAGCTGGTCTGTACCCGTTTCCTCAGGATCCCTGCATTTGGCACTGCTGAGGTCGCACCTTGAGTCATGTGTTCAGTTCTGGGTGCCTTATTACAGGACAGACACTGAGGTGCTGGAGCAAGTCCAGAGAAGGGCAACAAAGCTGGGGGGGAAAGGTCTGGAGTACAAGACTGCTGATGAGCAGCTGAGGGAGCTGTGGTTGATTAGTCTGGAGAAAATGAGTCTTGGGGAGACTTATCACTCTCTAAAAGTACCTGAAAGGAGGTTGTAGCTAGGTAGGAGCCAGTTTCTTCTCCCAGGTAACAAGTGACATGACAAGAAGAAATGGCCTCAAGCTGTGCCAGAGGAAGTTCAGACTGGACATGAGGAAAAATTTTTTCACTGAAAGGGTTGTCAAGCATTGGAACTGATTTCCCAGGGAAGTGGTTGAGTCGCCATCCCTGGAGGTATTAAAAAAAGCTGAAGATGTGTCACTTAGGGACATGCTTTAGTGGTGGACTTTAGCAGTGCTGAGTTAACGGCTGGACTCAAAGATCTTTACCTTTCCAATGTAAATGATTCTACGATTCAACGTCCAGCAGCTGGGTCTGAACCACTGCTGCAACCAAAGTGCCCAATGCTCAGAAGTAAAGGACAAATTGTGAATTCCTTCTAGTCCGTCCAGCAGCCTTACCCCAGCTCTTGATGAGGCTTAGTAGCTCAGGTGTAGTATGGAACAAAGGCAAGAAACCTGACTGGTCTGAGAAGGAAGGAACAGGAACCAGTTCCCAAGAATCTGGAGTGCTGGGCAATGTCACATGAGGTCATTAAGTATAACTGTCATTTTTGCTGCCAGCATCTGTGTTATCTAGGACTATTTTAGGACTATCTCTCAGAGCATCCTAGCCTCCTGTGACTTTGAACTAAGTAAAATTACAGCTCAAAACCTGAATAATAAACATATTTTCTGTAATTTACATCTTCTTGACTAGGTCTACTGATTTTATGTTAAAATGGTAAGTAAACCTGATGCTTAAAATTATCATAAGGCAAATTAAACTGATATATAATATTGAAATAATATGATTTCTATCTTGATCCAGAGACAGTAATTATCAGCCCTTCTACAGGACAAAATTGCAAACATATTCTCCCAGATTCGTTGTGTGGAATTTCTGCCTGCTTAAGACAGTTTAGACAAGATCAACTTTTTAAAATTAACTTTCTTATTTCAGATTATCGAAAAAACATTTTTCTCTTAATCTTCTTTTGAGGACACATTTGTACAGTAGAAATTCAACTTAGGAATAAGAAAAAAAAATACCATAATTATAGTCAAACACTGGAAGATGTTGCCCTGAGAAACTGCGGACTCTGGATCCTTGGAACTACTAGAAATCCAAGTGTACATGACCCTGAGCAACCAGACCCTGTCAGATAGGCTCAGAACAGGGGGCATGGACTAGGTGATCTCCAGGTCTCTTCCACACTAAACCTCTTCTATGGCCTTATGTCGCACAGGTAGCATTTCGTGTCTGTCTAACATCTGGAAAGATGCCCAAACCCAGAAAGAAAATATGCCTTGGGGATGCAGTGTGGTTAAGTGCTGTACAGTAGCTGTAAATCATGTCCCTCCATTCCTGGCTGCAAACACTGAGCTTTGTAAGGGATGTTTCCCCTAAGAGCTATTAGGGTGAGATTACATGCAACACATCTAATGAAGAGCTGGATTCTCACCTATCCACATAACAGGTTTTTCTTGTAATCCTATGAATGTAGCCTTGGGCAAAACTTTTTAAATTCATGTGGTGTTTTGTTAGTTTTGGCAAACCTGCAGGTGCAGGTTAGTTTTGGCAATCTATAACCTGACACATCTTAATTTTATTGCCCCACACAGCCAGACACACTTAAAAAAGTGGAAATACTCTCATTAGTAAAGCTAAACCACTGCACATGTGCATGTAAATGGTCTGTATTCATGCATGGTTTAGCAAGTGGGCTCTTGCTGGGCACTCTGTAATCCAGGTGTAGTAATGTGGAGCTCTCCAGATTATCCTGGTTGCACTTAACTACTTACCTAGCAAATATCAGTGGTTGCATTTCTCATTATGCTGAATTTATATTATGAAATACTAATTTTGACACAAGCCCCTATTGCTAGAACATGCCTAAAGCTGTAAATTGAAACTATGGACCAATCCCATTTTGTTTGTCTGTACAGAGACAAGAGGCAAAGTTCCTTATACAAACTTGGAACAGATGAAACCCTGAGAGCTGAACAGAGCAGACAGTGGGCAGGGATGGTAAAGTTGTCAGTCATGATGCAGAAAATAGTTACACTAAATTAGCATTTTCTTTGGAAAGTAGCAAGATCTAATCAATGTATTGCAGTAACAGGAGATATAAAGTATCTCATCATTATCTACTAGAGCTTATTAGAAAACAGTCACGCGGAAACCCCCGTCAAATTAAAGGAAACAGCTAGTCGGCAAACTGTTTATTAAGGAGTTAATTAAAGAGTAATCTGAACAATTTTCAACTTAACTGCTTGAACCCTGAAGTTCTATTTAGAATGGAAAACCCCTCCATTTTACACGGGGAACTGCGGGCCATGTAGTCTGCCCTGAAGAGAAACTGTAGAGATCACGCTGTGTAAGTGTCACAGCTATGCCACCCAACAAGGTGAGGGCAGACACCCTTCTGGCACCAAGGCTGTGGAATGGATGTACCGTCTTCCTAACTCTGCTAGTGTCAGATCATGTCATGTTTACTGCTGGCAAGAACTGAAAGCTTTCCAGCTCTTCACCATGCTGTAAGGTCTCTACAGCTTCTTGTAACTCATGTATTTTGCTGAAAAACCAGAGAGAAGAGCAGGAGTTATACCAGGAATCCAGCAAGCCACATCTGAAGCCAACTATATTAAATACACTTGGACAAAATGACAACTCTGGTTGACATACTCAAAAATAATTACTTGATGTACTAGATTCTTTCGAAGGCATTTCTAAGATATTAAATATGTATTTGTTAGCTTTTTGATACAGAAAATTATGGCATATGAATAATTTTATGCTGATTCACAAGCTGCTAGATATATGACAATAACAGCAAAGATATTTAATGGAGAAAGGTTAGAGGCATGTTATTAAATAAAGCTTCTGCTGGAGCTGAATTAAATTAGGATATAATGACATTTTCACATAAGAAAAAGTAAAGTAAAAAAAATAACAGTCAAGTCAAGCAAGACAGGCAATATCTGCAGAAAATATAATGCTGCCCCTGGGCATTCAGCTGTTTGTGGGCTGTAGCTGCTCATCATGATTCTAAAGTTGCAAAAGGAAAATTAGTCTTTATGATGTTAGATCACAGTGTATTTTCTTATGTGAATGTAAGACAAATACACATTTTTGATTAGTAAAAGAAATGAAACTGTAAAATAGTGTTAAAGGAATGTCAAATAGCAAAACCTGCAAAAACGTATTTTCTGAAGAAAGACACAAGGTGCCTTATAAACCTTGCTCTGCATCACACAATGTAAAGCAGGAGTGACTCTACCAAAATGTGAAATACATGGCATGGAACTGCTGGCAGCAGGAGCTGGATCAGGCTACATGGTTTCTTTAAATACAAGGCTTTTGCGGCTCTGCAGAGGGCGTGCAGTAATTCCTTGCTCTGCCAGGGACAGGGAGGTGTGTGCCTCCCCAGGTGCTGCTGATGCAGAAGATGTCAGTGAGGTGGAACAATTGCTGAGGTACCTGTCTCATTCTATCTGTGCTAGTGGAACCACTCAGGTGTTAATGGACCAAGACACTGCATATATGTACCACAAAATAGGCAGCAGCAGCTCAAAAATTCACACTGAAACTGTAATATCCTGGTCAAAGGGGAGAAAGAGATTCAGTATGTACCTGACTGAAAATCATCATTCAAAGGTTTTCAGCCCCATGCATGCAAATACACACTGATGTAGAGACAGGGAACTTCCCGAACATTAAAAAAAAAATTCATACTACCTCCTGGGCTTTTAATGGGATTTTTAGCTTTGCAGTCAGTGGAGGGTGGAGAATGTCCTTACACAGAGCCTGTATCTGCACTGCATAAAGCAGCTGCATTTCAAAGTATCAAAAATACTCAGTAAGAAAGAAGTTAATTTTCCAGATGCAAACAGTGCACAGATATTTTTTAGAGGCTAATGTTTGGGATAACCTTTAAATAGAAACTGGGGTGGTTTAATTCCTCATGTTCTTAACCAATTCTGCATCTCCCAGTCTTTAAAATGAGGTAAGTAAGCCAGCTCCACAGGCCTGGCTGCATGGAAATTGTGAGTTTATTCACACTTTTAACATAGCATGAGTTGTCTACATTTACATACAGGCACTTAGGGTATTGCATTAAGCAGCATCTCACACATTGTAAGACTTTCTGCATACATACCTACCCATTGCACAAAAAGGAGATGGGGAAAAAGAAAAAAAGAGTTGAAACTCTTAAACAAAAAGTCTATGAAGTCCACAAGGTTAGTCAGAAATTTAAATTACTTTCCTCTTTGGGCACAGAATACTCAGCCCTGTCTAGGAAAATGTCTGAATTTCAATGGCATTGCTGAGAAGAGTGGATTTACTTCTTTGTGTCTAGGCCCTATCTTCAGACTACATGAGGTAAGTTCTTGAAGAGTTGTTTCATCAGTCAGCAGAAGGCTTGCTGATACAAATTTTATTTGGAGTTTTGTTTCATTACAAATTTCTGCAACCTCAGGCTTCTGAATTGCAAGGTCTGATGTGCGATGAGTTTCCAGACACAAATGCAGTGCAAAAACTTCCAGCATAAAAGACAATAAATGGCAAATTGGTTTTACAGTAAGAGCACAAGGAATTACTAAAATAGACATTTTTGGAACAGAGGTTGCTCCTGGATCTCAAATGTAATTTTATTTTGTAGGAAATAATGAGGAGTTTGATACACTGAGGACAAAAAGAAGTAAAGAGAGAGAATGCAATTTTAAAGCACTTCACTGTATTCAAGAGATTTTTAAAAAATGTACCTAACAGTGTTGTGAGGTAAGAGTTGATTTCCATATGCTTCAATGGAAAATTTACTCTTAAAACTTTCTGAAACATCATTTATAGAAGGAACATGTTTGAGACCACATTAACATGCAGTTCAAACCACTGTCACCAGACTTGTGCTACCATTTCTTCAGCTATGGTACATGCAAGGCTGATTATTATCAAGTGTTACTCCTTAGTATGCTATGACTAAGGGCAGCACTCTGCTCTTGCCTGGATGTACAAAGAGTGACACAAACACTAGGACACGAGAAACAGAGGAAAACTATGTTGCACTGTTCACATTTCTCATGGTGAGGAAACAATGGTAACTTATTTTAGGGTATGTCTACAAGCAGGCAGCAGGACAATACAGATTGGCTTTTTAATCGAGACCAAATCTTGTTAACTTCAATCCCAGGCAGATGTGCAGTTTAATCTGGATAAAGATTACACAGCAATATAAAACAGTAGCATTACTCTGCTTGTAATGAATTTATTTTTACTTCTACTATTAATAAATTCAGTACAAATTAATTCTGCCTTTTTTACTGTTATATGTTTCTTTCCACGTGTATCTGCTGCAAGTCTTTTTTTTTTTTTTTAAAAAAAATCTGTTCTTGAAGTTTTCTCTTGCTGGATTTTTCTGTGGTGGTAGCAATGACTCCATATACAAATGAGGTTCATGTACAGGGCACTACCATAGAGGCCACACATGTTTGCAGCACACAATCGATTTTAAGACTTAATTTCTGGATATAATAATGTAAAAAGGGATAATATTACCATTATCATTTTCAGCGCAAACAGGACAGAATGTATCTGGGATGACTTACTGCCTCGCTAGCAGTACCTAGTATAACACACTTAAAAAACCCCTTGATTGTATTATTCAGATGAAGAAATCTGACAGAAGACTGGCAAACAAGTTGTTTTTAAAAACTGGTGATGGCTTAAGTAAAATAACGAACAGCCTGAGAAAGTTGGTTACAGCTATTTTCTAGCCTATTACCAACAATTCCTTGGGTCTAAAGTTTAAAATCGACACATCTGATAAATGTCAAGTCTTGAAAGAGGCAATTCCAGCACAACTTCAAGACTACAGAAATTTGAACAGAAAAAATTGCATCACCTGCCAGCAAAATGACAGTTCAGCACGTGCTAACTTGACTGGCTCTGCCCATGCCAGCACCTGCCCTTTCTGTACAGGCTGCTGGGCTGGTGGCAGAGGTAGGGATCCTATGAAAACCAGCATGCTATTTCAAGGATGGAAATACACATCTGGAGGGCTACAGGCACAGTTCTTTTCCACAGCAAGACCCGAACAATCTGCAGAGAGCTCTTCCCAAAACTGAAATGATGCAAGGTGAAAATGCCTTTTGGTTATTATTCTGTTCCACACAAAGAATGTCTTCATTTTAGGCAGTCTAAAGGGAATGTTTATGTTGGATTTCTTCTGCCTCACTTATCCCATATGGGCAGTTTGCTCATTAATTAAGGGGAAGCCAAAAGGGAGACTTTCCCTACCCTTCCACTCTCACTACCTCATCCTCTTCATTGCCCCAGGGCACAGCTCTTAGAAACAGAATGGAAACCACCAAAAGCCCTTGACTTCCCAAAAGCTATTTTCAGCAAATTGCCAAGAGCTGACAATATGCATATTTTCATGCTTCTGCCCTCCCTGCTTCCTGCTGCCAGGGCTGTCTATGGGTTTGGCTCAGCTCTCTGTCCCAGCTGGCCTGGCCACCTGCTCTGTGCCAAGGGCAGGCCTTCCAGTGCAGCAGGAACTGCACCTTGCTCCGGCTGGGCTGCTCTGCCAGCTCATGCTGCAGGCCCTGCCACCCTCCCCTGCCCCAGGGCCACTCTGCTGTCAAGGACCAGCTGAAATAACAGTTGCAGCATTTGCACTTGTCCTTTGGAGCACAATTCTGTGTTTTTGTCAACACGGTACATGTTGTTGCTTAAAAAGTCTCACTATGAGGCACAACACTGCATCCCCTTTCCCCTTACAGTAGCTTCACTGCTCTTTTGGTTGCTATGTGCCCTCTAAACACATACAAATATTGTGACAGCCATCACCTTCCAGGTTGTCAGTGACTGGGATCATCTCTCTGGTACTCATACAGGGACACGTTCTGTTGTTTGACAGACAGAGCATTACAGAATTATTGAATAGCCTGGGTTGGAAGGGACCTTAAAGATCATCTAGTTCTACACCCCCTTCTGTGGATAGGAACATTTTCCACTAGACCAGCTTGCTCAGAGCTCCATCAAGCCTGGCCTTGAACACTTCCAGAGATGGGGAATTGTTATATTGTTAGGAATATATGGATCTCTTATGAAAACACACACTTCTGCTAAGCATCATTGTACTAAAAGGCACATTAACAGAGAGCTCTCTGTTCACAAAAAAAGCACCAAATACCCCAGCTTTTATTGAAACAGAATAATTTTGGGGGCCCTACCTTTACTGTGTGCTAATAAAGACATGCCCAAGCATGTTAGGACCTGACACACAGGATATGTTTCATGGACCTCCCTTCTGCATTTTCACCTGTGTGGTTTTATGGAAGAACTGAGAAGCCACAAAGCACCACCCAGCTCCCTCAGCCACCAGCTAGAACAGCACCTTTAGGGACGCATGTGCAGATTCAATACTACTACCTTTCCTTAAGAAGAGCGTACATAGAAATATTTCTCCATTATTCATCTGTACAATCATTCCTACTCTGAATTTCCACGACTTCTCACCTTCCCTTAATTTTGATATTGTTTAGACACACATTTTTTCCCAACTAAGAAGTGCGAACCACAAACCACATTGACATACTCCTACCTTTTACACTGTGCATATTCCAACGTGTAAAAACAAAAGCAGCATTTTCCTTGAAGATGGTAAATGCATTCTGTTATATTAAAGTGTACAAAAAGCAAATGCAAAAGGACCCAAGTTTTGTCCACGACTTGTCTACATGTGAATGTTATTGTGTACTTGCTCTTTAAACTAGGAGCTCTTCTAAAAATCCTAACACCATGTATGATAATAGACATTTGTCATCTGACTTTTGCTGAGTAATAAAGGCACAGTGCATAAAAATCAATCAAGTAGTTTATCTGTGTAGAAATTGATATCAACATGCAAGCTATTACAGTTAAAAGGTTATTAAATTGTAGCTATTAAGTATCACAATCAGTCCTCTGCTACTTTGCTATGCAGAGGTCATAGAAATACTAGTCAAAAGTTCTGGGTAGTATCTTGCAATACAGAAGCATCATCCTTCTCCATTATGATCTCTTCCCTGTTCTCTCAAGAGAGCATGAGCACTAACAAAACTCAAGGTTGGAAGCCGCGGTTTGTGAGATGTGGTACATCCTAACACAAACCTGAAGCAAGAGGTCTTTCAGAAGGCAACTAGAAGAGATTTTAGTTAACTTCTTGAGCTGAATGTAGAATACTGACATGGCATCAATGCTGGTATTTTCAGCACCACACTGCAACAACACAAATCATCTATCCTGGCCTGTCATGAATGAAAGGAATTTAAGCAGCATAATACAACACCAAAGAGATTGGGCTGAATAGTCTGGAGTGCTGCTCAAGTGCAGCTGTGACTCGCCCTGGATACACTCCCACAGTGCAGTCTGGGTGAGAGGCAGCTCTGGGCACCCCACCCTGTGTCACAAAAAGTGCAGGTACCCTACATCCTGCCTGGCTTTGATGTTTTACCACACTTGCCATCTTGTAAGTTGCAGTATCTGTATATTGCGCATTGCAAGGAAAAGAAACACAGTGCATACCAGGAATGGAAGTGACATGAGAGGACTCTAAACAAGGCAAACAAAAGCTTCCTATCTTTTTTCTCTCCTTCATTTGTTTCTCTATAGCCTATAGTCCTACCTAACACACTGCTGTTTGTTACAAAAAGCCATTTTGTTGTACTGGCAACTTTTAAACACAGTACCTAGTTGTTCAGCCACTCCTAAAGTGCTGTGTAGCAAGACTTAATCACCAAGGAGAGGACAAGGAAGAGAGAAAAATACTGTTTAATGGGAAAGCACAGTGCCAAATTAATCCAAAAGCAGATATACCGCTAACCTATAATTTTGTTTTAATTTTGGCAAAATAAAACACAATACTTTATTCTATTGCACATTAACAAAAAGGCAAAACACAGTTTTAATTTTCTTTTTTTCTTTAAGCTGCCACTTAAGGCATTGCTCTGACATACACCACAGCAGATGGCTAGATGACAATGAGAACCAAGAACACCCTGTGTCATCTCAGCTGTATATACAAAGGCTTTAAAAACTGGAAGTGGGGTTTTGGCTTAAGGTACTCAGCATCAGGTGAGTGGAGCTATTTAATGTATCATTCCAGTTCACATCGTAGATGTACTACTGTAACACTCCCACAACAATGACACACACATCTATGTTCTTGGGACAGGCCAGTTTTAGGTGGCGCTACACAAGTCTGAGAAAACTGAGACGCTGAAACAATTATAGAATACTTATGTAGGAGTCCTTCACTACTTTTCTCCTGAAGCCTGGAGGATTCAGGCATACTGTTCTTTGCAGAGGCACAGTAATACACATTTTAAATAGAAAAGCTAGTAAGTTGCCACTACTATTTTATACTATTAATTTCAACTTTTTCACATCTTTAAAAAAAAAAAATCTTGTTCGCAGAAACTCAGAAACTTCTATCCATTTCATAACACGTGCCTCTCCCTGAGGACAAAAGGTGCTTGATCTGCTCAGGACTGAGTTTCTCTTAAGTGTTGTTAGTTTCAAAACAGTTGAATACCAAACTCTTGAATGCATCTTGAATACCAAAAAGCTAGTCACACCTGTCAATTAAAGGGAGTAACATACAAATCTTGCTTACCTTTCCATAAACAACAGTTATGACTAAAAAAAAAAAGTATAATCTAGTATATAATATCCATTTGACACTGTATTTATTACATGTTATCAGAAGGGACATACTTAAATCCAGTTTCAAGCACTTTGTTTTTAACTACAGTGAAATCACCTTAAACATTTCTGCTGTACCCTCCTTTGCCTAATGATCATCAAATATGCCACCATTATTTGGGGAGGCATGGGATACCAAAGTCAACAACAGGTCTTATTTAGTAATTAATGCTCGGACTCTCTCATGGGGTGGAAGAAAACAGGGTTACACAACACATCATTATGTTTACATAATGTTTACTTAGGAATGCAAAATCCAATCCTACTATAACACAGGTTGTTGTACTGATCCACCTTTCAAATGACACTAGCTCTAAAAATACTGTAAACGGATCGATACCTAGCAAGGTTACAGTGGAGACCAGACACTTACTTCTGAAGGCGTTCCAGCTCCGCGGGCAGGTCACAACCTACATAAACTCTGTTCATTAAACTGTATTCTAACAGTGCAAAAAAACAGGGATCCTACAAGAGAAGATTAACATATAACTGTAACCATGGTGCTCTGTGAAGTGAATTTTCAAACAAATTAACATGGCACATGAATATAAGAGATTTAATAGAACCTCTTCCAGAAACAGAACCCTACAAATAGCGCAAGCATGGTGTAACATGTGAGGAAGGTACCTATAGCTGCTCTAAATGACATATAGTTACATGTTAGGTGCAGGGGAACTACATTTTCATTCAGACCACTTCTGGGATACCGTTTTCCTTGTTGTTCATGAAGTCAGACATAAAATGAGATATTAAGACAAGCTCAGCTTATTCCTGTGAAAGGACCATGCATGAGTTCAAAAAGAGTCCTCCATTTAAAAAGTGATGCAACTACATTTTGTGAAGAATCTGACTGTGTGAGATTATTCAGAACATGCTTACTGGACTCGCAGGCCACTGGAGAACTGTAGAGGAGGTCAGAGCTACCACGCTGACGACAAAAAGGAGCTAGGAGTCTGTATGCACAGAGCACCATTTCCTTTGTGCTTGGAATCTACTGTGTGTGTGCCTGAACTGTCCGTTCGTATGGGAACCAGTGGAGTTCAGATATTCCCAAATGCAGATTGAGGACAGTGTACAAATTCCTAACATATTCCGATGCTTCCTCACATCAGATTAAACCACAAAAACATTCAATTGCTGTGGCAAATAACACACCCAATTCAAAGATATAAACCCAAAACTTACTTTCACAAGAACGTGAGGATTTCCCACGACAATCAGCAAAGCTTTTGCTCTAGTAATTGCTACATTAAATCTCTTTGGGTTACAGAGAAAGCCCAAACAGTGTTTTTCATTGTCAATTACGACTTTCTGAGATCGCACCTAAAATTAATTATGGATAGTTTCAGAAATAAAATTATGAGAAAACAACATACCACAGTGTAACTTTAACATAATATTTCCTTACTGCAACAATCCACTCAGGTGAATAATTCACAATGTGTCTCTCAGTAGCCTCATCAATGTGCTTTGATTTAGCATAGGAAAAACAGCCAAAGTAAGCAGTGTGCTAAAATTAAGACTCATTAGTTTTTCACCCATATTTCATCTATATTTGATCTTTGAAAAATCTTCATTACCTAAATGAGTTCTTATAAGTAAGAATATAGTACATACCTAGAACTACTTTAAGAGAGATCCAATGGTGGATTGAAAAGCTATAGTGTGACATGGAACAGTGAAAGTAAGCACAGTACCACTGCCCTCAGGAAAAAAAAAACGAGTGAGAAAATACCAAACTCTTCCTCCAAGCTACAAATGTGAAGTACTACTACTGTAATTTAAACAGATAGCAACGGATTTTTAATAATCTAGATTTTAAAGACAACTCTAGATGCATGCACTTAAGCTCTGCTTTCAAATACTGTGACAGACTGACAAAAATATGGCTTCTAAAATTTTTTAAAAGGCCTATCTCAAAAATGAAACACAGAGAATTAGACAAAGAAATTCTCAATAGGACTACAGTAAATTTACGTACTGTTGATAAGATGATAACCATGGACTCCTGCCCTTGAAACTCTTCTACTGTGCCAACCTTTATGTCTTCCAAATCAATACTTCTGAGAAGAACTCTAATTTTTTCCACCTGCAAAAAAAGGGGGAGAAGGCAAAGAGAGGGCAAAGAGAAAGAAAAAAGTGTTGGAGGGAATTTAGTTTTACATCTGAGAGTGGACTGCTTTAAAGCCAAAGGCATACCGCATATACATGTATGCGCTTTAACATGGCAATGTTGAAAGGAATGACTACATCGAGCTTAGCCATCATGACTACACCGAGCTTAGCCATCATTCACTAGTAAGATTTTAAAATAAAATAGTAACTTTTCCTACAAAAAGTATCACAGTTAATACACAACTTAGAAGGTGAAGGACTACTCTACCAGAAACTGAACAGAAGGCGAGAGACTTCTAGTAGTCCAGATTTTAAAGAGAAGAATAACTCAGATCCTCAAACCCTCTTTTTCCAATATGCATCATATCCAAAACCATGCATACCACAGATGAGGCAGGGCAGGCTGCTTCCCTTAGCCCTTCAAGAAGACAACAAAGACTCCACCTTTGCTTGCCAGGTGCACCATGCAGAGTGAAAGGCAGAGGTGAGATACAATCTTAAGCACCCGCCAAAAGAGAAAGAGAACAAGGAGTCTCAGGCACAGGGATCCTGGTACATGTGGCATTGCTGTACTGCCATCTGCTAAAAGCAGTTCAGAGATTTTAACTGAAGTGCTCCAAAAGATTTAAGAAGAAATCCTGCCTGACTAAGCTGAAGATTACGGTTAAAGACTACTTTCTAATCAGTGTTCCTGCAATACAAAGTGACTTTCTTAATGTGGACATTACTATCATATGCCTTGTATCATAGGCAGATGAAGGATAAAATCACATTAAATCATGTGAAATCATTGTTTATGGAGTGTAAGAAATTCAGTCACATCGATATTATGAATACATATTTGAAAAAAACCCGAATACTAACTGTAAACACAGGCAGGCGCATGCACCTGACCAGCCGGATAGGTAAAAGCAAAGCTTTAATTTGCAAGGGAGATTTCTTCACAAGGGCTTGGTCTTTTCCATGCACCTCACAGTGTTTTCCCCCAAGCCACATGTGCCAGGTTACGAATACTGAGATGTGAACACCAAGAATTATGTGCACTGTCCAAAACCTCCTCTGCAACTGAAAGGGGATTAAGTTTATTTTAAAAATGAAAGTAAACATCACATACTTAACAAACCTGGATATAAATACATTTAAAAATAAAGCACAGCATTTGAAGCTGATGTTCAACATTCTCTAGAGGTTTAAATAACAGCACAAACTTCAAATCTGACTATAGGACAGCTAAGAAGTCACAGTAATTGTTTCCTCTAGTCTCCTCAAGACCACAGCAAGGTGCCATGCCATCTACTTCCCAATAATTCCCTTTTGTTCCAGTCTTCAGTGCAGAGAGTGACAGAACCAGACTGCTGTTCCAGCTGTTGGATAATAAATTCTTGACTTGCACTCTACTTCCAACAACTGAAAAATCTGCTTTGGTTTCCAAACTGGTCTCCTTAACTGCTTGATTTTTAAAACTAAAAAACCATTAGAATGCCATTATTGCTGTCTTTCTCTAGATTTAGATTGCAGTGGCAGCATCATAACGATTGATAATACACTGTGTATCATAATACACAACAGCGAAATTTTAGCGTATGCTCCCCTGCTTTAACAAATCACAGCCACCATATAAATATGTAAGATGAAATACAGCAACTTTGAAGCTCTTAAGACATCAGACCTGTTAAACATTGTACCTGTTTACGATATGGTGCAATCACTCCAATATCTGTCACTGATACTGCAGGGTATTCACTTCTAGCCAGCTGGCAACAGTACATCATTACTTGAACTGCTTCAGCTGGATTAAACCATGAAGGACTGTGACCTTCACGTGTTTCACTGCCCTGTGTTGGGGGAAAGGAAACGAGATGAGGGACATCAGGTGCAGAAGTGACTATGTATCTATTAGTACATTATTCTTATACCTCCTGAATGCAAAAAAAGTGACGGAATATTATACATAATTTCTCTTCCCCTCTATACACCTTTTCTAGAGAACAAGTATCACCTCACATTTTATATTGGTTTTTTTATACATTTATAAATATAATTGATATAACAACAGTATTTTAAGTATGCAACAAAGGAGTTATATCTCAACTCAGAATAACGTATGTTAATAAGCTTGTATCTTGCTTTTTTCAAGGTGGAAGAGTTCAAAACCAAGCCTCTCCAAGCAGCAGATATTACCACTTCCTACTAACTTCTTGGAAGACTAAAGAAATTTTTTTTCCCAAGGTACTACTTTTCCCCTGCCAAGTTAGGCTCTAATGATCCTTTAGTTTTAGAGACTTGTATCCATCTTAATGTAGGAAACTCTTATCAAAAGCAATCTAGAGCAGCTAATGGTAACTCCAGCCTGGTCATCTGCTATGAATCTAAACTTGCATGAAAACGTCTCCACAATGCACTTCAAGAGGAAGCTGCTCAAGTTCTTAGCAAACATTTGACTTTAGTAGTTGCTTTTAAAACCAGATGGTCAGGAAGTCACATTACTTGTGAAAGGCAGTTTAAACTTTTTTCATATCCTTTCTAGAATTTATTCTAAAGAAATCAGCAAACTGCTAGCAAGATTATACAGTTCACTGTATGAACATTCTACATACCCTTATTCCATGGAAAATTAACGGAAATCCCTTCCTGGGCAATTTCCCCCAATTCAACAAAGAAGTTACTACTGAAGTATCTGCACAAACTTCTAGCTCCTTGTGATAAAACAATTTAGATGGCAAGGCAAGCAACGCAGAATGGGACCTGTAGTTCTTTGTGAGTTTAGTGATCTGCAAAGACAAAACCCAACATCCGTAACTGAAACAGGTAATTGCTCATCAGACTTCTCAGAGCACAGCTACTACCTTATCATCTGCTAGCATTTAGCGTTTCTAAAGCTGCCAAAGAACTGTATTCAAGACAAAAACTGCAGCTGTGGTCTTCTGTAAGTAAAAAGTACATCAAAGCAGTTTTTTGAAGGACCATCTCCTTCCCCTCCAAAGGAGAAACAAAGAGAACGGAATGTACACGGAATGTACATGACAGACGAATGGGTCATTCTCTAGTTTCTTGAAACATTTGATCTATAGACACATTCCCTTTTTTTAAGGGTCAGATAATTTCCATGGAGTTTCAATGGATGTAATGTCTTCTTTTGAAGAAGTCTTGACAGGCAAAAAGGGCAGCATCAGAACAGCTGACACAAGCTGGCCTTAAGACATGTGAAATGTATTCTTCTTTAAAGGAAAGAATAATCTTAAGGAAGCATTCCAGAAAGTAACAACCAGCTAAAAAAAACCTGGTCCTGTAAAAAGGATAACATAGGATATTCCAGTCGAAACATAACCTTAAAGCCCTCACACCTCCTGATCTCTCACTATGCCCATTCTCCTTAAGCATTGTGTAAGGAACACAACAACCAAAGTTTGCAGTAACAGATTTTAGGAGGAAGTGTGACAGGTTTTTCAGCAGGCTGAACCTGACCTAAAGCCTAGGTCCAAACACCCTCACTTTCACCCTTAAATCTGCCATCAGGTATCTTCCCTCCTCTACTCCCATGGTCATCTAGTAATCTTTTGCTCTCAGTTTAATTCTTCAAAGTATGTTATCATGAGAATAGGAAGGCATCTTGGGAAGCTTAACATCAGCCCTATTTTTGGGATTCAGACAGTAATTAAAAGCAGCTCAAACATCTGTACTTGTTTAAATACTATGCGCTACCTCTGCCACTTAAAATAGACTTTAGGTACTTGCCCATACAAGTCTGGGGAAGCTATCCTTCAAAGGAAGACATGATAAAGAAATAAGAACAGTTTATCTTCTTCCCTTTGTGAAACATGATGTTTGCAAAATTGATCTTCAAAGAAGAGACTGTCTTTTTATGTTAAAAGCAGAAATTGTACTTTTTCCATCTGTGGAAAATGAAGTTATATAGTTATGGTAAATCTGGACAATGAAGATGAAAGAGAATTTTAAGCTATTATTTACAACTGTGCTTTGTGCACTATATTTGACTTATGCTACCTAAGAATAGAGGATCCCTTCAAAGAAAAGTTTTTACATGCTGGAGGGCTCAGCATCTTTACTATTCAGACTACATATACAAACTAATCAAGCTTTTCTAGAGAAGTAATGCTCAACCTAGACTTATCACTAAACATCAGGGAGCAAAATGGTGTTAAGAAACCACAACTTCTCCTTTTTTGACTGAGCTAAAAAAGGTTAATGGAAAGTTTAACTCACCAACAAAGGATTATATGCTCCACAGACACCAAAAGCATCCTCATCTCTCAGATATAGCTCTCTTGATGACAGTCTTTCTAGCAAGGACATACTTAATCCAAAAGTCTGCGCAAGTTTAGATTTTATTGCTGGCCCTAACTGCTTTGGATCTCCAACGAGAATTATCTGTATATGAAAGTCACAAACATCCATCTTAGATTAAAACAATTGTTATTGAAACTTCATTTTATAATGACATACACATTTCAGAATTCAGAGTTCAATTCATATCAAGTATTCTGCTTTCCTTCAAACATTTGTTTGCAAAGGACTGAAGCATGTTGTCTTAAACAACGCATCTTTTATTTGTAAAAATCTTTATATTTTTACAATATAGACATGTTCTAGATGTAAAGAAACTTGTTTAAGTGTTGAGAATTGATATTATGCATTAATAATCTCTATTACAAAACTCATTACCAGAAAATGGCTGCTTGCATTCTACATAATTCACAAAATATGAAAATAATAAACAAGCTTTTCCTTTTCAGTAAATGATGTTAAGAGAACTACCTGTCCATCAGCTTCTGAAATCAACCCAATAGGAATCAGACTCTCCGGTTCACTTGCTTGACCTGCCTCATCCAGAATCACATGAGTGAAATGTCCAAGCCTATAATTAAATACCATTAACCTGAAACAGGGCTGTTTTCAGATTAGTTCATTCTGCCACCCTGTGGTTGACCTCAGCAATTCTGTTAACATCCTTCTCAAGTGTGCCAGGCAACCCCATAGACAAAGAGAAAAGATGGGTATTTCCAGAAGGAAATATAGAAAAAACAACCCCGTAACTTTAATTTGTCATCTTTGATTTCACTTACATACTCTGATATACACAATCTTAAATTAAAGCATTGTTTGTATCAAGGTTAAAATACTTAGAAAAGCTTCCCTTATTCTCAGTTTCCTTAAGGTATTGAATTAAAATAATGCACTTGGTGTAGCAAAGACAATCCCCAAGCTTTTTTTCTGCCAAACAACTCAAGACAGTAAGGCTTCAGTGTGTCCTTTTCCAGAGTTAAAATCCAAGTCAGAGACAACCTTGGTTAATAGCACTTGATATGATAGTTGTTTACAATTAGTAAATTGTGGCTTGATAAAAGCCAAATACAATATAATTTTTAGTGTGGCAATCATTTTGAGCCAAAGTAATTGTCAGGAGCAATATAATTCCCACTGGTGGCAGAGGAGAAGTTACTGTTCCAAAATCTTAAACATTACTCAAGATAATTCTTACATTTACCATGGAGAAAGTTTCTGCTGAAACACTACTAAGACCAAGTGCTTTGCTCTCTTGCACAATACAGGTGCATTCAATAAAACATTAAAACATCCCAAGTTACAGTTCAGACAGTCTTTAAAAGCTCTGGGGTTTGGTCATCCAGCCATTTGAGTGATATTCCTATCTATGGTACTGTACCGTGTATCTGCTTGATAAAACAATCCTGCACTGCTGCATGTTGTAATTACAATCCTGGACCACAATGCTTTCCGAGTATCATCACCATCTTTGCAGTAAGGTTTCACCATGTCATCAATCTGCTGTGGAAACAAAAAGGTAAAACAAAATGCCAGCCTAAACCAGAACTTTTAAATTTGAATAGAAAAGCCCTATGAAAACTATTTTAAAAGCAGAGCAAAACACATAGATTTAGACCCACTCATACACCAAAATGAATTAATTAATTTGCCTAAGCAAAGTAGTACATATGCAAGACATCTGTGCTTTATTGTAAGGATCAAAATGGAACATTTGGGTATTTCATATATGTATCTATATATACACATATACACACACGTATATATACACTTGTGTATATATATACACAATAACTCTCTCTCTGTAGACACACATACGCATAAATATATATACCTATGTATAAATATGTATAAATAATGAATCCACAATGTGTGTGCCCTCCATAGAGATGACAATCCTACTCGCTTGCTTTCTGTGTAAGTAGTCTTAACCTGGACTGATAACAAAAAAAAAATCAAATCAAAAGTCCCCACCAATGCCTATTTGCTGTTCGTAGAGTTATGCACAGCAAGAAAGAGGTGAAGATCCTATTCTCATACAATCAAATTAAGGATGATAATCAACATTTTCCAGTTAATCTTCTGGAAAAGCTGAAGCAATGTAATACTCTGGATCCTAAGCAAACCTAAGCAGCCTAATAGGCACTGAGAGTTCAAATACTAAATCAGTATTTTAAGGTACAAATATTAAAATGGAAATCTTAAGTGGCAGGTGTCTGTAATATTTACCTCTGCTGACCTGAAGGCAGCATTAACGCGGACCATAGTGCCTGGTTTTAAGAGATTGCTTTGATGCAGCCGCAAGCAAATCAGATCTGTTGCAGCGTTTGATGGTGCGCATACCAAAATCCGACTGTCTGGGAGAGTAAAATGTATCTACATTAAAGAAGACAGATATTAAAAAAAAGGTTACTTAAGCAGCAATAGCGCAAACATTCCCATTTTATTTCACTGAATACAGAACCCAGCAGAGTTTTGCATGCATGTGATATCCATTCGTTCTTTTGCAGTTCAGTAACACTCCTGCCAACACTCATGACTAAGTACTCTCAAACTGAGTGTACCCACAACAGAACTAATTCCTGGTTATATTAATGTATACCTGTGCTTCATGAATACATTATGCACTACTGGAATCACAAGACAGACACTGTTCATTGAAGTTTTAAAGACAAAAAGGCTTGAAAATAAGCCATTCAGAATTCTGTTAAATGCATGTGAAGATGGATTTTCCTCCTTTAATGGAGCTATAGAAAATGATTTTAAAAAGAGTACTTTGAAAACTCCTTGGGAAAAAAATATGATGGTACTTACAGGAATACTATAAATGTTCCAACATGGAAAAGACTAGAGATGACTGATTTGTCATTCACCACTACCTGTAAAATAGCTTCAATTACTGTTACTGTTTTTCCAGTTCCTGGTGGTCCAAAGAGAAGATAAGGTGTTGGGCGACATTCACCACTCAGTATCCTTTTCACTGCCAGTTTCTGTTGCACATTCAGCATAGGATTGAAAAATTCACCATCTCTCTGTTTAAGTGCCACAGTTTCACCAACTATAATCAAGACAAGCATATCTCAGAACTTCACATATATATTTTTAACGTATGTAGATTAAATCAATTTCAATTCACAATATGCTTCTGCAAATTTTTGTTTTCCTTTTGTGGTAACAACTAATGAATTTTTCAAAAATTCAGTTTTCATAGAATACCAAGCAGAAAACAAGCCATTAATATTTCCAAAGTGTACTGGCTCTTTATTGCAAGACAGAAAAGGGCCATGATTACATAACTCAACAATCCATAAAAACTCTATTCAGTAATTTTAGAATCAAGCTCACTTTCTCGTCCTAGAACAGCAAAACTTGAGAAACTTCCAGTAACTGGCACTTCAGGGATAATACCAGTACTGCATGATCAGTCCTCTGTTACAACTGGTGGAATTTTTTTTCTTAATCTTGTCTGAATTAGTCTAGCTTTACCTTTCCACAGCAGAATCTTATTAATCCTTGGGTGGTGTGCATTCTAGGTAATTACTTAGTAATTCTTTGGCATATTTTTGATAAAAAATAACATGATCACCCTTTTAGGCATTTCACAACACTGATACTTAAAGTCACACTTTCCAAAAAAAGCATAGGAATAATCTGGGATACTTGAAAAAGTTTTAGCATCTTTAGCAAAGCTTTCCCAAAGATGAGAGACAGTTATCCCAGTAACAAATTGAAAACTCTGAATACGACCAAAAGGTTTTGAGTAAATGACTGGGAAATAACTACATTCATTACAAAATACATCATCAGATGTTTGCTCCCCCCTGCCCCAAAGTGTTCAAGGCCAGCCTGGATGGAACTCTGAGCAACCTGGTCTAGTGGAAGGTGTTCCTGACTGTGGCAGAGGGGTTGGAACTAGATGATCTTTAAGGTCCTTTCCAACCCAAACCATTCTAGATTCTGCAAATTAGAGATGTTTAAGTAATGCTCCAAAAGCCTCCACAGAAACTTCCTGCTAGTAGTTCTAGAATTTGTCTTTAAAGGATGGAGCACAAGGACATCCTAAAGGTGTCTTACACAGCCCTGATTTACTGATGTGATACTTATTACTTGAGCACAGAAAATATACCAAGTTGGTTGATTGCAGAGTTACTCTCATCACATCTGTTATGTTCACCCCCCTTGATGTCATACCTTTTGTCTGTTTGTTCTGCTTTTTTTTGACCTGAAAAGAGCAAGTGAAAATAAATGCACTTATAACCTTAGGAAGATAGGCAACTATTTTCCCTAATAGTTTTGAAGTTGCTAAGCTTTAATTTTTTCCTATTAAATAGAATATCTACCATTAAGACAGAAATGGCAGAAGAGTAGAAGAAAGTGCCAGGAATTCCCATGTTAAGTTTAAGATTTCTAATAGTTTGGCTCTGTTAATATTAAACATTTATTTCACAAATACTCTGCAGGGCTCAGATGAGGATTTTGAAGCCATAACTACATAACTTATCTGCTTCCACAAAAGCAAAACAGTCACATTCCAGACCACGACAAAAGATGCACGGATACATGCATCCTCCTTACTGGACAGGTCCTTTCAGGTTGGGAGAAAACTGCTTGTAGGGAATGTGGTGTTGGCAAAGTTCTGGACATCATGCCTCTATCATATTAATATATTGATTTCAAACCAGATTGATTGATTACTCCTTGTTGTAAAGGACAAATTGCAGGTGAAATAATTAGGGAATTAGGAAAAAATGTTGAGTGTAAAGGTGGTGAAGCACAGGTTATGCAGACACTGTGAAAACTCTAGACAAAAGTAAAGAAATGCTGCCCACATGCCCCCAAGATGACTTGATTTACTGTTGGTGACAGTCCTGCTTCTAAAAGCAAAGAGAATTAGGCAGCCTCCGAAAGTCCTTCCTAAGAAAGATTTCTACATTTTGTTAATATCATGTAAGTGGCAGTTAAGCCTGAGTAAATCTACTCAGAACAGGATGATTACCTTCTACCACAAAATTACTTCCTGTCACAGTGACTGGACTTAAGTATCTACTCAACAGTAGCTATGAAAACTAGTCTAAGGCAAATCTGACAATTCCCATCACAGTCACACACTTTTAAAATAAGCACTTTCCACTTTATTCGTTTTAGCTTTATAGTATCAGTTATCATAAAATCCCCCCGCCTCCAGGCGGAAAACAAAAACTTCTGTCATCAGACTGCAGCAGAATACAACTTTGATTCTTTGATACTCCATTAAGCAATTCCTTTCCGGCAACAGCTGTACAGTAAGTATTTGTCACCAATCTGAATAGACGTTAACATTTTAAGGAACATTTACAGAATAGATACCTTACTTTCCTGCTGTGAAGATTGTTTAAGGTCATCATCAACAGCACAATACTCTGTAGTATTCTGGGTCTTGATAGCTTGTGGTGATTGTAACACAAGCCTTTCTGGAAATAACACTTCAAATTCAGCAGAAAAAAGAAAGAGAAATTTCAAAGTCACACAAACACTTTGCATGTTTCACTGATTATTGTTACTGTTGATACATTAGCTTAGTCTGACCTGCCAAAACGGGTTTATCAGAACTAATGCGGTAAAGACCTGTGTGAAGTTCATATGCATCGTTCAACTCAACCACAGAACAGGAAATCAATGGTTTTTAATAAATTCTGAGGTAACACAGACCATGGCCATTTCACTGGCTATTATTATAGCAGGACGTATGATTCCTACATTTCTTGTTGGCTCTAACAGTTCACAAAGTTTGTTTCCAATCCTCCTGCCTGTGATGGCCAACAGAAGAAATAATTTTGACAAAACTTTCTCTGCATTCAGCACTGTTTTTTCTTCTTAAAAACCAAACCAAACTGCGTCCAACAACACATGGAAAACTCTTGTAAGAACAAATTACAATGCATTCTTCTCAGTATGCCCTGATATGAAAGCAATAAAACCCACAAGACTCCACACAAAAACTCCTCTAGACAGCTTAATAATCAAATGAAATGTACCTTTTTCACCCAGGTACAGAGCTTGCTGAATGGCCAACTGGCATCGCCTGCTAGGAATCCTGGAATCAGAATACAGATTTGCAGATTAAAGTAAAAGCTTACACTTCCATATACTATGACAGCACACACCTATGAAGTATCTGGTACTTTTTACTGTGCATAAAAAAATTAAGAGTTTTATATAAAAATGCACATTTTTTTAAAAAAGCATCTACTGAGAAATATGCTGCAGAAATATAAACAGTTTTGCCATGAATAATATTGACACACATATTCTCTAGCTTTTCAGTGATACAAAGATGGCCTGGTGTTCAACACTTTCAAGGAACTTCTCTGCAAGGCTGAATTTACAGAGATTATGTAACTCTAAACAGATAACAACATCCCAGGAGCAAAACAAAAGTATAAAAGAATGGGTGATTATCATCAGCTATTTTTACTTCCTACATAGTCTTGCAGCCATATTAGTATATTTTTAGCTTTAAAAAGTCCCCCAAAAAACCCCCCAAGAAAAATACTCCCAAACACCCCACCTCATTCCCCCTCATTTTACTGTCTGACATCAGTGCGGCTATCTAGAAAAGATTAAGATAACAGCTTTTTGAACATTTGTACAGTTACAGTCTTTTAACCATGAATATGGTGGCAAAGGTGTTTTGAGGAAAAGAAGTGAAAAAATTGGCAAGATCTTAATTATGTCCTTCTCTGTGTCCACCAAAATAAACAGTTGATGGTCATATTTAAAAGTCACTTTACTAGAGGAATCATTAAATGCAGCTTTCTGGAAGCTTCTATAAACACCTGCAATGTACAAATTCCACATCCATGGGTTCCAAGTTGTAAGCCCGTTCAAAGTCTGCATTAACCTTAAGAGTAACATCTTCCTCACATATCTGTTACAAAGATAAAAAAACGTCAGAATACTGATGAAGATTTAGTACTTTAAACATAAAAAAGCACCTCTGAAAGCACTGAACCCCCCATCAACTCCAAAAAGTACATCTAGACTTACCTACTATCAACCTATTACATATCTAGATTACATTAAAAGTGTGTGCAGAGCAGGCAAAGATTATAAACTCAAAAGAATAAGGAAGCCAGAGTCCTCAAAAACACAATAAAAATACAAAATCACCATTCAAAATATAGATAAACCTATCTTCTCAAAAGTCAGGTTAAACTAGTCTGTAACTCCATGATTACAAGCTTCCCTTATAAAACTTGAGGCCCATGGTATTTTCCAAGAGGAGAGACATTTTGCTTACCTCAGCGACATAGGCAATGTACTCTATTATATGCTCTGAGTAGACCTGACTTTTCAGTATCACCTTATCACCTAATTGTAAACAAAGTTAAAAAGCAAAATACTGTTACAAGAAATAGTAACATTTTCACTGCAACATGTAATTTCTTCTTCTCTTCTGCATGTTTAAACTAGGAATTTGCAAGAGGCTAACTTCAGCAAAGTTGCTGTATCCATCAGCACTGTTTTGAAACATCGTATGTAGTTGTATATTTTAAAAGGCATCTAGTACTGATGCCATCAGATGACACCTTGTGAAAACACTATCTTGTATATTGTATTACTTGAAATTCTGAATTTAATTTTAGCTGCTTTCCCAGCTCTTTTTGCTACACCTAATGCTTTTTAAGCTATTACTACATTGCACAGTTTATTTTTGCTGAAAGCCCCACTGATTATTGTAAAAGAAAAATCCTGAAGTATTGAAACACCTGTAAGAACAGACATATGCAACACTGCTTCACAGAGCAGCCACTGTAAGACTGAGACACTAACATAGTGTCCTTGTGTCCCCTGTCCCTAGTCCCCTGTCTAGTATCCTAAATGAGTAACTTTGTGCTCAAATATGTGAAAGACTTCTTTAAACAAATGAATAAACAATAGAGTTTGCATTGGAGTGAAAATATAGATCAGTTATGCCATTTGACTTTATCTCATGTTCATTTCTACCTGGAACCAGGCGAGGTCTGCCCTCTTCTACTCCTGGCACTTCCAGCACTAACGAGTTCCCATTCCTTTTTAAAGTAACCCCACTCATGCAGTAATCTTTTAAATCCATTTCTGCTTGGATCTCTTCAAGCCATAAAAGAGTAGAAAAGTTTGCTTTATAATTCTCTAGATTAAGATGCTGAAAAACAAACCAGAATACATTATTGTTGTACACTTAAGATGCGCAACCCACTACTGCTAACGTCAAACAAAACAGACAGACTGCACAGCAACTGGGTTGCCAAATAAGATACCTAAATACATGCATCCATACACTAGATAGTATTTTAAACCCCCTTAATAGCCAAAGCAAGATTAGTATAGTCCTTGGAGCTCAAATACAACAGCGCCTCAGCTAAAGAGTTTACCTAGTGTCTCCCTACTACAGTGGCAGTTTCACCATCTTAATTCAGGGGCAGTGTACAAACTGAGTTCTATACTCAGTTTATGCCCAGAAAGCATAAAATCTAAACACATGGACAGACACAGCTGAAAGGAGAGAGTCGTGTCAGTCTCTGCCTTGGCTGATGATCATACAACTTATGGCGAGCTGAAAGAACCTGAATTTTCTCCCTCAGAGCTTAATGACTCTCACTGCAGAGGTATTCTCCAACAGTACCAAGTTCTAGCTAAGATTAGGGTTATGGTTAAGTTGTGGTTAAAAAAAAAGTAACCATTAATGGCAGGCCTTCAGTGTAAAATTATTTTAAACACTACAGAGCTTTATCTTCTTTTTGAGAGAGGATCTCTAACCTACTAGCTTAATGCTGTGATCTCAAGTTGATTGTGAGCTATTTAGTCAGCAGACAACATAACCATTTACATTTAAAAAAAGTGTCAGCCCCAGTTTACAAGTACTTAAAAATCTACCATTAAAAGAAAAAAAGAAAATGAGTTGCAGCAATGTTCTACCAGAAATCAGGGCAAAGTTTTGGAGAAGGAATCATTATAATATTCTTGTTAAGACTTCGTAGCTTTTTTGGGGGAGTGTTCTATGTATTCTGAAACTGCTATACTTGTTGGAAGAATCTGAACAAGCTATAGTGAACTAAATCTGAAGATGTTTAAGAAAACAATTCTGAACAACGAGAAAAAAAATTCTGTTATTGCAATAATTTAAGAGATTGTACTTTCATTTTCTATGAAATAACATCTGTTCTGACACCTCAAAAAACCTTTCCAGTGATGCCTAAAAAGCGAGAATATAGAGAAATCTTTGTTCAGCTTCTGTGATATCCCCCCAATATACTTCTACTCTCTTTTCAGATTTTCCCGTTTATTCTTTTGTGGTTCTGCAAGCTTGCATTCTGTAACACACTGAAACCCACGGAAGTGGTGGGATCCAGATTGAAGTCTAAATCTATCTGACAACAGTGTTACGTCATCTTCTCTTACACTAAGGACTACACATTTTTGCTAAGTTAAGGAACCTTGAACAAAAAAAACACTATATAAGAAAATATTTTTTATAGAAAACCTACACTTACATACCTCTGCTAGGAGGGGCTGAAAGGTCAGTATATCTAACTGCTGTTCTACACATTTTCTTAACTCATCCGGTATGGTATAATGTGGGAGAAAGTTTGAACACCACCTTCTCTTATTTCTAAAACAAAATTGTATGAAAACAGCCAATTAACATTCCACATCACTACGACTATAAACCCAAAACACACACACACACGACAGACTAATGATTCCTTCAAAGGGACAACTGAGAAGTTTGTTATACTGGGAAGAAAGGTAAGAGATCCTCTACAAAGATGCTCCTTGACACTGTAGAGAAAAAATTCATGTGGCCAAAGCTCAACTGATGGTGAAGCTGTCCAGTACTGTGGGAGACAACAAAAAGGGTTTAAAAATAAAC
Source organism: Callaeas wilsoni (assembly GCA_013398955.1). Lineage (NCBI taxonomy): Eukaryota > Metazoa > Chordata > Aves > Passeriformes > Callaeidae > Callaeas > Callaeas wilsoni. Next base: position 13,785 of record VWPU01005213.1, on the reverse strand, counting down.
CAAGAGCAAAAAGCACTGCAGAAACAACATCAGGCCATTACAAGATGAGGATGGTCACCTCACACATAGGGACATAGACAAGGCAGAGATGTTTAATGCTTTCTTTGCCTCTGTCTTCAACACCAATGAGAGGCTAAGGGGGTGCCAGTGCCCTCAGCTGGAGGGCCGTGACTGTGAGAATGATAAACTCCCAAGCTGAACCTGAACTTCTGCAGATTTGCTGCTCCTGCTGGATTGCTATAAATCTATGGGACCTGATGGTATTCATCTGAGTACTCAAAGAGCTGGCTGATGTCATCACAAGACAGTAAAGCTTTTGATACTGTCTCTCAGAGGATCCTTCAGGACAAAATATCCAGCCCACAGCTGGAAAAACACATCATGTGACGGGTAAGCAACTGGCTCACAGGCTGGGCACAAAGGGTTACAGTGAGGAGGGTGACATTTGACTAGTGACCCGTCCCTAATGGGGTTTTGCAGGGCTCCAGCCTAGGGCCAGTTTTCTTCAGCATCTTCTCAAATGACTCAGATGCAGGATTTGAAGGTATATTGAGTAAGTCTGCCAATGATACTAAATTAGGAGGAGCTGATGACTCCCTCAAATGCACACAGGTGCTGAAGAGAGATCTACACAAATTAGAAAGATGGACAACCACCAACTGTATGACACTGAACAAAGACAAGTGCCAGATCCTGCACCTGGTCCACCTGGATGTATAGAGAGACTGGGAGATAAGACACTGAAAAGCGGCACTGCAGAAAAGGACCTGGGGGTCCTGGTGGATGACAAGTTGAACATGAGTCAGCAGTGCCTCGGCAGCCAGGAGGGCCAACCATGTCCTGGGGTACATCAGGCACAGCATCGCCAGCCAGGTAAGGGAGGGGATTGTCCCACCATGAGGATGGTGAATGGCCTGGAGGGGAAGCCTTATGAGAAGCTGCTGAGGTCACTTGCTCTTTACAGCCTGGAGAAGAGGAGAATGAGGGAAGACCTCACTGCAGTCTACAACTTCCTCGTGAGGGGAGGAGGAAGGGCAGGCACTGATCTAGTAACCAGTACACAGGACCTGAAGGAATGGCATGAAGCTGTGTCAGGAGAGGCTGAAGTTGGATATTAGGAACGATTCTTCACACAGAGTGTGGGTGAGCACTTGAACAGGGAAGTGGTCACAGCCCCAAGCCTGACAGAGTTCAAGAAGTGTTTGGACAAAGCTCTCAGGCACATGGTGTGATGCTGGGGGTGATTCTGTGCAGGGCCAGGAGCTGGACTTGATGATCCTTATGGGTTCCTTTCAAATTCGGCTATTCTGTAGTAAATGTTCTACCTACAAATTATTTGAAAACACTGTGTTTCTGCTTTTTCAGCTTAGGTATATTTTTATAACTAAGCAAATATGGTAAGTAAAATGGAAGCTTATTTGCAAAACGAAAGTTTGGAATGAAAGATGGGAGACATTAGCTGTACACATTAAAGTTGCATAAAGAATTAAGAAGCTCATCTCAGAAATCTATTTTCAGTTTCCCATCTTTTTTCTTAATAACACAATTGTTACTAAGTAGATAACTAAGGAACAGTGTTTTATCTTATTACCACACTACACATTAGAGATTGTTTGAAAAATCTACAAAGAAATCAATTAATAAAACAACCTCTTCTACCAGCAATGTCCACAATCATCTTGTTTACTATATATGTATACATTTATACATATATATATATACACACACACATATCAACATGTACAGATTCTCCCAGTTTCATATATTCTTTCTCAGAATTACAGAACAGATACAGCAATACCCAATAGAGCAGTGTTAGGTAAGTATGATTTTATGCTCTAAGTGACAGTACCTTTTGTGTTTAGGGCCAACCACTGTTGTCTTCCTTGGCTGAGACTCTGTAATAATATTAGGCTTTCTTGGAGAATAAGGTTGTACAGGTGCTATAAGTAATTCCTCTTCATTTGTTACAGTGGCTTCAATATAGCGGCCAACAGTAAAATCAGAAAAGCCAAGCAACAGGAGCTCTTTACTGTGTCCATGAATCCTTCAAGTAAACAGAAGTTATCTTCTTCAAACCAACACGTTCACACTTCATTTTCTCCAGCCATGAGACAGATTCTCATTTCAGTTACATATGAGAATTGCTCATTTAGGGTAATTCTTCACACTCCCCACCTCAAGTTCAATCCAGGTATCATAAATAATTAAAAACCCACCCAAAAAACCCCCAACCCAAAATCACAGCAAAAATCTCAACCCCACAATTTCATCAAAACCTTGTGTAAAAAGCAAAATCCCTCCACTCAATATACCAGGGTACAGAATTAATACTTCTCTTACAAGGAACATCTTGGAATTTCTGCTACTGAAAAAGAAGAGCCAAACAGCTCTATCAGAGGAACCTGAAGCAAATCCCTTCACTGACTGCAGTAACAGCTTTGCAGCACCTTGTGAAAAGCTACTCAGATCTGAACCCTAATTGTAAACACACAAAGTGGAGAAAGTAGGAAAAACCCTTTAAGTCTGGAAAACTTTATACACGCAAGTGTTGCTTGGGGAGTGACAGAATGGAAAAAAAAAAATCAGGAGGGAAAGGTTTGTTCAGATTGGTTTCTAAGAAACATAAGCACTACTACAGTGCAATTCTCTGGCTTGTGCTGGTTTTGACTGGGATAGAGTTAATTTTCTTCATAGTAGCTAGTATGGTGCTCTGGTTTGGATCTGTGCTGAAAAAAGCGTTGATAACACTGGGATGTTTTTACTGTGTTGAAAAGGGCTTACACAGAGTCAAGGCCTTTTCTCCTTCTCATACTGCCCCACTAGGAAGGAGGCTGGGGGTGCACAAGGAGTTAGAAGAGGACACAGCTGGGACAGCTGACACCAACTAACCCAAGGGATATTCCACACCATAGGGCTTCATGCTCAGTACATAAAGCTGGGGGAAGGAAGAAGGGAGGACATTCTGAGTGATGGCATTTGTCTTCCCAAGTCACCATCACATGTGACAGAGCCCTGCTATCCTGGGGATGGCTGAACACCTGTCTGCCCATGGGAAGTGGTGAACAAATTCCTTGTTTTACTTTGCTTGTGCTTTACCTTTTAAACTGTCATTATCTCAACCTATGAGTTCTCACTTTTCCCATTGTCCCCGCAGTTCTGCTGGAAGGAGTGAGTGAGCAGCTGAATGGGGATTTGTTGCCAGCTGGGGTTAAAGCACAATATGCCAAGAAGAGAAGTATGCCCAGAATAAGGGAACTGTTAAGCCTATTTCCATTACTTGTTGCCATTGTATTGGTTAGAAATAATGGAAAGAAATACTTACACAGCTGTGCATATAACCACTATGAATATTTTTTCACCTGGTGGTATCACAATTTCTGGAGTAATATTGCTGTGCTCAATTGGTTGCTCCACATGGTCTTTTTGCTCACTTTCTCCATTTTGCAGATTTTCATCTTTCACCAAGGAATTGTCTTCCCTTGCCCTTGATAAATTTGTATCTTGAAAATTAATTCCTTCTGTAGTAAATGTATAACAATAAATTTCATTATCACAATTTCTACTGCTAACATAGGCAAGTCTTCTCAAAAAAACCTGCCTGTCTTCTGAGGAGCTAACATTCAGCATTCAAATGTTACCATTTCACTGTACCTGGAACGACTCCGTTCTTCATAACGGATGTATGGTTCAATGACTCATATGTTGTTCCTTCACTGTTGTTAAATGAATTAATTGCAGCTTTTGAGAGGTTTTCTTGATTTACTGCAAAAGATGGCAGATATGCTTCTGGATTGTTCTCACATTTTTGAGGAATCTCAACACTGAATTGCTTGTCTTTCACCCATCCAGCTAATCTGCAGCTGATTAAGGACTGTGGCACACTTCCTTTATTCCTAGAAGTAGTTATGTGATTAGTTACATAATTAAGTGCATGGTGAATGTTCTTGAGAAGTTTATTTCTACCTGAAGTCAAATACAATTGTCTGCAGCAGGTTAGTTCCCCTTATTTCATAACTACTATCAGAAAGAAATTGCACTGCTGCTTCTAACTAATGAGGACAAGAACCTCTGCTTTATGTTAATATTTCTAGGTCACATCAACTACCATATAAAGCATATAGAAATATTGTATAAAAATAAAAGCCAATGGGAGTCTAAAATTCATCATTGGGTAACCAACTCTTAGGAAAGAACACAGGACAACAAATAACAGGTATTCAGGTGTGTCTTCACTCAAGCCTTTATGTCCAGATGTGAAAAAGAAAACACACGCACAAAAAACCCCAACCAATCAACCCCCAAAAAACCCAGAAAAATCCCACCACCAAAACAAAACCCTCCTAAGGATACATCAACATAGTTCTTCAGCATCTCAGTTAACAACAACAACAAAAAATTTTGGTCTGCTTTTAATACATGAGTATGCCATAGTCCTCTTGTTCTAAGATTTTGAAGATGGCAGAGTATCTGCAGTTTAAATTAAACACACAAGTAAAAGCTTTTACTTCAATCCTCACTCTAGGAAGGATTTTACTAGGATTGAGAGATATAGGACTGGGGAGTCTCAAAGCACTATCTGCAAGATAAATACTCAGTATCAAAAAGGCTATCCTACAGACATTAAATTCAGTGTGAAATTCTCTTTAATTCCATAGTATTTAGAGGTTACTTGAAGATCACAAACCACAAGGCTCCACTAGAAGAGGCTTCTGTAGGTAAAACAGATTAACAGACTGCAGAACGATGGAAATAAAGAAATTTTCAAACAATCAGAAAGGCTTACTCTATCCAAATGATCATTCTTTTAGATTGCCCCTGCTTCAGAGTTCCAAAGTCAGTCATCCTTGATACTTTCAACTCTCCTTTGTCATTCATTAAGTCTTCATAAGGCTCACCCATATTACCTCCATTAGAGTGAGATTGTCTGTAAAAGTAATTTTAGTTAGCAGTTTTTAAACACTAATAAGCTCAGCAAGTATCTTTGATTCAGCACAAGCTTAAACACTATACCAAGGCACAGTCACAATATTTAGAAAGAAGCAGGTGAGACAGTTCGTTTTGTTCTCAGCCATTTATACTTCCAAGACAATCGGATTAACTTTACTAATTTAAGCAGCAACAAGTCTTTTGTCAGCAGCACAATAAACCAGCATAAAACTTTGGATGCAAGACTAAAATGATTGAGAAGTTAACTAATCCCTGCTGAAGAGCTGAATCAAATGGTGAGTGAAGTCATTATGACTCTCTTTGGGAGCTGAACAAAGACATAACAAAGAGCAGCTCCTTAGCAAGAGCTATGATGAGCACTGCAGCTAAGAGATAAGCTGACTAGACTGGAAGTGTTTCAACCTATGCACTTGTGTCTTCTGCTTACTGCTCCAATCTGAAATCAGCAAGCTGAGGACAAAACTAAAAAAAAGTTTAAAACCAAGAAATACCCTTGAAAACTTTTATCACATACGACTGGTGAAAAATGCCTATGAAACCAGACACACGCTCTTTCCTGTCTGAAACACTGAGCACAGGTCTAAACTCTTGGTGTCTTCTACCTGTAGAAACAATTGTTACATGGTTTCTATTCATTTAGATAAAGTGGCATGGAAATCACTTAGGAATATTTTAATAATGTCACTAATATGTACATACCCTTAGTATTCCTGAGTCATCTGATGTACTGAAGTAGAAAATGAGTGCAGGCTGCTTTTCATTAGGTACATCAATTTACTAGCCAAGCCCACTAGATGTCTCCCACTGCACCTTAACCTGCAGTTTTTGCTATGGTAGGATGTACACTAAACCTGAGAAACCAACCATAAGGTCTACTTTTGTAATTTGGCTTTAGTAATAATTTTCTGTATAAAATCCATCATTAAAAATAGGTGCAACTGAAAAAAAGATGTGAAAAATTTGTACTGTTTTGCAAAATGATGTAAACACTTCCAAGTTTCATCTATGTACAATTTATTATATCTTATCTCTAGAGAAAACAGCTTATATCATTCTTTGTAGATCCTTTGAAGACATATATATTGGCCTTGGCTAAATTTCCTAGAGATCTCCCAAAGATGATGTTTGAAAGATATCAGAACATCCTTCAGCTCTCCCCTTTGGGCTTTCCAATTGACAATTTATTTTTGGCCTGCAGAGTTAGACTATGTAATCCTGCCAAGAGCTCAGCATGGGAAGTGACAGATTTTACAGTCAACCAATCTATTTATTAAGGTGGTATTCATGTGTTTCACAGGACAGTCACTTAAACTCGCAAGTCAAATTCCAAATTTTTGCTGAGGTCCGTTATTGACCAGTTGCCCATTTTACATTTGTGTAGTTGATTATTTCTCTAAGTTTTGCTTCTTCTCCATACTGAACATCATCTGCTTTTTCCAACCTCTTCTGCAGCGTGTCCAGATCCTTCTCATACCACATATAACATCTAAAGTCCCTGCAGAACCTCTCAGTTCAATACTTGCAAGCCTAATTAATCTCTATTATTTAGACCATTAAACTTTTCCTTTTAGGACAGATATCTGAACAATCACTAACTTAAGCAAAATGTATTAAAGAAACATGAAATTGATATGAGTTTTGCTGCGATTTGTTTTCAAACAGTGAAGCCCCTACTAGAGGGGCACAATTTAGAATAAGCACACGAACCTGGCATTTTTCTAATATGCATGCAAAACTCCTTCCCTGCCTAGCAATATCCCTGAGCTCAGCAGCTACTAGTTTTGCTTCTCTAGTAAGCACTCATGTTCCCACCTTCTGGAAGGAGAAAAAAACCCAAACAACAAGGGCCAAATCATATCATGCTCTGGTTTTTCCAATGGTCTACTATGCCTTCTAGTCAACTAGGGAAATATTCACAGTACTTCTTGCTTAACAGATGCAATGACAAGTAAGCTGCATAAGTACACCACGTCTCTAACTGTTATAAAGAGAACAAAATAATGTTACCCATCCTGGCTGACTGGCACCAAGCAGAGAGCTCTCCAAATGTAACAGGACTGACTGCTCTCCACCACAATTGTGTTCACTAGATCATGTCTACGAGGTGAGTAACCATCAGGAAGTCTCAGTGAATCCAAAGTGAAAAATATACTGTCATCTACTGTCCCAGTTCTTCCACAGATGCTGGAAATGCGAACCTGTAATAGTTTGTATTCACTGTTACTGGATATTATCCTTTTAAGCTAACAGACACACTAACATTGCCGACTTTTTTCCCCCCTGAAACAGCCCTTCTAGCATTAATAAATATGCATTCTGAAACTTCAGTTATTCACAGGAGGTAAACATAGAGCTCTAACCCAGAATCATTGTGCTTGTCTTCAGATTTAGAAGGGTAAAGAAACACAAGTACTTCAAATAAGCATTAAGTTCCACTGAAGTGCATACTACAATATGTACACTAGACTTCATCATGATACCTTTCTTGTGACATACCAGCTTATCTAATTTATACTTCCATACTAGCAGTAATGAGAAGAATTTTTTTCCCATGCTTGACGTGCAAATATTCAATATATAGGGTTAAGACAAAGACAATAAACCATAAACCTAGCACAGCATAAGCACTACTACAGTGAACAAATACTTTCATTAAAATAGAAAAAAGGAACTGTGGTTGTTTTTAAGCTGAAACACTTGAATAAATTAAACATAATAAATTCCCCAGTCATGACATATCCTCATTATAACTAATAGTAAGAATTCAAATCAGCAATTCATAATAAGTTAGTTACTCTTACTGCTTAACCCAAAATGTGTATGCATTTTCAAAATGTCTTATTATTTTAGAAACATCCTCTAAATGGATGAATCAATAAATTTTATCTTTTAATTAAAAGATGTGTTATAGAAGATCTACCAATATTTGTAACTGAAACCAATTTGAAACCTCACTTCGCCCAAGATTCCTCCTGCCAAAAACAACGTGCAGAACACTTACCTTGTTTACTTGTTTATACCTCAAAGGCCTCACAGCAACTGCTTCACTCTTCCATGTTGTCAAGTTAATATAATATTTTGCTTGCACCCAGTCACCTTCATAAGGTTTGAAATCTATACAAAACAGAACACTTCTCAAGGTTAATTACTATTGGTAACATTTACATTACTCCCCTACAGAATTAGTGTAAATTAAATAAAAGCCAGAACAATGCATTATTCAGACCCACTGAGTCCAAAGTTCTCTGCAGTCCTTTGCTTTGCAGGTTATGACAAACTACATAGGAGATGCTAGTGGAAAAATACACCTGCTTACATGTAACTTACGCTTAAATGCAGGTCATGCTCAGTGAGAATGAACAGGCGCTTTCTTTATCCACATCTGGCTGTTTCACTGTGTTTCATTGCATATTCTATTAGAATTTATTTGGGATTACAACTGCACGTTTATCAGAAGATATTTCTATTGTATACACAAAAATATTAGGAAAGAGGAAACAAGAAGTCCCTACACACCTTCCCAGACGTCTTGCATTGCAAAGTATGTATTCTGATTAATATAGCCACCATCCACAGAGAGAGAGGTAATACTGCCAATTAATGTTTTCTTATTTAGTTCAGAGGCATCACAAGTAGGACTGGAGTCTTCTTGTGTATTCTGGATGGTGTCTACCTATTAATACAAAAATAGTCCCAACATTTAAACAGCTGACACTTAGACCTAAATATATATTCCTACAATAAATACACAAAATTTAAATTGCTTATGGAGGCAAAGCTTCTTATTAGACAATTACTTACTCACTGTGATGCCTTGGAGAGGCTGACCTGGAACAGAGGCTAGACAGAGTGAAAGGATAAAGGACAGGTTTTTATTGAAAGGCCTTCACAGGGTACACCTTGGGCAGTGCAGGAGTCTCACAGAGACTACACCCAAGATAGACAACACTCACATGTTTTTTGGACAGATATGTTTGGTCTATTTGCCTATCAGAGGTTAATTGTCCAATTACTGCTTCAGGTAGTGGAGTCCTATTCTCCTACTTTGCTCCTCCCTCAACAGGGCATGAAACAGTGAGGTGTCCTTGATTGTCAGGCCTAGAGAGGAATTGTTGTGTCTGACCAAAATGGGAAAAGCAGTTGCTAACACACTATATGGCGTTCAGAGTTATACACTAAAGAATTGCAGGATTACAAATATATGGAAAATTTCGCATTCACCAAGAAGATCTGAGAACATCAAACTTCCTCTGAAGTGATTTTTATTGCTTCATATGGATAGAACATGAGTAAGTAAAGTGTTCCTCAGAAGACGAGTAAATTTACATTTCATGTAAACTACACATGCAGTTACACTTGAAAGTAATTTGTAAACCTAAAGAAATGTTTTTAAGACATGAAAACACCTTAAAACTCCCAACATACATTTTCTTTTGATACTTCTCAATTTTTCTCTACCACTAAGACTGTAAAGTTCTCTCTCATACTAGGTCAAAATGGCCTTCCTACGACCTCTGGCAGCAGCCTTGTTTTAAAGCCTGCTACAGAACCTATAATCATTCCATGCAGAGTTTAATTAGGACTTGACCTTAAATAAACTGAAATCCAAACTTTTGAGCCATGGTCTTTCCCAAACACATGGCCAGTAGCTCCAAAAAGCAGCTGAAACAGTACACTGAGCAGAGAGCCACCCAAGGCTGACCATGCTCTTTCTTAAATCAAGTAACATAAACGCACTGACACCACCGAAGTTTGAACTGCGCCTTCCAGATTCTCCCCTAAACTGCATGTTGGCAGTGTCCAGGCTGCAGAGCTTGTACTCCTGTCTGCAATTAGAGGAGTACCTTTTAGATCACTTAAAAATCAAAGTTAAGTGGTAATATCTCAGTTATTTGGAAGGAATACTGGTATTTAAGCATCATCTTGTACAGTAGTTAATAATTATGCTTGTCAGGAAGCTAAATCTTCCCCTCTGACTAGGGGTTTAAAAAAGGACTTAGTTCTTCACCATGCAAGACAACTACAATTCAAATACTGTTGTTTGTTCCTATCAAATGTTCAGAGTATCTCAAGTTTGTGCCACTATATGGAAAGTAAAGCAATACATCACAAAGTACAGAATAGTTCAGGTTTTTACTTATGTTCTTAGAACAGACTTTGAAGAAATGACCTTTTTCTTCTCGCTTATTGAATCAAGACTGCCCTTGGACTTTGACTTTCTATGGAGTACAGTCAGCTTTTGACATAAACTTGTCTCAAAGCTTTTCGCCCAGCCACAAACTACATTGCCCACAGTCTGAGATGCCTGCAGGATTATGGCTCACAAACAGGAATAAGGAGAATCATCATGCTTTTGAAAAAAACTACTTTTGAAAATGCCATTATCTAGAACATAGAGCGAAACATGCCACAACTGCTAAAATATTCTAGTTGCTTTGTAGATTCATATGCAGTTTCCCAGTTATCAGGTTTAGGTATTTTGGAGCAATGACAATATTTCAACAGCATGGTAAAAACTGTCAGTCAGAAGAAAAACAAGGAAGAAAAAGTAAGATTTAAACCACTCCATATTCTGACTATGTGTGAATACTATTTTACCAAACAGCACTGAAATTGCTTGTTGGACAAAAAATATTTAGTTTTTATGCAAGAAAGTAATTTAAATTTAAAAAGAAGAAACAAAAGGAAATAAGAAGAGACATAAGGTTATCTTACAAAACACTAGGTTTTTGATAGCACTAGAGCTGCTAATTCTTTAGAAACAAGACTTCCCATTTACTTTCCTTCAATGTTTAATTTTGAGTCACAGAATAAAACTGTCTCCCCATTAAGCCTTTCTTTGGTTTTATTTAATCAATGAAACTACATTTGGTTTCAACATGAAATGGATTTGCTAAGAAAAACTCCCCTTGAAATTTGTGACAAGGTATAATCAACCTTGAAATAAGTTTGCAAATGAAATGTTAAGCAAGAAAGGTAGCAAAATCTCCATTTTTGTAATTGTCTATAATATTAAGTTACCAATTTTTACAACAAGAAGTTTTGAAATTTCTGGTCTAATTCACAAGACCATAAATTACTTCTGTGCAAAAAAAGCAAACTTTGCACAACATCAGACTGCTCTGATCTTTTTATCCATTCATATAACAATAACAGAAACCTGACTGTAAAACTCAGGAAAGTTATACAGATCTGGAGTAACTATGACTAAAATTCTGATGTGATTATCTCAACTAACACCTTCTTATTCACTACATCTACACCTATATGCAGAGAATCAGTATTAAATGTAATTTGAAAGGAGATGGAATGAAACAATAAAACAACCCACAAAACCAAACTTATCCCCACTAGGTGAAGGGCTTGCAACTTCTCCTATTTTGTAGAATTTGCAAGGCTAAAACTATAGCAACTTCCAAAACAAAGTCTCAAGATACTTAAGGAGAAAGTGAGACTACTATTTATCTTCATCTCTTACCTTGACAGCCTTCAGGCCACCTGATATTTCATCCTCTTCCACAATGACAATAACTTCTTGTCCAACAGCCAGCAGCATGTTTTTTGGAACAACATCCTTTGTGAAGACTATCATATCATCTATCATCCCATAATCATGGCAAAGTCTTGTCACGACTCCTTGTACCCTTTTCAGTTCTTTATCACCTGCATCAAAAGGAAAAGTGTTGACATAAACTCAAATCACTTGTTTATAGAACTATGCAAAAAGTTATGAATGCTACTAAAAGCGACATCTGTTCTATTGAAAAGCCAACTGGAAACAGCAACAGCTGCCAACTAATTATTTTCACAATTAAGTCTTGAAGTCATGAGCAGATCAACACTCCCACCCACCCTGGGATCATCTGCAAACTAACTGAGGGTGCTCTTGATTCCTTCATCCACATCATTGGTAAAGATAATATTCACAGCATTTTCCTCATCCACTAAGTGTGCCACCTTGTTCTAGGAGGAGATGAGGTTGGTTGATGTGTTTCACAAATCCATGCTGGCTGAGCCTGATCCCTTGGTGTTCTGCACATGCAACACACGATGATCTGCTCCACAACCTTCCCCAGCACTGAGATCAGAATGACAGGCCTATAGTTCCCAGACCATCCTTCCCACCTTTCATGTAGATGACCGTCACATTTGCCAACTTGCAGTCTACTGGGACCTCCCTGCTTAGCCAAGACTGCTGATAAATGATGGCAAGTGGCTTGGTGAGCTGTTCTGCCAGCTCCCTCAGTGCCCGGGGGTGGATTCTGTCCCATCCCATGGACTCGTGTCTAAGTGGTGTAGCAGGCCATTGCCTTTTTCCCCTTGGGCTATAGGGGCTTCATTCTGTTCCCCACCTCTGTCTTCCAGCTCAGTGGGCTGGGTACCACTGGGCTGGCTATTAAAGACTGAGGCAATAAAGGCATTAAGCACCTCAACATTTTCCTCATCCTTTATCAGTATGCTTCCCTCCAGACCCAAAACTGGATGGGGCTTCTTTTTAGTTCTCCTTTTGCTGCTGTTATATTTATAGAAACTTTCTAGTTGGGCTTTGCCCCTTTTAATTTACTCCCTTCATAACCTCAATAACATCCTTGCAGTTATCCTGAGTTGCCTGCACCTTCTTCCAAAAGTCAAACTCTCTTGTTTTTTCCCTGAGGTTCAGCCAAAGCCCTCTGTTCAGTCAGGCCAGAGTTACTCCATTTCAGGTACAGAATCTGACACTTGAATTCATATATTAAAAAATGTTATTCAAATATATTGAAAAACTTGAAATAAAATAAAACCTGTGAGCTAAACAGCTTCTCCCAAAAGCTCTGGGGCATCAACTGTTTTTAAGATTTCCTACAGCAAAAGAAAGTTCTCAGCACTGTTTGCATGGGGAATCCAACAGATTTAAGATATCTATACTGAAAAAGCAGGAAGAGTAAACAAGCTACACAAATTAATTCTTCAAATTTGTTCAAATAATATGCACTTCATGCATATTATTAATGCACTTCTGAACCGAGATGTAGTGTTATTTCTCTGTAAACCTAGAACTTTTTAGTCTTTCGAATTATACTCACTATCAACTCACGTATCACACATATATTAACTCAACTGCACTGCAACTTCAGACTTAAAGGTGGACTGAAATACGCTAGTTTAGACTTAAAATATATTACTAGCTACACTCACAGTCAAGACAAAAAGTGGTGGGTTTTTTTGCTTTAAGCATTCATAAACACAAAAAAGCACTTTTTGCTACATTGAATAATGCTACTACAAGCATTCTTAAATGTACATAGTTTTGAAATATAAAAACTACACTATCATCTCGCATTTTACTTGGACTGTAGAATGAAGTTTATATATTAAGGCAGTAGCATAAGAGAAAGCCCAAAGCTTTACCACAACACTTCTCCTACACCTCACTCCATACTCTCAGCAGCAAAAGTAACCTGTCCTACCCAGGAAACGGCAAAAAAGTACTTCTGGGAAAACTTCCACATGCTCTATAGTCAAAATGATGCCTTATAATCTCAGCTCCAGTCACGTGGGGGACGAGCACGGCTCACAAGCTGCACCACAAACCCACAACCGGCCCGGAATGCCTACCTGAGGTCGCCCATTTCTCATCTTCATCATCTGCGCGTCTCCAGAAGTAGGAGAGCGCTTTAGAAAGGAGCGAGAGCATTCCGGAGCGCCTCAGCGGAGAGTCAGAGCCCCCGGACCCGTCGCAGCGCCGTCGGAACCCGCAGGGCGCACCAGGCCCGGGCGCGAAACCTCCCCCGAGGGCGCCTCGCGCCCGCGCTGCCGCGGCCAATGGCGCTGCTCGCTTCGGGTCACGCGGCAGCG